>CM019072.1:82749685-82910736 GCA_009667805.1 Leptobrachium leishanense | reverse complement strand
AATTCCTTCAAATATCGTGCCTAGGAGGTCCCCATAACCTGCCTGTGAAGTGGCGGATTTGTAGGATGTATAGAAACATTTTAAAACAAAAACAGGATGTTTCAAATGATGGTAAATGGTTTTCCTTTAATCTATTCATAAACAACTGCTTGGGGCGGCAGCCTGTATGATAAGAGACGTTTTAGGACACGCGGAACAAGTTTAGTGATTTTTTTTGGGCTAAATTATGATGAAACTTATGCAGGCTTTGGATGAAGGTAACAATAATTGCTTTAAAATTTGGCCTTTAGTGTCGGCAACAGTGACGTCACACCGTAACCCCTCTGTGGTATTGTGGAAGAGTGCAGGGTTGGACCCTGCGGACAAATATTAAAATGATATGAATCTGGTATAGGCGTCAGTGCACCCAAATATTTTGCCTTTGGTGGCAGCAAGTGCCTTCACACCGTAACCCCTCTGTGGTATTGTGGAAGAGTGCAGTGGTGGAGGTTTTGGTAATGCAGAAGAGATCCTCGATCTATTCAGTTACATCAGCAGCTATAACAAAACCGGGTCAGCAATGTTTAGGCACTTGTACTGCACTACTGTATATAGTGAAAATCGGTGCACACCAGTAGCAACTGGAAGCAAACAGAACAGGCAGGGAATACACAGAGTGAATAGTCAAATGGTGGGCAAAGTCGGCAACAGATCGGGTCCTCAGAACAAGCAGGGTCAGTAACAAGTATACAAACTGATTCGGTAAGCTAGCGATGCGGGAATAAAGGCTGAGACACACTGAGTGTGTAACGACGCACAGCGTAGCGAAGCGAAGAGAAGCAAACATTTTGCAGGCTTGACTTCACTCCGCTCCGCCTCGCAGCGTGTCTACACTGCATTACGTTTGCTTCTCACCGCACTGGACAGGAATCCACTAACTAAATTAAAATGTACACAAAAACTTTTATTTTCACAAAGCACATGTTATATAGGCAAAAAAAAGTTTCTGCTGAATAAAATACATCAAAAATTACTGTTAATTTAATATGAATAGTATAAAAATAAAAAAAAGGTAACCCCTGATCATATATATTATAGGGACATGGAGCGCTGTGTATAGAGTAGGGATGCATTGATACCACCAGGCCGGTGCTGGTGTAAGGCGGCACAGGCAGCAGTCTTACTGTCCTGGCTTGCTGTCAGTGTGAGGGGCAGAAAAATTCTGTTTTTAAAATACCGGAAGCGGAGGAACTAATGATCTTCAGACATCAACCAGGGGCCCAGCCGCGCACTCTCAAACCGATGCAGTGTGCCTGCCTCAGTCCCACATTCTAAACATGAGCAGGCACACTGCATAATTTGGCACCACCTTCCTCACGTGACACGCATAGCCAGGGCACGCAGCAGCAGAAAAGCCTGGAGGACAAACCCCAAAGCTTAGGGTGCGGCCCTGCAGCAGAGTAAGCCTGCGTGCTTCCACTGTAGTGTGAAGGAGGACTGGGCAGAGAGGCCGAGAGAAGATTTTTAAAAGGTTTGAATAAAATGAGGGAGGGGAGGGGGTGTGTGTGTAATGTTCTGCTCGGGGGTGTAATGTTCTGCTCGGGGGTGTAATGTTCTGCTTGGGGTGTGTGTGTGTGTGTAATGTTCTGCTGGTGTGCGTGTGTGTGTGTGTGTGTGTATGTTCTGCTGGGGGTGTGTGTGTGTGTGTGTGTGTGTAATGTTCTGCTGGGTGTGTGTGTGTATAATGTTCTGCTGGGTGTGTGTGTGGTGTGTAATGTTCTGCAGGGTTGTGTGTGTAATGTTCTGCTGGGTCGTGTGTGTGTGTGTAATGTTCTGCTGGGGGTGTGTGTGTGTAATGTTCTGCTGGGGGGTGTGTGTAATATGCTGCTGGGGTGTGTGTAATGTTCTGCTGGGTGTGTGTGTGTGTGATGTTCTGCTAGGGGGGTTGAGTAAACTGATATCGGTACATTACTGTGGAGCTCTGTCATACGCTCATACACCCCGCACATTACTGTGAGTTTTATTGCTGTGGAGCTCTGTCATACGCTATATGAAATGAATTTAAGGGGGGAGGGGGTAAAAGTAATTAAAGGGGAAAAATGAATTAAGGTGGAGTGAATTGAATTAGAGGACGAGGACCCTGCTGCCAGTCTGCTTCTGGAGACCTGGAGTCAGACAGTGGACCACAGCAACAGAGTGAGAGTGGTAGGTAGCAGGATCACAGGGAAACACTGGGAGTGGCAGGCAGTTTGAAATATGTGGGTATATTGACACAGCAAAACCAGGGGGCACCACCAGGCCACATTGCAAATTTCTGCAGTGCCTGGTGCCCCTCCTATGCCACATTGCCAAAGGAGGGGACCACACACTCTGTAGAATGGCCCTGTGGCACAGGAGGGGCACCAGGCACAGCATAGATTGGCAATGTGTGAGGACACCAAACACTCCCGATTGGCATGGCACGGATTGGGTGGAGGGGGCACCAAAACGCAACTTCGGCTGAGTAAACAAAAATGCTTGCACTGGCCCTGGATACCACACACAGACATATACGTATATATCAACACGCAGACCTATATATACGTATATATCAACACGCAGATATACACTATATTGCCAAAAGTATTTGCTCACCCATCCATATGCGAGCCAAGGCAGGTGAGCGAATACTTTTGGCAATATAGTGTATATATACAACCATCCACAGACCTCAGACCATATATACACATACACACATGGGGGGGTGGCATGTGGACAATCTCAACTAAATGCGCGCCCCCATTTGACTGATCCCTCCAGAAGAAATTTTGAACCCGACAGAACAGAGAATATATATATTATTATCTGCTCTATCGGGTTCAACATTTCTTCTGAAGGGATCAGCCAAATGAAGGGGGGGGGAATTAGTTGCCAAAATGTGTGTGTAATACAAGTCTGGATATATATATTTATAAGAATATAGATATATATTGTGGTAGGGCCGCTCAGAGAAGCACAGGATTTGGAGGTGTACCTCTTTTATTGAACGCCACAAAACAAAGTCTCTTTAAACACTGGGTACACTTGTATCACCAAACAAAAAGTAAACAAACAAATTGGCCTACTCCTTCCTTTAGGAGTCTAACTAAACAAATTTGTCCCCTCACTACGGGATGCTGGGGCAGCTATTCTGCCCCCAGTATAAACAAAAATTTTTGTCCCTTTCTACATACGTGCCAGCAAGCCTGGAGTTCTGTGGCTGCCTGGAGTTCTGTGGCTGCTGCCAGGGAAGGTGTAACCCCTTACTGACCAGGAAATACTGCATCAGTCAGCCTCCTGCTAACATACACAGATTCCCATACTCTGTCACAATATCTTATCTACAGTATATATATATATATCATACCTGCCCTTACCTTCCCCTATAAATTTGCTAAAAATACACACACAAAAAAACAAACCACAGCCTGAGACCCACATGCCACCCCCCTCAACCTGGCTGATTGTATCTAATATATATAATTAAATACATTCAGCCAGGTAGAGAAAGAAAAAAAAAGTTTTATTTTATGTTCCCGGGGACATTTAGAAATGTCCTCGGGTTTTATTTTTTTAGAAATGTGTCACCTTACCTTAGCCTGGTGATCAGTGGGGGTTCCCTGGATACTGGTTGTGGGGGGGTCTGCCGTGGCCGCAGGTGCAGTGGCTCCCTCCCTGTGCTGCCTGTCTCTGCCACATGCACCCAGGTGGCTAGCCCGCACAGTCACAGCTCTGTCATCCGGCGGCTGCCTGCTTCTCAATGCTCCTCAAGGGGATCCTTGGGAGGCCCCTGCAGGCTGCCCTCTACAGTGCCTGATTAGAGGGCCGTGTCTGCCTGATGTTTTAGTAACAAGAATGTTTTATCCCACAGGCTTCAATGTTAAAAATATTCCTGTGTTTTTTAAGCATCTTTTATAGTTTTTTTAAAAAAAAAAAAAAATTCGAACTCGTACCGAACACGTGGAAATGTTCGAAGTTCGCGAACTGTCGAACGGCCGATGTTCAATGCAAACTCCGAACATATCGAACCGATCAGCTCATCCCTATTTTGCACCACTGATGTGCTGTCAGGGATACTGGCCACAACTCCCTCATCTTTGTTTAGAACAGATTTTGGTTGTTTTTTCTGTGTTTTTTATCCCAGGGCGGCATCATATCACTTACTTATCATTATAACTGCATCCATTGGTAAAAACGATATATAACTTCAAAGGCGCCCACGCTTTAGGGTATATAGCTTTATACCCGCATTCCTTTCATGGTTAGCAACTTCCTGCATGGGTGAAGATGGCATTGTGGAGATTTCAGTTCTTATCTGTTCATATTATATTTATATTATCCCTCAGTACTGTATATAATAAAACATTTATGCATATTATTTACATTTTTTTTACTTTTATGTAATCCCTCATGGTAATTCTCCTAGGGTGATATACGGTCTCCTTTATATAGCAATGATATGCGTTCTGTAAACATATTAAATCCATGCAAGATCCACATCCATATCATAAATGTATGCATTATATTTCTCATTAAATGACTACTGTATATATATATTATAAAGATTTGGAGATCGGCATTGTATGTATGTATGGTAGATTTATTTGTGCTCTGTACCTATGAGGAAACCATCATTTGGGTACATAGCGACTTGGGTGTGTGGGACATTGTTTGATGTTGTGTTCCACTAATTTGCATTTTCCAATTTGAAATGCCAAACGAAACCTGCCGAATATACCCGCTGAACGCGTCTGAAAAAGCCGACGATCCGCTGAAATCAGCGCTGACCAGCTGTTGGAAAAAGACGATAAGCCGACGAATGGGGTAAAAAGGAAAAAAAAAAACTTTCAAAATTTCAAATGATGTTTGCAAACAAAACTACTGGATAAAAATGTCTGCAATTAACATATAAGGTTCTATGAATAAAAATAAAAAGGTCTATTACAGAAAAAAATGCTATTTAAAAAAATTCAGCAAACATTTTTTTGATAAAATAATCCTGAAAATGCCTTAAAAATCCAGAAAAAAAAATTGCTGCAAATTAAAAGAATAAATGGTTTAATAGATATTGAATAAAAACTGGAATATTTTTAACATTGCAATCTATAGGATTTGTCTGATTAAACCTGCCGAATGAATCCACAGAACATCAAGGTATTTCACTGCCATTTCACTGTTTGAATTTACCGTAAACATTATACCTTGTATTGCCTGCAGCAGTCAGCACAGTTTGGACAAAAACGATAACATTCCTACAAATATATCAGGCCTGAACAATATACATTTTATACAGCACACAAAAAAAGTAAAATCAGAATCCTAACCATGTTTTTCTGCCACACAAAATAGTATCTAAAGGCTTACGGTGTACATTCCATATGGGTCAGGGCAACAGCTATCATTTACCAAATGATGGCTGGTCTTATATATGTTAAACATATCTTTATATTGTTGTATTCCTTTGAAAACATGTACTTCTAAGAAAGACAGAGAGAACAAATGATTCACAGAGACACGTGGGGACAGTAAGAGTACAAGGCACTGATTAAAATAAGAGTTATTTATTTTTTGACAAAAAATCCCCTTACAGGCAAAGCCTTGGAGACATGCTTTGTCTGGTGTTTAATGCTGTTCTGCAAGATCTGATTTATCATCATTTGTGAGCATATCTGTCTCCTAAACCCAAGCTTTGATCATCTTGTATTTTATATGTTACATCTGTTCCAAGTTTGACCTTTTGTAATACTGTTTTTGAAAAGAAAATACTAACTGGCAGAACAAAAGAAACAAAATAAAAACCATAGAAAAATGTTTAGTGTATATACTTTCACAAACTTAGATGCATACATACTTTCACATATTCAACACATGTATAGGTAACCATATCCATGCACATCACACCTATATTTGGAATGCATGTATACACGCAATGCAAAAGGGAATTGGAATAAAAGTGCCTTGATAAGACTGAGAGCTTAATTGCTAAATGGTAAATTGTAATGAGTTATAAGCTACTTTGTAAGCTTTTGACAAATTGTAAAAAAGTGAATTGAAAATACAAATAAAACTGTAAGGGCTACATTACATTCTTGGTGCTAACGTTAGCGCTCACCTGAGTGAGCATTAACGTTAGCCCTGGTAGCCACAGCATATTACAATCCAAACGCTAACGGGAGAAGAAACCCGTTAGCGTTTGGTATCTTGCGCTTTTCAGGGTGAGTTACATAGTTATATAGGCTGAAAAAAGACATGCGTCCATTGGGTTCAGCCTCTCTCACATCACCCACTGCTGTTGATCCAAAAAGAAGTCGCTTTTTAAAAGTCTGTACAGTCTCTGACCCAACCACCTCAACAGGCAGATAATTCCACAGCTTTATTGTTCTCACCGTAAAATAACTATGCTTTAGGCTGAATTTTCTTTCTTCCAGTCTAAATGGGTGACCCTGTGTCCTGTGTAAAGTCCTGTTAATGAATAGGTTATCAGACAATGGTTGATAATGGCCCCGTATATATTTATATAAAGTTATCAGATCCCCTCTAAGGCGCCGTTTCTCTTAACTAAACAGGTTCAAGCTTGTTAGTCTTTCCTCATAACTTAAACCTTCCATTCCCCTTCTTAATTTAGTCTCCCGTCTCTGCACTTTTTGTAGTGCTATAATATCCTTTCTTTAGACAGGTGCCCAAAATTGCACGGCATATTCAAGGTGCGGTCTTACCATTGATTTATACAGAGGCAAAATTATGTTTTCATCCCGAGAGTGAACTCCCCTTTTAATGCATACCAATACTTTGCTGGCCTTGGTGGCTGCTGTTTGACATTGCACATTGTTACTTGGTTTGAAGTCTATGATTATTCCCACATCCTTCTCCTGCTTGGATTTCCCTAACTCAGTACCATTTAGGGTATAAGTTGCTTGTGTGTTCTTCACTCCAAAGTGCATAACTTTGCATTTATCTACATTAAATTTCATCCAGCAGCTCCCTCATCCTATAGCCTCCAATCCAGGACCAGCACCTTACTTGCAATACCACAATACAAAAAAGACAGTGGCTCGATCCTCATTTTCCTAAAGAGCACCACAGTTATGGAATAACCTCCCAGACGCTGTCAAATCTTCCCCCAGTCTGAAGTCACTCAAGACAGAGCTCCCTATTAACATACCTCAATGCGGAATGCACCTGTAAACGTAACATAATGACTATTTCCTACATATTTATTTTCTGTTAATCTGTATATTTTTTTTTTTTTTAAATATCTTGCATTGTATTACTTTGTATTTATGTAACTACTGTAACATTTTAATGTTCTTGAACCCAGGACATACTTGAAAATGAGAGAAATCTCAATGTATCCTTCCTGGTAAAATCTATCCTATAAAAGGATAGTGTCTGGCGTGTCCGTCGCCAAAACAGGTCTGCGCATGCGCGCAGCCCACAGGGTGCTGTGGAGGTTGGATGCGCGCGCAGCCAGGTGCGCGCACATCCAACCGCTGCAGCACCCTCAAAGCGTCTTACGAAGTAGGATGCGCACGCAGCTGGATGCACGCGCGCCTCCCGCCAAAGCCGGTTACGGAGGTTGCACGCGCCTCCCGCCGCAGGACCACCAATGTAAGCGCGCGAAGACACCACACAGCTCCGAGCCGAGCCCAGCGCCCAGCACCGAGCCCAGCACCGAGCCCAGCGCCCAGCACCAAGCCCAGCACCGAGCACAGCACCGAGCCCAGCCCAGAGCCCAGCACAGAGCCCAGCACCGAGCACAGAGCCCAGCACCGAGCACAGAGCCCAGCACCGAGCCCAGCCAGAGCAGAGCCAGCACCGAGCCCAGAGCACAGCACCGAGCCCAGCGCCCAGCACCGAGCCCAGCACCGAGGCCAGCGCCCAGCACCGAGCCCAGCCCAGAGCCCAGCACCGAGCCCAGCACCGAGCCAGCACCGAGCACAGCACCGAGCACAGCACAGAGCCCAGCACCGAGCCCAGCACCGAGCGCAGAGCCCAGCACCGAGCCCAGAGCACAGCACCGAGCCCAGCCCAGAGCCCAGCACCGAGCCCAGCACCGAGCCCAGCGCCCAGCACCGAGCACAGCACCGAGCACAGCACCGAGCCCAGCACTGAGCCCAGCACCGAGCGCAGAGCACAGCACCGAGCCCAGAGCACAGCACCGAGCCCAGCCAGAGCCCAGCACCGGGCCCAGCACCGAGCCCAGAGCCCAGCACCGAGCACAGAGCCCAGCACCGAGCCCAGAGCCCAGCACAGAGCCCAGAGCACAGCACCGAGCCCAGAGCCCAGCACCGAGCCCAGAGCACAGCACCGAGTACAGAGCCCAGCACAGAGCCCAGCACTGAGCACAGAGCCCAGCACCGAGCCCAGAGCACAGCACCGAGTGCAGAGCCCAGCACCGAGCGCAGAGCCCAGTGCAGAGCCCAGCACCAAGTACAGAGCCCAGCACCCAGCCCAGAGTCGAACGCAGAGCCAAGCACTGAGCCCAGCACCTGAGCGCAGAGCCGAGCCCAGCACCTGAGCACAGAGCCGAGCCCAGCGCCTGAGCGCAGAGCCGAGCCCAGCGCCTGAGCGCAGAGCTGAGCCCAGCGCCTGAGCGCAGAGCCCAGTGCCTGAGCCCAGCGCCTGAGCGCAGAGCCCAGCACCTGAGACCAGCACAGAGCCAAGCCCAGCACCTGCGCCTGAGTGCAGAGCCCAGCACCTGAGCGCAGAGCCCAGCGCCTGAGCGCAGAGCTGAGCCCAGCGCCTGAGCGCAGAGCTGAGCGCAGAGCCCAGCGCCTGAGCGCAGAGCCCAGTGCCTGAGTGCAGAGCTGAGCGCAGAGCCCAGCGCCTGAGCCCAGAGCCCAGTGCCTGAGCGCAGAGCCCAGCGCAGAGCCCAGCGCCTGAGCCCAGAGCCCAGCGCCTGAGCCCAGCGCCTGAGCGCAGAGCCCAGCACCTGAGCGCAGAGCTGAGCGCAGAGCCCAGCGCCTGAGCGCAGAGCCCAGCGCCTGAGCCCAGCGCCTGAGCGCAGAGCCCAGCACCTGAGCACAGAGCCCAGCACAGAGCCCAGCACCTGAGCCCAGCACAGAGCCCAGCGCAGAGCCCAGCGCCTGAGCCCAGCGCCTGAGTGCAGAGCTGAGCGCCTGAGCGCAGAGCTGAGCGCCTGAGCGCAGAGCCCAGCACCTGAGCGCAGAGCCCAGCGCCTGAGTGCAGAGCCCAGCGCCTGAGCGCAGAGCTGAGCGCAGAGCTGAGCGCCTGAGCGCAGAGCTGAGCGCCTGAGCGCAGAGCTGAGTGCAGAGCCCAGCGCCTGAGCGCAGGGCCCAGCACAGAGCCCAGCAACTGAGCGCAGAGCCCAGCGCCTGAGCGCAGAGCCCAGCGCCTGAGCGCAGAGCTGAGCGCAGAGCCCAGCGCCTGAGTGCAGAGCCCAGCGCCTGAGCGCAGAGCTGAGCGCAGAGCCCAGCACCTGAGCGCAGAGCCCAGCGCCTGAGCGCAGAGCTGAGCCCAGCGCAGAGCTGAGCCCAGCGCCTGAGCGCAGAGCCCAGCGCCTGAGTGCAGAGCCCAGCGCCTGAGCCCAGCGCCTGAGCGCAGAGCCCAGCGCCTGAGCGCAGAGCCGAGCGCAGAGCCCAGCACCTGAGCCCAGCACAGAGCCAAGCCCAGCGCAGAGCCCAGCACCTGAGCCCAGCACAGAGCAGAGCCCAGCACCTGACCCCAGCGCAGAGCCAAGCCCAGCACCTGAGCCCAGCGCAGAGCCAAGCCCAGCACCTGAGCCCAGCGCAGAGAGAGCCCAGCACCTGAGCCCAGCGCAGAGCCCAGCACCTGAGCCGAGCGCATAGCCCAGCACCTGAGCCCCGAGCCCAGCGCAGAGCCCAGCACAGAGCAGAGCGCCAAGCAGAGCACAATAAACAGCACAGAGCAGAGCACAACCCATTAAAGGCACAGAGCAGAGCACTACCCATTAAAGGCACAGAGCATAGCAAAAACCATTAAAGGTGCAGAGCAGAGCACAATAAACGACACAGAGCCGAGCACAACAGAATAAATGCCACTGAGCCGAGCACAACAGAATAAACGCCACAGAGCCGAGCACAATAAACGCCACAGAGCCAAGCACAGCACAATAGACTGGACAGAGCCAAGCACAATAAACGTCACAGAGCCAAGCACAACAGAATAAACGCCACAGAGCCAAGCACAATAAACGCCACAGAGCCAAGCACAATAAACGCCACAGAGCCAACCACAGCACAATAGACGGCACAGAGCCAAGCACAATAAACGGCACAGCACCGAGCATAGCACAATATACGGCACAACACAGCACAATAAACGGCAGAGAGCCAAGCACAGCACAATAAACGGCGCCAAGCACAGAACCAAGCACAACACAATAAACGGCGCCGAGCACAGAACCAAGCACAACACAATAAACGGCGCAGAGCACAATAAACAGCAGAGCACAATAAACAGCAGAGCACAATATACGGCACAGAGCCGAGCACAGAACCAAGCACAACACAATAAACGGCGCAGAGCACAATAAACAGAGCAGAGCACAATATACGGCACAGAGCCGAGCAAAACAGAATAAACGCCACAGAGCCGAGCACAATAAACGCCACAGAGCCGAGCACAGTACAATAGACGGCACAGAGCCGAGCACAGTACAATAGACGGCACAGAGCCGACCACAACAGAATAAACAGCACAGAGCCGAGCACAGAGCCAAACGCAACACAATAAACGGCACCGAGCACGGAACAAAGCACAACACAATAAACTGCGCAGAGCACAAAAAACGGCGCAGAGCACAATATACGGCACGGAGCCGAGCACAGAGCCCAGCACAGAGCCAAGCACATAGCCGAGCACAACAGAATAAACGCCACAGAGCCGAGCACATCACAATAGAAAGCACAGAGCCAAGCACAATAAACGTCACAGAGCCGAGCACAACACAATAAACGCCACAGAGCCAAGCACAATAAACGCCACAGAGCCGAGCACAGCACAATAGACGGCACAGAGCCCAGCACATTAAACGTCACTGAGCCACGCACGGAGCCAAGCACAACAGAATAAACGTCACAGAGCCGATCACAATAAACGCCGCAGAGCACAATAGACGGCACAGAGCCGAGCACAATAAACGGCACAGAGCCGAGCACAGCACAATAAACGGCACAGAGCACAGCACAATAAACGGCACAGAGCCAAGCACGGCACAGAGCAGAGCACAATAAACAGCGCCGAGCACAGAACCAAGCACAACACAATAAACGGCCCAGAGCACAATAAACGGCACAGAGCAGAGCACAATATACGGCACAGAGCCAAGCACCGAGCCAAGCACAGCACAATAGACGGCACAGAGCAGAGTACAATAAACAGCACAGAGCCGAGCACAATAAACCCTACAGAGCCGATCACAGAGCCAAGCACAATAAACAGCACAGAGCCGAGCACAGCACAATATATGGCACAGAGCACAGCACATTAAACGGCGCAGAGCTAAGCACAGCACAATAAATGGCACAGAGCAGAGCACAATAGACGGCACAGAGCAGAGCACAATAGACGGCACAGAGCAGAGCACCAAGCAGAGCACAAGAGCAACGATCGGAGCACGGAGCAGAACACAAGGGCACAGAGCCGAGCACAGCACCATAAACGGCAGAGAGCACAGTGTTTTCCTTTCCACCAACATTCATACGCACCACACTTATCAATAGACTGCCCTCTGGGCAGGCTTTACACCTAGTCCTTTATAAATAAATAAATCTGCCATTTAAGTGCCCAGTCCCCCAATCTGTCTAAATCCCTCTGCAGCGAAGTAACATCCTGCTCACATTGTATTACTTTTCCTAGTTTTGTGTCGACTGCAAACACTGATACATGGCTTTCAATGCCTATCTCAAGGTCATTTATAAATAAATTGAATAGTATTGGTCCTATAACAGACCCCTGATGGACTCCACTTACCACTGATTTCCATCTTGAAAATGTACCATTTATGACCACTCTCTGTACCCTATCTTTTAACCAGTTTTCTATCCAAGAACAAGTATTTTCATCTAGACCAATTTTTCTTAATTTAAATAGTAACCTTTTGTGTGGAACTGTGTCGAAAGCTTTGGCAAAATCCAAATAAATTACATCCAATACGACCCCCTGATCTATACTTACTTCCTCATAGAACGTAATTAGGTTAGTCTGACATGATCTGTGTTTCATGAAACCATGCTGATTTTTGCCAATTACATTATACCTCCCAATATTATCCCTTAGTAACCCCTCAAATACTTTCCCAGCCACAGATGTTAAGCTCACTGGTCTATAATTCCCAGGCACAAATTTTAAACCTTTCTTAAATATAGGGACCACATCAGCTTTCCTCCAATCCTCTGGTACGATTCCTGAAAGAAAAGAATCTTGAAAGATTAAGAACAGAGGTTTACATATTTCAACACATAGCTCCCTCCGTACTCACGGGTGAATTCCATCTGGCCCGTGAGGTTATTGTAGTTTTGCGCTCCCTATACTTAACATGGGGAGCGCAAAGTGTTAATTTGCATTAGTTTTACAATATACTAACGCAAATTAACGTCCGGCTGCGATTAGAAAAAGTTAACCACAGCCTGTACTTGATGCTAACGGATTTCACTGGTGCAGAATCCGTCAGCACCAGCCAGAATCCCCCAAAATGAATCAGATACTCACCTCCTATCCCACGGCGAGGACCACGGCTCCAACCGGTGGGAGCAGGGAGAGACTGGGGGAAAAGTCCCCCAGTCTCCCCCTGTGGATCACTACGCCGACCTGCCAGATTTCGTGAGGTGAGATCTGGCATATCATGTGACCGGCGCTGTCTGCTTCAATGGAGTCCTATGGACTCCTTTGAGTGGATGCTCACGGTGGCACTTAGCACTGCTGCGTGTATCCCGGGTATATAAAATTCTGGGGGTGATGGAATTTACCCATCACGATCTTACAGCTATGAAAATATATGACATGATTTTTTTGCTTAGGCCTTTAATTGAACTTTGTTTTAATTAGGATTCTGTGACCAAGTTGACAGTTTGGAAATACATCTTGCCCAAGTTTTTGCAGTAATGTGTAAATGTTTTAAGCTCACCCAAGAACAGGGAAGTGGCTAGAAAAGAGGAAGTAAATGTCGAGTAGGAGACAGATGCTCTTAATGCCAATACAAAAGACGTTAATTGTATCTGTCACAATCAGAGGGAGGGCACCTTGCATTCACCAAGGTGAGGAACTGGTACACAGGAAAGCCCCAATATGCACAGGATACAGGTTTGGCCAGAGACCCTGCACGGTAAACAGCAGCCCTATTCTGAAAGACCGGTCTTTAGAATAGCCGATCTGCTCTAAAGGAAATATAACACAATGACGTTGTGCAGAGTCTAAGGACCTACAGATGAGACAGGGCATGTATATCAATATATAAACAGTACAGACAAGGAGTATCCAGATAGCGTAGTCAAGAGAAAAGCCAGAAGTCATAAACCAAAAACGTATACCTTATACAGAGCGAGGGGTCCAGAACCAGAATATGAGTCAGCCAGTCAAATGGGTCAAAACTAGTGATGGGCCAAACACCCCCGTGTTCGGTTCGCATTCGAACTCGAACATTTGAAAAAGTTCGAATTCGAACGCGAACACGATTCAAACTCAATGCAAGTCAATGGGACTCGAACGTTCGAATTTTAGAGTGCCCTCCAAGAGGGCATATATGCAAGATATTTGCCATAAAAGGGGTCTGGGTAGTGCCCTGGGGGACAGGAAACAAGGAAAAAGTAAAAAAAAAACGTTTTTAAAGGAACAGTGATTTTTCCATGACATGAAGGTTAAGAATAAAAACAAAAAATTCCTTCAAATATCGTGCCTAGGAGGTCCCCTTAACCTGCCTGTCCCGTGAAGTGGCGGATTTGTAGGATGTATAGAAACATTTACAAAGGAAAAAATTACATTTCAAATGACGGTAAATGGTTTTCCTTTAATCTATTCATAAACAACTGCTTGGGGCAGCAGCCTGTATGAAAAGAGGAGACGTTTTAGAACACACAGAACAAGTTTAGTGATTTTTTGGCTAAATTATGGTGAAGCTTATGCAGGCTTTGGATGAAAGTGACAACAGCGGGGTGTGGCTTGACTGCCGATCGCGATGGCCGCTTGATCTGGGAGCTCCGCACTAACCAGCACCATCCAGCCTAACCCCAGCACTCCAGCTGCTCCAATGGGGAAGACAAATAAGCCCTCAGCCACCAAGAAGCCACAGGAGGGTGTGCGGTGTAGCGGCGCCTTGAATCTGCACTCTTTTCTCCTACCACCGGAGGTACTTCCGTAGGCCACAGTGAAGCCGGGGCCTGTAGTAGATTTACTCATGGATCACCCTGCGGACCCACCCACGATTCCGGAGCACATGGAGGCTACAAGCCCACCAAGATCCCCTGCCATGGCCCAGGAAGAAGACCCAGCTACGTGGGGTGAGTTATTGAGGGCTCTCCCCACAGGTGCAGACATACAGGCATTCCAGACCTCCATAATGGCGGAATTGCGTCACATAAGGACAGATGTCCAAGGCCTACATGACAGAGTCTCCTCCTTGGAAGCAGAAAGCGACGCTCCACACTCAGACCGCCACATCAGATTTGCTAGATCTCCGCTCAGCCCAAATGAGAAGCATGGCGCAGCACATAATGGATCTGGATAACAGGGGGACCGCAACAACCTACGCCTCAGGGGTCTCCCCGAAACCGAGGAGTCTCCAGCCGAACTCAGATTGGCATTAACAAATATTTTTAACTCTCTAATGGAACGTCCCGCCGACACCAGGATTGATTATGTCTGAGTCCACAGAGCCCTTCGCCCACAGGGGCCTGCGGGGGGTCCGCCACGCGACGTAATTTGCTGTCTCACTAATTTCAGCCTTAAAGAGGATATATTACGTCACTCACGGACTTCTACATAGTTTTCGTATGAAGGGTCACCGCTACCGCTCTTTCCTGATCTCTCACTGGCCACCCTGGCCTATAGAAGGGCCCTGAAACCCCTCACAGGTCAACTGATAGCTCAAAAGATTCGCTACAGGTGGAACGTCCCTATTGGGCTGGTGGTGATGACTCCGGCGGGTCCGTATTTGGTGTCACAGCAGCAGACATTCCTCCACTTTTGGCAGACCTACAACTTCCACCCATCCAACATCACTGGCCGGATCCACTCGCCCTATACTCCACACCCCGTGGACGTCCGCCCCCGCAGGGTCTTCCCCAGAGACCCCCAAGGTCTGGCTCTCAGACGCCGAGGAGACCCGGTGATGTTGGCTGAATCACCGTCTTTTAAATGAAAGATAATGGCACGTGTTGTTCACAATCGGCTTTTATGGATGGCGGGGGTGGTGGGCCCTACGTTGGCTACCCATTGTGCTGGAGTGTGGGGACCCACACACATGGACACGGACCTGTGGCTCTTGGTACTGTTAGTTTCAAGGACTCCCCCAGATGTCTTTCTGTATTCATCGCCCGTGCCACTCCCATCGGGACTCTGCTATGTGACTTACATAGTTACATAGTTATATAGGCTGAAAAAAGACATGCGTCCATCGGGTTCAGCCTCTCCCACATAACCTACTGCTGTTGATCCAAAAGAAGGCAAAAAACCCAGTCTGAAATATGCAACATACCGGGAAAAAATTCCTTCTTGACCCCAGAATGGCAGTCAGATTTCTCCTTGGATCAAGAAGCTTTTACCCACATATTAAATATTATAACCCTTAATATTCTGTGTCTGCAGGAAGTCATCCAGTCGCTTTTTAAAAGTCTATACAGTCTCTGACCCAACCACCTCAACAGGCAGAGAATTCCACAGCTTTATTGTTCTCACCGTAAAATAACCCTCCCTATGCTTTAAGCTAAATTTTCTTTCTTCCAGTCTAAATGGATGACCCCTTGTCCTATGTATAGACCTGTTAATGAATAGGTTATCAGACAATGGTTGATAATGGCCCCGTATATATTTATATAAGGTTATCAGATCCCCTCTAAGGCGCCGTTTCTCTAAACTAAACAGGTTTAAGCTTGTTAGTCTTTCCTCATAACTTAACCCTTCCATTCCCTTATTAATTTAGTTGCCCGTCTCTGCACTTTTTCTAACGCTATAATATCTTTTTTTAAGACAGGTGCCCAAAATTGCACGGCATATTCAAGGTGCGGCCTGACCATTGATTTATACAGAGGCAAAATTATGTTTTCATCCCGTGAGTGAACTCCCCTTTTAATGCATGCCAATACTTTGCTGGCCTTGGCGGCTGCTGTTTGACATTGCACATTGTTACTTACTTTGAAGTCTATGATTATTCCCAAATCCTTCTCCTGCTTGGATTTCCCTAACTCCGTACCATTTAGGGTATAAATTACTTGCGTGTTCTTCACTCCAAAGTGCATAACTTTGCATTTATCTAGATTAAATCTCATCTGCCATTTAAGTGCCCAGTCCCCCAATTTATCTAAATCCCTCTGCAGCGAAGTAACATCCTGCTCACATTGTATTACTTTTCCTAGTTTTGTGTCATCTGCAAACACTAATACATGACTTTCAATGCCTATCTCAAGGTCATTTATAAATAAATTGAATAGTATTGGTCCTATAACAGACCCCTGAGGGACACCACTTAACACTGGTGTCCATCTTGAAAATGTACCATTTATGACCACTCTCTGTACCCTATCTTTTAGCCAGTTTTCTATCCAAGAACAAGTATTTTCATCTAGACCATTTTTTCTCAATTTAAATAGTAACCTTTTGTGTGGAACTGTGTCGAAAGCTTTGGCAAAATCTAAGTAAATCACATCCACTGCGACCCCCGAATCTATACTTCTACTTACTTCCTCATAGAACGTAATTAGGTTAGTCTGACATGATCTGTGTTTCATGAAACCATGCTGATTTTTGCCAATTACATTATACCTCCCAATAAATTCCTGAATATTATCCCTTAGTAACCCCTCAAATACTTTCCCAGCCACAGATGTTAAGCTCACAGGTCTATAATTCCCAGGCACAAATTTTAAACCTTTCTTAAATATAGGGACGACGTCAGCTTTTCTCCAATCCTCTGGTACTATTCCTGAAAGAAAAGAATCTTGAAAGATTAAGAACAGAGGTTTACATATTTCAACACATAGCTCTCTCAGTACTCGTGGGTGAATTCCATCTGGCCCTGGGGCTTTATTCACATTCACATTGTTTAATTTCTGCAAAACCTTGTCCTGAGTCAACCAGTCACTTTGTATTAGTAAGTTTTTATTAATGAATTGCATGTCTCCTGTTATAGGTTTCTCTTTGATAAATACTGAAGAAAAATAATCATTTAAAATTTCTGCCTTATCCTGATCTTCCATTAATAATAACCCTGACTCAGATTTTAGTGAACCTACATTTTCACTCTTGGGTTTTTTAGAATTTATGTACCTAAAGAATCTTTTAGGGTTGTTCTTGCTCTCTTTGGCTATTTCTTTTTCATTTTCTAGTTTAGCCCATCTAATCGCTTTTTTACATGCTTTATTGGCTGCCCTATATGCTTTATAGGATGCCTCAGATTTATCAAATTTAAAAGCTTTAAATGCCTTTTTATTTTTCATTTCCTTAGTTACCTTCCTACTAAGCCACATTGGTTTCAGTCTGTTTCTTTTATATTTATTAACCAGTGGAATATATTGTGACGTGTACTTTTCTAGTGTTAGTTTAAAGATATTCCACTTATCCTCAGTGTTTTTCCCGTGAAAGAGTTTCTGCCAGTCAATGACATTGAGAGCTTCCTTTAGGTATAGTACCTTCGAGAAGATGACGCCTCTCTTCAAGCGCGGACTTGATTGCGAGAAGTTCTTTATCCTCAACGTTTATTTCTGCTGGAGATAACGTTCTATAATAGAAAGCGATAGGATGTAATATCTGGTTTTCGCCTTGTAATTGCGATAGAATAGCACCAATAGCAGTGTCCAAAGCATCAGTTTCAAGAAAAAAAAGTTTTATCGTATCTGGCATACGTAAAATGGGAACTGTAGAGAATAGGTGTTTCAGGTAACAAAAGGCTTCATTAGAAGCTACTGACCATTGGAAGGGTATGGATTGTATGGTTAAATACGTCAATGGTTTGATGATTCTGGAAAAATCTTTGATAAATTTTCTGTAAAAATTACAAAAACCAATAAAACATTGTACCCCTTTCTTATTTGCAGGTTTAGGCCATGATTGTATAGCTTTGAATTTGGAAGAAACCATCATTATTTCATTAGAGTTTCTCAGATTCATAATAAGACCTAAGGTGGTTACATTAAACAAACATTTCTCAAGCTTGGCGTACAATCTGTGTTGTCTCAATCGTAATAAAACGCTTATTACATGTTGTATATGTTCTTCCTGATTATCTGAGTATATCAATATATCATCCAAGTATACAATCACATGTTGATCTAACATATTTCTTAGGATGTCATTAAGAAAATATTGGAAGGACGCGGGTGCATTACAGAGCCCATAGGACATAACCAAGTATTCATAGTGTCCGTGCCTCCATCTGAACGCAGTCTTCCATTCGTCCCCTTTCTTGATTCTTACTAGATTGTACGCCCCTCGGAGGCCAGTTTCGTAAACACTTTAGCTGTCTTCAATCTATCCATTAATTCGGTTATGAGCAGTAGAGGGTATTTATTATTTATCGTTATCGCATTCATTGCTCTGTAGTCGATACAGGGACGTAGTCCACCGTCCTTTTTTCCTACAAAGAAAATTGCTGCTTCAGGTTGAGGGTGTTATAAAGCCTTTAGTTAAATTCTCATCTATGTATTCTCTTAATACTCGTAATTCAGGTTCAGATAAGGGGTATACCTTGCCGAAAGGAATCATGGCACCAGGATAAATATCAATTGGACAATCATAGGAGCGATGAGGGGGGAGGGTGTCAGCTCCTTTTTTCTCAACTATATCATGAAAGTCCGAATAGATCTTTGGCAAGATAGGCGTCGTACTACTATGAAGTATAACCTTCTGTGGATGTATGCATTTGGATATACAGTGGGTAGAGGTGAAGGTTAGTGTAGCTTTGGTCCAGTCTATACTGGGGTTATGTAGTCATAGCCAATTGATACCAAGGATTATAGGAAATGTTGGGGTTTTGACCAGGGCCGGTGCAAGCATTTTTGTCTACTCAGGCGAAGGTGCGTTTTGGTGCCCCCCATCCCTACCATGCCATGTCAATCAGCATTGAGATGCATAATAATCTCTAAAACATACCAAGAAAATAAATTGTCATTTGCGCTCACCCCCAGGCATGTACTGGCCATAGGGACTACAGGGAGATTCCCGGTGGGCCGATGGCTCTCTGGGCCAGTGTGAATGCTAGTTCACCTTGTGGCTCGCATTGCCCTTAATGGGTGAGGTGAGAAGTTCCTCACTGTCTGTAAAACAGACGCAGTCTCATATTGCGGCCACCTCACCTTAAGGCATGGTGCACACTTGACCTCAGTGCCACTGCAGTGCTTTACCCAATCGCTCTGCAGCAACTCCAGTATCTGTAGAGCGATTGGTTGAGTGATCCGGTTGGTTTATATACTATTTTTGTGCGTATTTGCATAATTAAATTGGGCCGGTCTGGATGACATCCAGGGCTGACTTTCTGTCCCAGTCCAGCCCTGCTCACTCCTGTAGCTCCATGTTAAACAAAACACAGAGGTTTTGGTTTATTTGAATGGTCATTAAAGTGTAAGCTCATCTGCCACATCATGACACCTCTGGGTCATGCTAGTCCTTCCTAATGAAACCAAAAGCTGCTTTCTAAGCAACCACATGTCCTCATGCGGCTCCTCAGCCATGAGAGAAACTGGTGGGTTTTATTTATACCCTCACCAGGAGCAATTCAGGTTTATAAGATACGTCTACCTTATTGATATACTTATAAACACTGCAAATTCCAGAGCTCACTTCAATAAACCTTCCAGTAATGTGCAGTGTGTAAGAGCGTATCACAGAGCTCCACAGCAATAATACCAACACACGCATACACGTACACCTTCTTGGGACACAACCTGTACGGGACTCACATTTCAGCAACGAAGGGGTTAAAATTCCTTTTTCTTTTCCGCTGCGCGTTTCTCGCATTACGAACTTCTGTAAATATATATGTATACCGTGCTGCTTTATATATGCCAGTTTATTTGAGATCAGTAAACTATATAAATTATAAAATCCACAACAGTGCTGGTGTATATTTATTCCCTAGTGCGGGGAGACTGACCCGAGGAGCGCTACACGTGGGGGCTCGTTTCCGGGATCCAGTCTCTGGAAAAAACGCATTTAAAGGGTTAAATATGGATCCAGACACTGCTGCCAAATGGTGTGAGGAGCAAAGTAGTCAGATAGAATTTTGTATAGTCATGGATATTCCTGCAGACACTTGGGCCGAAGATCAGATTCGTCTGACCATGGTCGAGCTGACACCAGATCATCGGGGGTTAATCCTGGACATTAAAGCGAACCCAGATACCTCTCACACGTATGTTCTTTTTGAATGGAGAAAGGGTGTTCAGTGTGTTTTCAGGGCGCGAGCGTGAAGCTGACCGATGAGGTAGAAGTTCAACTGATTCAGCCAAGTGCGCCAAAAGGGGCCGAACTGGCCTAAATAGATAAGATCTGAATACAGCAGATCCTGAGGGGCGCTCAACCTCTAGATCCTGTGATGCTACAGCTGAGAACCAGAGAAGGTACCGAGAATTGAAATACCTGGAACTGATCCGAGCTGTCAGAGAGAAAGAGGCTCTACTCGAAGAGAAATCCCTTAGGAGAGGAGAAAGAGTTTACGCACAACCCGTGAGGCATAACGAGTGTATGCGAGCGGAAGATGATTCGCTAGACACCTATGGATCCGAAGTGGATGAACAGGAGCATCTGGTTGTTCTTAAGTCCACGGAGAGTGCTGCAAGAGAGCAAATTCTTCCTACATACAGTGAAATCCACAAAACTGTTAAGAAAGTGCAAGAAGCTCGAGCTGAATTGCAACAGGCACACACGGACCTGTGCCGAGTGCTTTTGAAGGTGGCAGAGACACAGACTGATATGCAGAAGTTCCTTACTGATATGGGGACAACTGGAGTTGCTGTCGCTTCTGGCCAGGGCCCTTCAAGCAAATCACCACAAGCAAGTGCGTCTCCGTCTTCAAATAAGAGAGGTTTCAGTTGTGGAGAAATGGGTCATTTCCGAGTGCAGTGCAAGAGCCGAAAGCCTGAGAAAAACAGGGTAGAAGAGTTTTTAAAAGCCTTGGAAGGGCTGCTATCTACCTCACCGGCGGGAACGCCAGAGGGCCAAGTGAAGGAGCAAACTAGGTGCCCAATAGTTAAAGACCGCTCCAGAAATCCAACCAGGACTGAAAGGGCGAGAAGGCCCAGAGTTTCGTCCACTGCTGAGCCTACCAGGACTGAAAGAGTCACTCCTTAGCATCCGGTCCTACGTCATGGGGAAGCAATGCACACCCAAAACCTACACGGGTCAAGAAGAAGGCCAGGGTAATCAAACGGGGTCTAACTTCTTGCTACTACGACAAAGTTTCCTGACCAGCTGATAGGTCCTTCTCCCATCGTTCCAATCCAAGTAGGGGAGTCTACACCAAAGCTCTGTTGGACTCAGGGGCTCAAGTGACACTGATCTACCGAGACTTCTATGAGAAGCACTTGAAACTAGACATGTGCATTCGTTTTAGTACTAAAGCGATTTAGTCCGAATTTTGGGATAATTTAGTTTTAGTATGACTCAAGAGAAACGAAACTGCTCAGTACAAAAAACGAAAGAAACTAAAATAAAATGCACTACATTTTAGTTTCAGTCCTCTTTGTGATATTATATTGATGAGTGAAGGAGACCAGCAATGAAGAGCGCAACATCGCAACATCCGAAGTTCATGCACCTCCTCCACATGCCAATGCAGGAAGATGTTCTATACAGAGAGGGCATTAATTAATGCAGGAGGATGTTCTATATATTATACAGAGAGGGGTATTAATTAATGCAGGTGGATGTTGTATACATTATACAGAGAGGGGTATTAATTAATGCAGGAGGATGTTCTAAACATTATACAGAGAGGAGCCTTTTTTTTTTTAGCCTTTAAATCCAGTGGCTGTGAGCGCGGAGATCGGCTCCTTGTTACATTATCTCTCAGTACAATGTATCAGGCTCAGCTGTTACAGTAACTGACTGCTGCTCATCACAGCGCTCAGAGTTTCAGTAAAACAAGAAAATAATATTGTTCTAACGTCTTATATATAAAAATATTATTACTAGTTTTACTGAAACTTTGAGCGCTGTGATGAGCAGCAGTCAGTTACTGTAACAGCTTTGCCTGACACGGGGCAGTATTGCAATGTTGGTGCTAACTTAACCAGAGCTGTTGTAACTGAAAACCTCCATAGGCTATAATAGCTCTGGGAAGTTTACAACAGCTCTGGTTAAGTTAGCACCAACTATGTAATATGGCCAACATTGTGCTGAGAGTGAGAGATACTGTAACAAGCAGCGATCTCAGCCCTCTGAGGAGCCACTACAATAGTAATTGTATCCACTGGTTTTCGGATGAATGAAATTAGTTTTCATACTAAAGAACTGAAAACGAATTTCTTTAGCAACTAAATAAATTGCATTTTAGTACTAATGCATTAGTTCAAAACGAAATTTTGTGCTGTGCACATGTCTACTTGAAACGCATACCTCTACAGGAGCTAAAGGAACTTGAAATCTGGGGTATCGGGACTAGGGATGAGCCGAACACCCCCCGAATTGGGTTCGGGCCCGAACCCGAACTCGAACTCCATGCAAGTCAATGGGGCTGAAAATTCGGTTTTTAGAGTGCCCTCCAAGAGGGCATATATGCTAGATATTTGCCATAAAAGGTGTATGGGGGTCCGGGTAGTGCCCTGGGGGACAGGAAACAAGGACAAAAAGTTTTAAAAAAAATTATTTTAAAGGGACAGTGAGTTTTCCATGAAGTAAGGGTTAAAAATAAAAACCAAAAATTCCTTCAAATATCGTGCCTAGGAGGTCCCCATAACCGGCCCGTGAAGTGGCGGATTTCTAGGATGTATAGAAACACTTAAAAACAAAAAAATGACGTTTCAAATGACGGTAAATGCTTTTCCTTTAATCTATCCATAAACCACTGCTTGGGGCGGCAGTCTGTATGAAAAGAGGAGACATTTTCGTACACGCAGAAAAAGTTTACTGATTTTTTTGGCTAAATTATTGTGAAACTTACATAGTTACATAGTTAGTTATATAGGCTGAAAAAAGACATGCGTCCATCGGGTTCAGCATCTCCCACATAAC
Source organism: Leptobrachium leishanense (assembly GCA_009667805.1). NCBI lineage: Eukaryota > Metazoa > Chordata > Amphibia > Anura > Megophryidae > Leptobrachium > Leptobrachium leishanense. Next base: position 82,887,381 of record CM019072.1, on the reverse strand, counting down.
CTACTGCTGTTGATCCAAAAGAAGGCTAAAAACCCAGTCTGAAATATGCAACATACTGGGAAAAAATCTTTCTTGACCCCAGAATGGCAGTCAGATTTCTCCTTGGATCAAGAAGCTTTTTCCCACATATTAAATATTATAACCCTTAATATTCTGTGTCTGCAGGAAGTCATCCAGTCGTTTTTTAAAATTCTGTACAGACTCTGACCCAACCACCTCAACAGGCAGAGAATTCCACAGCTTTATTGTTCTCACCGTAAAATAACCCTTCCTATGCTTTAAGCTAAATTTTCTTTCTTCCAGTCTAAATGGAAGACCCCTTGTCCTATGTATAGACCTGTTAATGAATAGGTTATCAGACAATGGTTGATAATGGCCCCATATATATTTATATATTATATGGTTATCAGATCCCCTCTAAGGCGCCGTTTCTCTAAACTAATTGCAGAGGCTCAGAAAATTTTGAGTATATATCTGCTCGTTTTAAATATATATCCAAATTAAGTAATATATCTGCACAATGGAAATTCTTTTTCTCTCCACCTCCAAGTGAAATGTCGAGATGATAGGTGAAGTTGAGACATCTGAAGACTCTAAGAGTTGGGTGTGACCCCCCTCATAAGAGGTCAGAAGGCCCGCCACCTGAGCCAGATTGAGGCTCCCCCTCTGTGAGTGAAAACTTGTAAACCCACATCCATTTTCTTTGTACAAACAATATTGCACCATGTGTTTTGTATTTATGTCCCTATACTGCAGGATTTGAATCCCTGACAGCTACATTTTCTGGGAAAGGCATTACCAGTTAAGTGTTTTATATATATCACTGATAGGTGCGGAATACTATTGGTATCAAAAACGTGCGCTCACACGGGACTGACGTCCGACTGTTGTTTGATTTTATTTCGTGTATGGGGGGCACGTGGGTGTTTGAAGCAGCACACAATTATTAATATTTATATTGTAATATCAGCGCCAATTATTCACGCTTTGCCCTTGTGGGCTACTGTTATAAACAGGTTTAAGCTTGTTAGTCTTTCCTCATAACTTAACTCTTCCATTCCCCTTATTAATTTAGTTGCCCGTCTCTGCACTTTTTCTAGCGCTATAATATCTATTTTTAAGACAGGTGCCCAAAATTGCACGGCATATTCAAGGTGCGGCCTGACCATTGATTTATACAGAGGCAAAATTATGTTTTCATCCCATGAGTGAACTCCCCTTTTAATGCATGCCAATACTTTGCTGGCCTTGGCGGCTGCTGTTTGACTTTGCACATTGTTACTTAGTTTGAAGTCTATGATTATTCCCAAATCCTTCTCCTGCTTGGATTTCCCTAACTCCGTACCATTTAGGGTATAAATTACTTGTGTGTTCTTCACTCCAAAGTGCATAACTTTGCATTTATCTAGATTAAATCTCATCTATGCCATTTATGACCACTCTCTGTACCCTATCTTTTAGCCAGTTTTCTATCCAAGAACAAGTATTTTCATCTAGACCAATTTTTCTCAATTTAAATAGTAACCTTTTGTGTGGAACTGTTTCGAAAGCTTTGGCAAAATCTAAGTAAATCACATCCACTGCGACCCCCTGATCTATACTTCTACTTACTTCCTCATAGAACGTAATTAGGTTAGTCTGACATGATCTGTGTTTCATGAAACCATGCTGATTTTTGCCAATTACATTATACCTCCCAATAAATTCCTGAATATTATCCCTTAGTAACCCCTCAAATACTTTCCCAGCCACAGATGTTAAGCTCACAGGTCTATAATTCCCAGGCACAACTTATGCAGGCTTTGGATAAAAGTAACAATAGGTGCTTCAAAATTGGTCCTTTAGCATCCCCAACAGTGCCGTCACACCGTAGCCCCTCTGAGGATATGAATCTGATACAGGCGTCAGTGGCAGTGCAACCAAATATTGTGCTTTTGGTGCCAGGCCTGCAAGTACTATCATACAGTAACCCCTCTGTGGTATTGTGGAAGAATGCAGGGGTGAACCATGCGGTCCTATATTGAAAAGATATGATTCTGGTCAACGCGTCAGTGCACCCAGATATTCTGCCTTTGCTGCAAGACTGCCAGGCCAGCAGGTATCATCATACAGTAACCCCTCTGTGGTATTGTGGAAGAATGCAGGGGTGGACCATGTGGTCCTATATTGAAAAGATATGATTCTGGTCAAGGCGTCAGTGCACCCAGATATTGTGCCTTTTGTGCCAGGCCAGCAAGTATCATCATACAGTAACCCCTCTGTAGTATTGTGGAAGAATGCAGGGGTGGACCATGTGGTTATATATTGAAAAGATATGATTCTGGTCAAGGCGCCAGTGCACCCAGATATTGTGCTTTTGGTGCCAGGCCTGCAAGTGCCATCATAATACAGTAACCCCTCTGTGGTATTGTGGAAGAGTGCAGGGTTGGACCCTGCGGTTCAAAAAATTAAAATGATATACATCTGGCACAGGCGTCAGTTCAGCCAAATATTGTGCCTTTCATGGCAGCAAGTTACTTCACACCGTAACCCTTTTGTGGTATTGTGGAAGAGTTCAGTGCTGGAGGTTTTGTGAATGCAGAAAAGGACATCCCCGATCTATTCCATTACTTCAGCATCTGGGGATTGATAGCTGCTGATCCAGGACTGATTATTTTTATAAAGGTCAGCCAGTCTACAGAGTCGGTGGACAGACGCACTCTTTTGTCTGTGACAAAACCTCCAGCGGCACTGAACGTCCTTTCAGAAAGCACGCTAGATGAAGGGCAACCTAGTAGCTGCATAGCATATTGGCTAAGTTCTGGCCAGTGATCCAATCTCAACACCCAGTAAGCCAGTGGATCATCTGCTGGAAAGGTATCCAGGTCTGCCCTTGCCTCTAGGTAGTCCTGCACCATATGGTGAAGACGCTGGCAATGGGTGCCTACATTTGACGTCCCTGGGTGTTGAGGACTAAAAAAATGTAAAATTGCATCAGTCAAGCGGCCCTCGCCTTCACCACTATTCCTCTGATCATCCGCAGCCTCAGAAGCACGTGTGTCAGCACTTGGTAATCTACCAGTGCCTGGAAAGGTGTTACACAAGTGTCGCTTTAGAGCGTCCTCAAGTTTTTTCGTACTGTGCTCCCTCTGTGCGGGCAGGATGAGCTCTGCAACTTTACCCTTGTATCGTGGATCAAGAAGGGTTGCCAACCAGTAATGATCCCTCTCCTTGATAGCACGAATCCTGGGGTCCTTTAGCAGGCTTTGCATCATTAGGGAGCCCATGCAGCGTAGGTTGGAGGTGGCATTAGCTTCCGAGTCTTTCTGGTCAATGAGGATGACCGTATCGTGCACTTCCTCCACCCAGCCACACACTAGCCCTTGTGTTTCTGGGCACACGAAACCCTCCCTTGAGGAATCCCCACCTTCAATGCCCCCACTACTTTAATATTCTGCCTCCTCCTCCTCCTCATCCTCCTCCTGTCTGATCTGAGTAGGACCCGCTGGAATGCTGTCTGTGGAAAGACTGAGGTCTTGAGAGCTAGGGAAGGCCTCCTCTTCCTCCCGCTGCTCTGCCTCTAGAGCCACATCTATAATTCCCTGCAGAGTGTGCTCCAGCAGGAACACTAAAGGAATTGTGTCACTGATGCATGCACTGTCCCTGCTCACCATCCTCATTGCCTCCTCAAATGGTGACAGTACAGTGCATGCATCCTTGATCATCAGCAACTGCGGGGGGAAAAAAAAAACAAGTTGACCTGTACCTGTCCTTGTGCCATACGCACACAGGTACTCGTTGATGGCCCTCTGCTGCTTGTGCAGACGCTGCAGCATTGCTAATGTCGAGTTTCACCTGGTGGGCATGTCACAGATCAGACGGTTTGTGGGAAGGTGGAACTCTCTTTGAATTTCTGCCAGGCAAACGCTTGCTGGGAATGACCGTCTGAAGTCACTGCAGACTTTTCTGGCCTGGATGAGAAGCTCTGGCAGCCCTGGGTACTTGGTTAGGAAACGCTGTACCACTAGATTTTGGACGTGTGCTAGGCATGGTACATGCGTCAATTTACCCTTGCGTAGGGCGGAGAGAAGGTTGCTGCCATTATCGCAGACGATCATTCCCAGTTGAAGCTGGCGTGGTGTTAACCATCTCTACACCTGCCCCTGCAGAGCTGACAGAATTTCTGGCCCAGTGTGGCTCCTGTCCCCTAAACAAACCAGCTCAAGCACAGTATGGCATCTTTTTGCTTGAGCCATTGCGTAGACCCTGTCAGGCATCGGTTTAACTGCTACTTCACCAGAGACAGAGAAGGAGGAGGAAGATGGAGAGGTGGTGGTGGTGGAGCAGACAGACCTCATACAAGCAGCTTTCTGGAGGCGTGGTGGATGAACAAGCTCCAGCACAGAGCCCCGTCTTGGATCCCTCCCAGCTGCAATCAGAGTTACCCAGTGTGCCGTGAAGGAAATGTAACGACCCTGTCCATGCTTACTGGACCACGTGTCTAAGGTCACATGCACCTTGTTGCTGACTGCCTTTCCCAATGACTCGATAACATTGTCTTCCACATGCTGGTATAGTGCTGGAATGGCCTTGTGTGAAAAGTAATGGCGTTTTGGAACCTGCCACTGTGGTACAGCACATTCAGCAAATTCACGGAATAGAGCAGAGTCCACCAGCTGGAAAGGCAGCAGCTGCAATGCGAGTAATTTTGCTAAGCTGGCATTTAGACGCTGTGCTTGGGGATGGTTGGGACTATATTTTTTCTTTCGCTGCAGCAGCTGCGGCAACGTAATCTGACTGCGTAAATCTTCAGCTGCTGGGATGATGTCATATTGTGGACAGGAAGGACCTGGTACATCCATTACTGTAGCCTCATCCCTGTCAGTGGAGGTTGTAGGCAATGACATGGCAGGACATACAGTGGGGGTAGAGACAGATGAGGAGTAGGAGGACCTACGCAAAGTTTTGCGCCAACGGGATGTGTGGCAGTTGTTCAAATGTCGCCTCAAGCACGTGGTACCCAAGTGTCCGTTATCTTTCCCACGCTTAAGCCTCATCTGACATAGATTACAAATAGCAACGCTGCGCTCTACTGCACATTTCTTAAAGAACTCCCAGACAACAGAGTTCCTGCGTTTGTTCTTTGAGACAACAGCGCTCTGCACCGGAGCAGCTCTGACATGTGATGCCTTTGACTGGCTACTGCCACAGAGTTGGTCACAGAGGATGTTGTTCCTCGTGTTTGCTGTGCTTCCTCCTCCCCCTCTTCCTCACTTAATTCCTCTGTTCGATCAGGCACCCAGGTGGAGTCAGTGACCTCATCATCATTGTCATCATCACCCCCTATCTCCTCATCACTGGAGCCAACTTGGCAGTATGCTGCAGCTGCTGGGGCAACATGAGTGCCAGTTATTTGTGTGTCATCACTGGCACCCCTTCCTCTAGGTTGATTATATTCCCTTCCTCAACCTCAGAGATTGAATCAGAGCACTGTACTTGCTGCGCATCCTCAAGCAGCATGTCACTGTCATTGTAGTCAAACAATTCAGCTGACTCCTCCGTGTGTGATAGCGAGGCTACGGCAGGAGTAGCTGTGGACATGGAGGCTGCATTAGATGCTTTGGCAGCAGTGGTGGACTGTAAAGCACTAGAAGCCTGGCTGGCAGAGGACTCGAAGGATCAGGATGGCCTGGTTAGCCAATCCACCAAGTCCTATGTATGTTGCTGCTGCTTAAGACAGCCAGCACCAGTTAGAAAGGACAAGCGTGCCCCTGCAGAGGATGCACCACGTCCACACCGACCAGAGACACAGCCTCCCGACACAGGGGTTGCTTGCCTTCTTATCTGTGTCTGGGAGCGTCTGCCTGTCCTTTTTGTTCTTTCAGAAATGGTGAGTGATATATAGATTAATATATACAGAACTCTGATTCAACTCTGGTATAAAGATTTAAAGAACTCTGGTATAACTCAGTGAGACACCCTGATAGCTGGCAGCCAGTGACAAGACACAGATTACAAGTCTCAGACACCTCCTATAAATCAGTGAGACCCCTTGAAGGGTGGCAGTGAAACCTCCTATAAATCAGTGAGACCCCTTGATGGGTGGCAGTGAAACCTCCTATAAATCAGTGAGACCCCTTGATGGGTGGCAGCAAGTGAGAACACACAGATTATAACAATTCCCAAATGTTTTGTAGAAATTAGTGAGCCCCAAAACACTGCGTGGTACTGACTGTGTGACAAGACACAGATTACCTCAATTCACAAATGTTTTGTAAAAATTTGTGACACCCAAAATACTGCGTGGTACTGGCTGTGTGACAAGACACAGATCACCTCAATTCACAAATGTTTTAAAGAAATTTGTAACCCCCAAAAAGACTTGCTGGCACAGTGACAAGACACAGAAGATCACCTCAATTCTCAAATGTTTTAAAGAAATTTGTAAACCCCAAAAAAACTTGCTGGCACAGTGTCAAGACACACATCACCTAAATTCCCTGATATTTGGTAGAAATGAGACCCGCCAGACCCCCCAGTAACGTGGCAGACCGGCAGTAACAACACACAACTATCTCCTCTAAAATCTCCTCTCAAAATGCGTGCTGTAGCTATGCGTGGAAACGTTATATAGTGTGCTGTGGGACTTAGCTCAAATTTGCCCAATCAGGACTCTGAACCGTGATTGGCACACTGTTGAACCAGTCTTGCACCAGACCTGTGGTCAGGTGCAAGGCTGTAGCCAATTACGAGCTTCAGGCCACTGGGAAAATGCATTGTGGTCCATTTTAATGCATTGTGGTCGAACATGCGGCGAACACCCGGAAATGTTCAGAGTTCGTGATCTAATCGAACAGGCTAAGTTCGGATCGAACTCCGAACCGTCCGAGCCGAACAGCTCATCCCTAATCGGGACCGAGAAACTTCCATATGACGGATATCTACAGGTGAAGCTAGAGATCGGATCCGAAGTCATCGGACAGTCTGGGGGTTGTGATGCATTGGCCATTGTGTGTCCTTGACCTTCAGGGGCCAACAGACGTTCTATGATAGTGGGGACGAATACTGATCTGGTGCGACGTCTCCTGACCCCTATAGTACTGGAAGAAGGTTCTACCAAGGGAGTACACCCGATGTTGCGTCCAGTCTTTCAGCGAATGGTCGAAGAACAGAAGGCACCTGCCGAAGTCGGGCATCTGTGGAGATTAGGAGGAACAGAAAAGGTTCTACAATCAGGAGAAGTGGCGAGTTTCCGGGCTTCAGTCAAGTTGAATGGATCACAACCAGGTCCCTATGTGGTACTGGAAACAAATTTTAATCATGGGAGTGAAGCAAGGAGTCGAAATAATCCCTGAAATAATCTCCACCAAAGCTTTGAAACGAACACGAGGAAGAGTCTCAGTCAGTGTATGTAATGTATCTGATTCTCCAGTGATCCTGAAAGCACGAATGCCCATCGGGCAAGTGGCGTCCACTTCTCCTCTCTCTCCTACTGATTTAGGAGGGGGAGCGAATAAAGATATTCCAGCTGACAGGTTCTATCCCAAAGACGCTCCCATCTCACCTGAATGGAAGAAACGTCTTCAGTCCCAGGTCCTAAAGTGGAGGGACTTGTTCTCAAAGGATGAGTTTGACGTGGGCCTGGCTAAGAGTACTGAGCATCACATTCGACTGCAGGAAGATAAGCCGTTTCGAGAACGGTCAAGACGAGTTCCACTGGGAGACTTGGATGATCTAAGAGAGCAGCTGAATGAACTGCAAAGAACCAAGGTGATTCAAGAATCCAGGAGTCTGTACGCTTCTCCCATAGTGATGGTTCGGAAGAAGAATGGTTCTGTCCGTCTATGCATAGACTATCGCACGCTAAATCGGAGAACCATCCCCGATCAATATGCCACTCCTCGGATAGAAGATGCCTTGCAGTGTTTGTCTGGAGCAAAATGGTTTAGTGTACTAGACCTGCGAAGTGGGTATCACCAGATACCAATGCATCCTGAAGACAAAGAGAAGACTGCGTTCATCTGCCCACTGGGGTTCTTTGAGTTCAACAGAATGCCTCAAGGCCTTAAGGGGGCTGCAGCCACATTCCAACGGTTGATGGAGAAGACAGTCGGAGACATGAACCTGATCGAAGTGCTAGTGTATCTGGATGACATAATTGTGTTTGGAAAGACGTTGGAAGAACATGAGCAACGGTTGGAGAAGGTCTTGAAGCGGCTCCATGAAGAGGGGTTGAAACTGTCTCTGGAGAAGTGTCAATTCGGTTTGCCTTCCGTTACGTATCTGGGACACGTTGTTTCAGCAGAAGGCATTTCGACAGATTCTCGAAAGTTGGAAGCTTCCTGGCCTAGACCCAGAAATGTTACTGAACTTAGATCTTTCCTGGGATTGTGCTCCTAACCGAAGGTTTGTAGGAGGGTTTGCCAAGATAGCTCAACCACTGAATAAGCTCCTGCAGAAGGAAGATGCAGAAGAAGGCCACAAGGCCTCTGACCGAAATCCGTCGACTCCAGGGCCAAGGAAGGCTCGAGAATCTATCCAAGGAGAATGGACTAATCAATGCGAAGGTGCTTTCGTGAAGCTGAAAGAGAGTCTAACTCGAGCTCCTGTCTTGGCCTACGCTGATTCTCATAAGCCCTACGAATTGCATGTAGATGCCAGCCGAGAGGGTCTATGGGGAGTCTTATACCAAGAATATGGTGGATTGTTGAGGCCTGTAGCCTACGTGAGCCGGAGCCTTACGCCTTCGGAAAAGAATTATCCTACCCATAAGTTGGAGTTCCTCGCTTTGAAGTTGGCAGTGGTCGACAAGTTGAAAGACTATCTGTATGAAGCCGAATTTGTGATAAAGACGGATAACAATCCTCTTACCTACGTCCTTACTACTGCGAAGCTGGATGCAACGGGACATCGGTGGTTGGCCGCTCTGTCAGGGTTTAGGTTCAGCCTGAAGTATCGCCCTGGAGTGAACAATCGAGATGCTGATGCTTTGTTGAGAAGACCATACACTACAGAATGGACTCGGTTAACTCCAGATGGGGTGCAAGCTTTATGTCAAGGAGCAGAGCGCCGGGTCAAGGGAGGGATTGAAGCAGAAGCCATAGGAGTCATGGCTGCGGCTGTTCCAGAGTTCTACTGTAACCCTACGCAGCTGAGAGATGAAAGTTTGCCTACTTTTTCGAAACAGGACCTGAGAGCTGACCAGGCTGGAGATCCTCTGATCGCATTGACCATGAAGGCTCTAAACACGAACCAACGGGAGATTCTTCTGACAAATTCCCCAGAAGGGGCCAGATTCGTCTACAAGGAGTGGGAACGGTTGAAAATGTTGGATGGGGTGGTCTACCGAAGGGGCCCCTCAAGCGATGCTGGAGAGACCCAACAGTTGTTCCTTCCCACCAAACACAGAGAGGGTTTGCTACGGTCATTACATGATAACCATGGACATTTAGGAGCAGAGAGAACTTTTAAGCTGGTGCGGGACAGATTCTATTGGCCCTGCATGAGGCCTGAAGTTGAAAGTTACCGCCACTCATGTCTGAGGTGTATTCAAAGGAAGACTCTGCCAACCCGAACTGCTCCAATGAGCCACCTACAAAGTCAAGTACCCATGGATTTGGTGTGCATTGACTTCCTGTGCTTAGAGCCGGATGCTAGTGGGCAGGGAAATATCTTAGTGGTGACTGATCATTTCACGCGTTATGCACAAGCTTTTTCTACGAGAGACCAACGTGTTCCTACGGTGGTGAAGGTTTTAATGGAAAAGTATTTTGTTCACTATGGACTGCCAAGGAGAATACACTCGGATCAGGGTAGAGACTTTGAGAGCCGGCTTGTTGGGCAATTACTGGAACTGCTGGGAATTCAGAAAACCCGAACTACACCATATCACCCTCAAGGTGATGCTCAGCCTGAAAGGTTCAATCGCACTCTGCTAAATATGTTGGGGACATTGTCAAGCAGAGAGAAGCAGAGCTGGAGTCGTCACATAGCCACGCTAGTACATGCATACAACAGCACGGAGAGTGACGCTACTGGATACTCACCGTACCGTCTCAAGTTCGGAAGGGAAGCTCGACTGCCGGTTGATTTGGCATTCGGGTTATCTCTGGATCAGACGTCTGTAGCCTCTCATAGGAATTATGTGGATAGACTCCGAAAGAATTTGGCTTCTGCCTTTGAACAAGCCCGTTTGACCTCTGGGAACAGGGAACAGAGGAATAAACAAAACTAGGATTTGAAAGTTCGGATACAGGATCTACAACCCGGTGATAGGGTTTTGTTGAAGAACTTGGGTGCTTCTGCCAGGCATAAGTTGGCGGACCGATGGAGTTCTCAGGTCTACATTGTCTGCAAGCAACTGCCGGTTCTGCCGGTTTACCAAATTCGACCTGATGGGAAGGCTAGGCCTCTTAAAAACTGGCACCGAAATCATTTGCTACCTCGGAAGGAAGCTGTAAGGATACCAGTTGGAGACAAACTTTCTCTGCCGAATCCGCCTCCGCCTGCTCCACATTTGACTCCCGTTACTCGGTCTCAGCAGACACGAGTTGTTGAGGAAAGTGAAGGGGAAAGTGAAGAAAAAAGTTTTTGTCTGGATTGGGTGCGCTCACCAGAGCCTGAAGAGGTCGTCCCAGTTGCCGAACGGTGGGAAAGTAACCTGAGGCCTGAGGCTCCAGAATTCCATCTGGACATTCCTGAAACTTCTGAAATTCCTATAGTTCCTGAAAACGCGTCCTATGATTACAGTTCTATGCCTTCATTGGAAGGATCATACTCCGAGGAGATGTCTGTTCCAGTTTTGAATGAAAGACCCAAACCTGTATCTGTAATACTTCCGACTGAAGAAGAGCTGATTGAACCAGAGCCAAAACGTTCTGTCCGACCCCCTCAAAGACTCACCTACCACTCACCAGGACATAGCACTGAAAAGGCTGTTACCACAGTGGGAAGGTTGCCCGAAGTGTCTGCTATATTAGCTGAGGTAGCTAGAAGTATGAGTAAACTTGAGGATGTATACCTAACCCATTGTATATTTGCTGCTGAGCCTATATATATATATATCGACTGATGTAATGTTGAAATGTAATGTAACTGTTACACCTCCTTGGAGAGACCCAAGAGTTCTAGGAGGAGGAGAGTACAGCGCTGGTTTAAATCCTGCCGCTGTAGTTACTTGTTTCTGGCCACCAGGGGGAGACGAACGCAATGTAAACTGATACTGGACACTTTCGGACTACGTTTTGCAGCATGCTTTGGGGCAGGAACAGGAAGTGGGTGGGGAGAACCGAGAGACATCCGCAACCTCGTGCAGAGGAGAGCCAGTGCGCGCCAAGGGGTGATTAGAGCAAGACGCACGTGAGACAAGGAGCGATTGTGACCAGGCCGGAGCGCAGGTGCTGCTTTGCGGAGCTGGAGATCAGCCCAAATCACTTGCCAGAAGACCTATTAACCTATCGGTGAGAAGTTTAAAAGATAGAGCTGCAGAAGGACCCCGAGTTAGGAGACCGCGATGATCTAATGGGAGTGCAGGCGGTGAGCTGAGCATCTTGTGGCAGAAACGGACAAGCAAGACAAGCGGATCTGGTGGCACAGAGTCCCAGTCAAGTCGAGCGGAAAGACGTCCTGGGTCAAGCAGAGCGCAGAGTATCTGGCGGATGGGTGAGAAGCCTTCCCGGCCACAGTGAAAATAATAAAGCACGCTGCAGTTTGTCTAAACCTACAGGGCCCCAACGTGACTAGTCGAAGACACATTGAAATCATTCACTGGCCAGTTGAATCTAGTACCCGGGTACCAACACACGCATACACGTACACCTTCTTGGGACACAACCTGTACGGACTCACATTTCAGCAACGAAGGGGTTAAAATTCCTTTTTCTTTTCCGCTGCGCGTTTCTCGCATTACGAACTTCTGTAAATATATATGTATACCATGCTGCTCTATATATGACAGTTTATTTGAGATCAGTAAACTATATAAGTTATAAAATCCACAGCAGTGCTGGTGTATATTTATTCCTTAGTGCGGGGAGACTGACCTGAGGTTTAAATTCAGCGGCTCCTCCGGGAGTGAGCGCTACACAAGTTAATGGGACTCAAAATTCGATTTTTAGAGTGCCCTCCAAGAGGGCATATATGCTAGATATTTGCCATAAAAGGTATATGGGGGTCCGGGTAGTGCTCTGGGGGACAGGAAACAAGGACAAAAAGTTTTAAAAAAAACGTTTTAAAAAGGGACAGTGAGTTTTCCGTGAAATAAGGGTTAAAAATAATATGAAAAATTCCTTCAAATATCGTGCCCAGGAGGTCCCCATAACCTGCCCGTGAAGTGGAGGATTTCTAGGATGTATAGAAACATTTAAAAACAAAAAAATGAGGTTTCAAATGACGGTAAATGCTTTTCCTTTAATCTATTCATAAACAACTGCTTGGGTCGGTAGCCTGTATGAAAAGACATTTTAGGACGCACAGAAAAAGTTTAGTGATTTTTTGGCTAAATTGTGATGAAACTTATGCAGGCTTTGGATGAAAGTAACAATAGGTGCTTTAAAATTGGGCCTTTAGTGTCGGCAATAGTGCCGTCACACAGTAACCCCTCTGAGGATATGAATCTGGTACAGGCGTCTGTGGCAGTGCACCCAAATATTGTTCTTTTGGTGCCAGGCCAGCAAGTGCATTCATACAGTAACCCCTCTGTGGTATTGTGGAAGAGTGCAGGGGTGGACCATACTGTCCTATATTAACCCCTTAGTGACCGGGCGGTTTTACACAAATCCGTCCGTTCGTGACCGCAGCTGTTTTTACGTTTCTGCGCTCTTAGTGTTTACGTCAAATTTTCCTCTTACTCGTTTATGTAACCCACACATATTTTACACTGTTTTTCTCGTCACTAAATGGACTTTATAAAGATACCATTTTTTTCATCATTTCATATAATTTACTATAAAAAATATTGTGAAATATGACACAAAAATTGAAAAAACACCACTTTTTCGAACTTTGACCCCCAAAATTTCTTATGTATCAACAACCGTCAAAAATTTTTTATTCCTTAGTAGTTTCTAAATTTAGTACTGAGTTTAGCAATACCCAATGTTTACATATTCCTCGCTTTTTTCCTTATTTTATGCAACAATAAGTGCAAGTAGCACTTTGCCATTTCCAAAGAGTTTATTTTCAAAACTAGTGATAGTGACATTGTAACACTGATATCTGTCACTAATTCCTGAATAACCCTCCACATATACATATTTTTTTAAAGTACACAAATCAAGGTATTAAACTTGGGGTATTTTGACTCTTTCCATGCAAACCATTTTACCACAATCTATGCCAAAGTTTGAAAAAAAAAAAAATTTTGGTGATTTTTTTTTTTTGAACGCAATTTAAGAATACATGTACTGTGAACTTTAAGGTTTACTGCCAAAAAGCACCCCAAAATATGTTCAGCAACATCTTCTGAGTAAATTGATACCACCCATGTATAGGTATGTCGGGTCATTTGGGGGCTAAAAGGCCTTATTTGGGGGTGCGCATTTCAGTTTTCCAACTTGGAATTTTCACATTTCGTCATCATGCACCCATGTCCTATTTGGGACATTTTTGAAGCCGGCCAAAGTAATTTACCCCCATCAAACCATATATTTTTAGAAAGGGCACACCCTAGGGTGCTTCAAAGAGTTGTATTTTAACACTTTCCATGCACTAGCTCTTTGTCAATCTTTCAGGTAGTCACTTTTTGTGTTATTTTTTCACACACATTGTACTTTAGGCATGAATTGTCAAATCCAGTTATGGGTTACTGCCAAAAAACACCCCAAAATATGTTCAGCAACATCTTCTGAGTAAATTGATACACACCCATGTATAGGTATGTCGGGTCATTTGGGGGCTAAAAGGCCTTATTTGGGGGGTGCGCATTCAGTTTTCCAACTTGGAATTTTCACATTTCGTCATCAATGCACCCATGTCCTATTTGGGACATTTTTGAAGCCGGCCAAAGTAATTTACCCCCATCAAACCATATATTTTTAGAAAGGGCACACCCTAGGGTGCTTCAAAGAGTTGTATTTTAACACTTTCCATGCACTAGCTCTTTGTCAATCTTTCAGGTAGTCACTTTTTGTGTTATTTTTTCACACACATTGTACTTTAGGCATGAATTGTCAAATCCAGTTATGGGTTACTGCCAAAAAACACCCCAAAATATGTTCAGCAACATCTTCTGAGTAAATTGATACCACCCATGTATAGGTATGTCGGGTCATTTGGGGGCTAAAAGGCCTTATTTGGGGGTGCGCATTTCAGTTTTCCAACTTGGAATTTTCACATTTCGTCATCATGCACCCATGTCCTATTTGGGACATTTTTGAAGCCGGCCAAAGTAATTTACCCCCATCAAACCATATATTTTTAGAAAGGGCACACCCTAGGGTGCTTCAAAGAGTTGTATTTTAACACTTTCCATGCACTAGCTCTTTGTCAAACTTTCAGGTAGTCACTTTTTGTGTTATTTTTTCACACACATTGTACTTTAGGCATGAATTGTCAAATCCAGTTATGGGTTACTGCCAAAAAACACCCCAAAATATGTTCAGCAACATCTTCTGAGTAAATTGATACCACCCATGTATAGGTATGTCGGGTCATTTGGGGGCTAAAAGGCCTTATTTGGGGGGTGCGCATTTCAGTTTTCCAACTTGGAATTTTCACATTTCGTCATCATGCACCCATGTCCTATTTGGGACATTTTTGAAGCCGACCAAAGTAATTTACCCCCATCAAACCATATATTTTTAGAAAGGGCACACCCTAGGGTGCTTCAAAGAGTTGTATTTTAACACTTTCCATGCACTAGCTCTTTGTCAAACTTTCAGGTAGTCACTTTTTGTGTTATTTTTTCACACACATTGTACTTTAGGCATGAATTGTCAAATCCAGTTATGGGTTACTGCCAAAAAACACCCCAAAATATGTTCAGCAACATCTTCTGAGTAAATTGATACCACCCATGTATAGGTATGTCGGGTCATTTGGGGGCTAAAAGGCCTTATTTGGGGGGTGCGCATTTCAGTTTTCCAACTTGGAATTTTCACATTTCGTCATCATGCACCCATGTCCTATTTGGGACATTTTTGAAGCCGGCCAAAGTAATTTACCCCCATCAAACCATATATTTTTAGAAAGGGCACACCCTAGGGTGCTTCAAAGAGTTGTATTTTAACACTTTCCATGCACTAGCTCTTTGTCAAACTTTCAGGTAGTCACTTTTTGTGTTATTTTTTCACACACATTGTACTTTAGGCATGAATTGTCAAATCCAGTTATGGGTTACTGCCAAAAAACACCCCAAAATATGTTCAGCAACATCTTCTGAGTAAATTGATACCACCCATGTATAGGTATGTCGGGTCATTTGGGGGCTAAAAGGCCTTATTTGGGGGGTGCGCATTTCAGTTTTCCAACTTGGAATTTTCACATTTCGTCATCATGCACCCATGTCCTATTTGGGACATTTTTGAAGCCGGCCAAAGTAATTTACCCCCATCAAACCATATATTTTTAGAAAGGGCACACCCTAGGGTGCTTCAAAGAGTTGTATTTTAACACTTTCCATGCACTAGCTCTTTGTCAATCTTTCAGGTAGTCACTTTTTGTGTTATTTTTTCACACACATTGTACTTTAGGCATGAATTGTCAAATCCAGTTATGGGTTACTGCCAAAAAACACCCCAAAAAATGTTCAGCAACATCTTCTGAGTAAATTGATACCACCCATGTATAGGTATGTCGGGTCATTTGGGGGCTAAAAGGCCTTATTTGGGGGGTGCGCATTTCAGTTTTCCAACTTGGAATTTTCACATTTCGTCATCATGCACCCATGTCCTATTTGGGACATTTTTGAAGCCGGCCAAAGTAATTTACCCCCATCAAACCATATATTTTTAGAAAGGGCACACCCTAGGGTGCTTCAAAGAGTTGTATTTTAACACTTTCCATGCACTAGCTCTTTGTCAAACTTTCAGGTAGTCACTTTTTGTGTTATTTTTTCACACACATTGTACTTTAGGCATGAATTGTCAAATCCAGTTATGGGTTACTGCCAAAAAACACCCCAAAATATGTTCAGCAACATCTTCTGAGTAAATTGATACCACCCATATATAGATTTGTTCTGTTGTTTTTGGGGGGCTACGCCAATCTTTGACATGTGCTTGTCAATTTTCTAATTTGACATACAGTATCTTCTTGCTTATCTTCTTTTTAGGGGCCTTTTTACATACCCCAGTTTTATGAACGTGCATATATTTGGTAAGCTAACACCCCAAAGTATTGTAAATGGAGTGTTTTTATGCTATGGATGCATCCGTTTGCTCCAAACAAATTAGATACTGTTTGGTGGTCATTTTTCATTTTCACACCCACATCAGTTTTGGACTGTGATTTAGGAGACACTGTTGTTTTTTACTGCATGAAAACTCTCCAGGTTGTTTTCTGCAAGGTCTCCTGAGTACACCCATGCCCCCCATGCATAGGTTTGCCAGGATTTTGGGAAGGTTCAAATACAATTTTTATGACTTTGTCATTGGAGTTGAAATTGAGATTATTTCTTCAGCTAGGCCTAGCTTTGGTTTTGGGTCTACCGCATACCCCAGTTTGAATTATTGCCAGAAAATTGTTTATATTTGTTATGTTGACACCCCAAGGTATTGCATATGGAGTGCTTTGATGCCATGGATGCAACGGTTTTAGCCCAAAACATTTGAGAAGGTGTGTGGCGGTAATTTTTCAATTTTCAGATTTTTACGCCCACAGTAGTTTTGGACTGTGATTTAGCAGACACTGTTGTTTGTTACTGCATGAAAACTCTCCAGGTTGTTTTCTGCAAGATCTCCTGAGTACACCCATGCCCCCCATGCCTAGGTTTGCCAGGATTTTGGGAAGGTTCAAATACAATTTTTATGACTTTGTCATTAGAGTTGAAATTGAGATTATTTCTTCAGCTAGGCCTATCTTTGGTTTTGGGTCTACCGCATACCCCAGTTTGAATTATTGCCAGAAAATTGTTTATATTTGTTATGTTGACACCCCAAGGTATTGCATATGGAGTGCTTTGATGCCATGGATGCAACGGTTTTAGCCCAAAACATTTGGCAACAAGGTGTGTGGCGGTAATTTTTCAAATTTCAGATTTTTACGCCCACAGTAGTTTTGGACTGTGATTTAGGCTAGGGTCAGACGAGCGTAGTGTTCACGTCCGTGATCGCGCCTAAAAGTACGTCCGTGATAGCATGACATAAAGTCCAATGGAGCCCGACACACGAAGTACGTCCGCACTGAACTGCGGACGCACAACGGCCGCGGCCCACGGACGCAAGGCAGGCAAGAACGTAGAACCGCTAGAACGGCCGCACAAAGTGCGCTGCGTCCGCAACGTCTGCATAGCTTTGTGTGTGAGTGATGGAACGTGGTCAGACGGACTGCATTTATACGTCCTGCATTTTTCACGGACAAAATGGTTTTGCAATTGAATTTATTGTCCCTCCTACATCTGTCAAAAAATAAATGTCAGTGAAAAAACGGACTGTGTGACCACTACTGCGTCTTCCGTACTGACGATGTCCGTACTGCACGGACGTACAGTCCGTAGAAATCACGCTCGTCTGACCCTAGCCTTAGCAGACACTGTTGTTTGTTACTGCATGAAAACTCTCCAGGTTGTTTTCTGCAAGATCTCCTGAGTACACCCATGCCCCCCATGCATAGGTGTGCAAAGATTTTGGCAAAATACAGCACCAATTGTAGAACATAAAAATGTACGAATAAAATGTAAAAGTCTGGTGCCTGTCAAACTGGGGATGCTCTCTAGGGGAGCACAGGCTGTTGTCACTGAAGTGCATGAAACGCAAAATGTTTTCATACCTTCTACGTGACATTGATTGGAGGTAAATGGGGGTAGAGCAGATGGGGCTACTGCTCCAGCAGGAGCGAATTGAGGGCTTCTTTATGATGCCCTCAGCATAGTAAGTGCCCAGAATTTCAGAAATTCTGGCACATCTAGCGGGGTCCATTGCTGCCTTGCCAAGTAGGAGTCTGGCTTCGCAGCACAATGCTGATGGGCATACAGATTTGATTGGGCCACGATGTGGCCCAACAAATCATCCCCCATAAACACCTGCAAAAACTGGTGGCGGTAAATCCTGCAACATAATTTGATGCCAGGATTTGCCGTGAAAGGAGGGATATCTGGCCTCTGGCGATGAGGCACTACCCACTCCTCAGCTGGAGCTGTGCGTCTCCTGCTGGCAGGTGGTGACCCAGGATCTGCATCAGAAACATCACTAGATACATCAGCCAGCATAGATAATGTATCTAGCGACGCCTCTGAGCAGTTAGCGGGGTCGAAATGAGGGTCTGAGTCTGACGCAGATGCCTCAGATTCTGACGCCAGGATGGCATATGCCTCCTCGGCGCTGTACACCCTCTCAGACATTATATATAATAGATTATAAAATTTTATAATTATTATATATATATAAGCGGATTGTTGGTTCTTAGAAGAACCGTTGGGTTTCACAAGAAAATACAAATAAACACCTAAATCTCTCTAAATCCCTCTAAACCTGCCTCAATTCTTCTAAATCTCCCTAAAATCTCTCTAAATCTGCCTCAATTTTTCTAATCTCACTAAATCTCACTAAAATCTCTAACCTGTCAAATCTGATCTCTCTCTCTCGCTCACCAAAACACAAGTGAGGAGAGGGAGGGAGAATCACAGAGGTCAGAGCCAATATTTACAAAATATTGGCCTGACCTGACAAATTAGAAATTTTATTTTGATTTTTTTCTAACTTCTGATTGGATGTTGCTAGCCTGCCTCTCTGATGAGGCAGGCTAGGAACATCCCACTCAGCCCCAAGATGACCCTGCCCTTAGAACCCTAACCCTACCCCTGACCCTGCCCTTAGAACCCTAACCCTACCCCTACCCCTAACCCTACCCCTAACCCTAACCCTACCCCTACCCCTAACCTAACCCTACCCCTAACCCTACCCTAACCCTACCCTAACCCTAACCCTAACCCTACCCTAACCCTACCCCTAACCCTACCCCTAACCCTACCCCTAACCCTACCCCTACCCTAACCCTACCCTAACCCTACCCCTACCCCTACCCTAACCCTACCCCTAACCCTAACCCTACCCCTACCCCTAACCCTAACCCTACCCCTAACCCTAACCCTAACCCTACCCCTAACCCTACCCTAACCCTACCCCTAACCCTACCCCTAACCCTACCCCTAACCCTCTACCCCTAACCCTACCCTAACCCTAACCCTAACCCTACCCTAACCCTACCTACCCTACCACCCTAACCCTAACCCTAACCCTAACCCTACCCTAACCCTAACCCTACCCCTACCCCTAACCCTAACCCTAACCCTAACCCTAACCCTAACCCTACCCCTACCCCCCCCCTACCCCTACCCCTAACCCTACCCTAACCCTAACCCCTACCCAACCCTAACCCTAACCCTACCCCTAACCTAACCCTAACCCTAACCCCTAACTGTCAGTTTATTTTATTTATTTTTCTTTTTTTACACTTTTTTTACACACTTTTTTTTACATTTTTTTTTCTTTTTTTACACTTTTTTTTTACTTTTTTTTACTCTGCTGGGTGCCTTGATCCCTCGAGGCACCCAGCAGAGCACCTGATCACTGAAGTGATCGATTTTGTACTGAGTGCCACGATACCTCGTGGCACTCAGTACTTCCTGCCGCTACCGGAAGTGATCGCTCGGGGGGAGCGATCACGGACGGACCAGCGGCAGGTAAGTATATTACAAGGATGCCTCGATGTCGAGGCATCCTTGTAATATGCTCAGAGCAGCTGGAAGCGATCCGATCGCTTCCAGCGCTCTGTAGAAGTGCCGGGCACACTCTCCGGTGCAACCGGATGTAGATCGCTCCCGGGGAGCGATCACATGGTGCCCCGGCACTTCTAACGGCCATTGCACGGATGCCTGGACTCCCAGGCATCCTGCAATGGCGTTTGAGCTGCTGGAAGCGATCCGATCGCTTCCAGCAGCTCAAAAACGGCAGGACGTACCATGTACGTCAGCGGGTCTAAGAGAGACCCGCTGCAATGACGTACATGGTACGTCCGCGGTCGGGAAGGGGTTAAGAAGATATGAATCTGGTAAAGGCGTCAGTGCACCCAGATATTGTGCTTTTGGTGCCAGGCCAGCCAGTGCATTCATACAGTAACCCCTCTGTGGTATTGTGGAAGAGTGCAGGGGTGGACCATACTGTCCTATATTAAAAAGATATGAATCTGGTAAAGGAGCCAGTGCACCCAGATATTGTGCTTTTGGTGCCAGGCCAGCAAGTGTATTCATACAGTAACCCCTCTGTGGTATTGTGGAAGAGTGCAGGGGTGGACCATGCAGTCCTATATAAAAAATATATGAATCTGGTAAAGGCGTCAGTGCACCCAGATATTGTGCTTTTGGTGCCAGGCCAGCAAATGCCATCATACAGTAACCCCTCTGTGGTATTGTGGAAGAGTGCAGGGGTGGACCATGCTGTCCTATATTAAAAAGATATGAATCTGGTAAAGGAGCCAGTGCACCCAGATATTGTGCTTTTGGTGCCAGGCCAGCAAGTGCATTCATACAGTAACCCCTCTGTGGTATTGTGGAAGAGTGCAGGGGTGGACCATGCAGTCCTATATTAAAAATATATGAATCTGGTAAAGGCGTCAGTGCACCCAGATATTGTGGTTTTGGTGCCAGGCCAGCAAATGCCATCATACAGTAACCCCTCTGTGGTATTGTGGAAGAGTGCAGGGGTGGACCATGCGGTCCTATATTAAAAAGATATGAATGTGGTAAAGGCGTCTGTGCACCCAGATATTGTGCTTTTGGTGCCAGGTGTAACGTTGTGGGCTTCCAGCCCCTCCGGTGTACTCGGCGGCAGCATGTCTGATGCTGCTCGCTTGCCAGTGCCCGGTTTAAATAGAGACAGGCAGGGAGGTGGCTGCATGAAGCGCAGCTTGAGAGGGGGGCGCGGTCTGGTGACGCGGACCTATCAGAGGAGTCCAGGTCTTTTAAAAACCAACAGTTCCTTCTAAGCTGTTTCAGATCGTGGTTATCCATATCTGAGCTCCCTGTACCTGTATTCTCTCGTGATTGAACCTGTAATTGACCTCTACTTGTTTTCTGACTATTCTGCCTTCCGTTGCCCTAGACTATTTCCTTGTACTACGCTCCCGCACTGATATCGACCCGGCTATTCCCTTTGACCATTCTGTACTCTGTATTCCTGATTCTGGCTCGTCTGACTACCCCCGTGTTGCTGACCTGGTTTAGGGATTCTTTTACGGCTACCCTGTTGGTAGCTTTTGGGCTCTGTGGAGTGTTGGGCTTTAAGGACTGCATGGTGGGATCTGGGAACCGTGACATTACGATCTGGCCAAATGGATCCCGCAGACTTAGCACAGCATTTGAGTAACTTTGTATCCAGACAGGACGAGCAAGACCATAGAATGGATCAGTTTGCTGTCGCCTTACAAACTATCCTGACTCGTACGGCTCACCTGGAACCAGCTGGGGTTGCACCTCCGCCAGCTATACCTGTGTCCCCTGTCGTTCAGACTTCCCAGGTACACATGACCGCTCCTATGAGGTTTGACGGTACTCCCTCGGAGTGCCGGGGATTTTTGTTCCATGTGGATATTCATTTCAAACCAAATCCACAAATGTTTAACACTGACATAGCCAAAGTAGGGTTCATTATTAACCATCTGTCTGGCAGAGCTTTGACATGGGCGAATCCTTTATGGGAGACAGAGAAGCCTATCATACTGAACTATAAAGAATTCATAGCCGAGTTAAAACGTACGTTTAATCCTACCAGAAAGGCTAAGGTAGCTGGCAAATCCTTGTTCCGCATACGTCAAGGGAACAGGACTGTGTCTGATTATGCTATAGAATTTAAAACGTTGGTTTCTGACGTGAACTGAACTAATGAGGCTCTGGTTCTGGCTTTTATGGAGGGGTTATCAGAGTCATTGATGCATGAGTTGGCCCCTCGTAAATTACCTGAGGTGTTGAGTGAATTTATAGATTATTGTATAGATCTGGATGATCAGATAAGGGACAGAAGAACACCAAGAGAGAAACCTAAGAGACCGTTACCAAGGTTGGCCCCTGTCTTTCAGGCACCACCTAGAGAGTTATCTCCTCCCTCTTAGCCAATGCAACTAGGCCATATTAGGCTGACAGAGGAAGAGAGAACAAGGCGTCTTCGTGAGGGATCGTGCCTGTATTGTGGTGTAAAAGGACATTTACGACTTCAATGTCCTGCTCGCCCTAGAATGCATGATAGGTCAGAGAACTACCGCGCCTAAGGCAGCTGAGGAGACAGGCCTTGGGTGTGACGTTCATGTCTCCTGTCAAAGATACTAGACTCTTGTTACCAGTATCCATAGCTTGGGAGACCAAGACCACGCATACTACCGCTTTTGTTGATTCTGGGGCTGCTGGTAATTTCATTGATGTTGAATACGCTTCCTCCATCTCTCTCCCTCTGGTTGTAAGAGAGACACCCTTGGCCGTCGAAACCATAGACGGTAGGCTGTTATCCTGCCCCAGGATAACTCACGATACTGTTACAGTATCTTTTTTTTTTTTGTAATCCAAATTTTTTTATTAACCACTTGAATGCTAAGGACGCGCTCAGCGCGTCCTCAGCATTCCCGCTGGTATGCGGAGGACGCGCTGAGCGCGTCCTCGCATTGGGGTCAGCGTTCGGCCGGGTACCGGCCGATCGCTGGCCCTCCGGTGCGGGCTGACATCCTGGATGTCAGCCCGGCATCCGGAGCAGTGGCCGCCATTATTATGTGTCATCGCGCCCCCGCGATGACACATAATTCAGGCGCCCCCCCCGCATGTGCGGAGGAGGCGCCTGAAAGGGAGGGGGGGAGGTCCTTCGGACCTCTCTCCCTCCCGATCGGCGGCTCACAGGGGCTTAACCCAGGCATCATTTGAAAGGGCACAGCCTGCCCTTCCAAATGATGCCTGGCATTAACCCCTGGGGAGCTGGATCGCAAATCGGCGCTGAAAAGCGCCGATTTGCGATCCTTCCCGGGAGCTGGCCGACATCTTGGATGTCGGCCAAGCTTCCGGGAACTCCCCCAGAGGACTGGCGTCATCGTGCGCAGCACGATGACGCCAGTCCTAGCATTAACCCTAACTGCCACGAAGTGTGGAGATAGGGAGTTCCAATGAACTCCCTATCTCCCGATCCGTGGCAGTTAGGGGTTAAATTTTGATATCGTTGGATCGGCCAGAGCATGGCCGTTCTAACGATACCAAACATGAAAGTAAAAAAAATTGTAAAAAAAAAAAAAAAAAGAAAAAGAAAAATAAAAAAAAATTAAAAAAAAATAATAATAAAAAAAAAATAAACACTTTTTTTTTTTTTTTTGGTTTTGTTAATGCAGCAATATTGTTCCCATTTCAATTATAATGTGAACAATGATGCTGCATTAACGATTTTTGTATGCGGTGCGTTTGTTAAAAATGGTGTCATTTTCCCCAAAAAAATGTAACGAGACCCCATCTCTATTTTTTTAACAAGCGCACCCCATACAAAATATAACCGCAATTGCTCGCATGTTAAAATGTGGAAAAAAACACTTTACACGCTGTAAATTATTGAAAATACATATTTTATTGCATTTTTTGTTATAATATACAAACATGACATAACGTATACATATAATAATGACATATTATGAATCTACCGAGTCTGACGGAAAGAACGATATATAATATGTCGATGTCATATACTAAAATAAGCCTTCAAAACACGTTTAAACATGATGCGCAAAACAGGTAAAAAATGACCTCAGCACAGGGGCGGGAAAAGCCTCAGCAGCGAAAGGGTTAACAGAGATAAACATATAGAAACATAAATCACAGTAGCATGTACAGTATGGTAACACAAGTCTTGCGATACATATAGTAGCAGTCACGACAGGATAAGTTTAACACCATACTGAGTTGCAATTGGCAAAAAGCAAAATCCTACCCCGGTCAAGATCAAAGTGCTATATGCTACATCTGTAAACGTATGCTGTACCAATGCTGACCAGCCGCTGGGAAGAATTTCCAAGGCCTTTAAGTACGTCTTCCGGGCCGTGAGAAAACAGACAGACTAGAACAAACATAACATCACAGCAGACAGGACAAACCAACAAAACAGACAGGACAACGATAAAGACCAGAAGAAAGACAATACAGAAAGGGGCAGAGTTCAGTGAATTAAAATAGTTTGGGGGGGGGAAAGGTGGAAGAAAGGAAGAAGGGAAAAGAATAGGGAGAGGAGAGAGGAGAAAAAAAAAGAAGGGGGGGGTCAGTGTATTCCTGGGGGAAGAGGGCACTATACACCAACTGGTGGTCCACTCATCAGGACAAGCGCAGTTCCTGGACTCTCCAATCTCCATCGGGGTCTCTAGCGTCCTGACTCAAACTCTATCAATCAGCCCACCCGCTCATGTGTCAGCTACTTCCAGGCGTCTCTCAGGTGCCGAGCTCACATAATTATCCCAATTCATAACAAATTGTTCAACTTGGTCTAGTTCCTTTGCTACCAGGTTATCGATCCTGCGTAGGAATTCTACCTTAGCCACCCATTCTCGCCAAGAGGGTAACGTCGGCTTGCCCCAATGCAATGGTATCAGCAATTTGGCCGCAGTCACCAATCTCAATACTACTGACCGCTTCAAGACTTTTATGGGCGCAGGGAACTGCAACAGGATATAGTTAGAAGGAATGAACTCAAAATCTGAATCTGAAATGGCACGAACTGCAGTGTGAACCATCTTCCAGAAAACCTGAATCTTAGGACAGTCCCACCAAATATGTATGAAATCCCCGAATGCCGCCTTGCACCGCCAGCATTGCGGATCATGAAGGGGAAACATTTTCTGCAGCCGATCTGGGGTCCGATACCAAAATGTAAGAATTTTATAAGCATTTTCCGCGCAATGCAAAGAACCGGCCCCCTTGTGAATGGGTGTTAAAGTCTTATTCCACTCCTCATCTGAAATATGTTTCCCTACCACGGCACTCCATCTGTCCCTGAAAGCCGGAGTCTCTGCATATCGCCCAAGAAGCATGCGATATAAGGTAGAAACACCTCTGGCCAACTAAATACCAAACTGGAAATACTGCTCAAAGGGAGTAAGAGGACAAGTAAGGCTGAATCCAGCCCTCAAGGAGCGCAGATACGATTGGATCTGATGATAGTTGAACCATTCCTGAAGACGGATCGGAGGCGTTCCATCCGAGTGCTGCAACGGGGGAGGATTTCCATCTTTCAAATAAGTAGCCACCGTGATCCTATCCGGTAGTTCAAACCGCGCTTTAAGGGCTGTGCATACCCCTGGTGTGAAATCGGGGTTGTCTTGTAATGGCAAAAATGGTGAAATCGCAGATGTCAGCCCAAATTGCATACGCAATCGTCTCCAGATGCCCAGCGTTTCCGTCGTAAGGCACCAAATCCTTTGTTGTTCCCAAGGACCTCGGCAACGAATCCACGGCAGTGTCCACAGGGGCGTTCCCACCAGTGTTTCCTCCAGGTCCAGCCACAGTTTCTCTGACTTTTGAACGGACCATTCCAGGAGACGCGCAAGATGGACCGCATAGTATTAAAGTTTAGCGTCAGGTAACGCCAAACCCCCTTCTGACTTAGGGCGACATAGCATTGCATAACTGACACATGGGCCCCCATGGGGCCAAATGAAACGCAGTGCCGCTGTTTGGAACAGTTTGAAGAAGTTGGCAGGCAGAGAAATCGGGACCTTTTGAAGAACATATAAATGTCTGGGTACTACAATTCATTTTCAAAGTATTAATCCGGCGCGACCAGGAAATAAACTTTTTTGACCAACCAGATAACTCCGATACGAAAACATCTAACAGTGGTTGATAATTAAGAGCGTAAAGCTATGCAGGGGACGGAGAGATCCATATTCCTAGGTATTTTAATCGATCTGTACACCACGTAAATGGAACCGCCCGCTTTAGTCTAGCCACACAACCCTGCGAGAGATTCACATTAAGTTGTTCCGACTTCTTCATGTTTACCCGAAATCCGGAGACCTCACCAAAATCCGATAATACCTTTGTCACCGCTGGCAAAGAAGTGTCAGCATTTGTCAACATAAAAAGCAGGTCATCCGCATAAGCAGAGACCACGTGATGGGTAGAGGTGCCTTGAATCCCCGTGATGGAATCGGTAGAACGAACAGCTTCCAGAAGTGGTTCCAAGTACAGAGCGAATAATAACGGCGACAAGGGGCAACCCTGTCTAGTTCCATTGCAGATCGGAATGGGGGCAGAAAGTGCTCCATTCACACAGATACGAGCCAACGGATTTGTATATAAAGCTTGTACCTGGTCTAAAAAAGTATCCGGGAGCCCCATTTGTCGTAACACTAAAAACAGAAAGGACCAACTCACTTTATCAAACGCCTTTTCGGCATCCATTGACAGAAGCACCACCTCCTCTGTCTTTTTTGCATAAGCAACTGCACCTAGCGCTCTAGCAGTGGCATCCCTGGCTTCCCGTCCTGTAATAAATCCCACCTGATCCGGTCGGACCAATTTAGATAAAAAAGGTTTCAGACGCTCCGCCAAAAGTTTAGCAAATATTTTTGCGTCTGTATTCAGCAAGGATATGGGTCTATAGTTCCTACTTTCAGACTCATCTTTTCCCAGCTTCAGTATAACTGCTATCGTAGCCGCCACCGTGTGAGGGTGAAAAGAAGTATCCGCTCCCACCAATTGAAAAGCCGAAAGCATTCTCGGGTATAGCTCCGTTGCAAAATGTTTATAGTATTCAATCAACAGCCCATCCGGGCCAGGGCTTTTACCTTTTTTCATAAGTTTCATTACTGTTAAGAGTTCTACTGACGTAAATGGTGCAGAAAGCGTCTCTGTATCCTTCGGGCGACAGTGTTGTATGAATCTTATCTTGTAGATATCTGGAGATGGCTGATGGGGCAATTACTCTTCCTGTCGAACCATCCATATCATATAGGTTACGGTAATAGGACTCAAATTCCTTGACAATCACATCAGGTCGAGGTGACTTTTGTCCCGTCCCAGTTTTAATCTTGGAAACATAATTAGTTTCCCGACGTTGTCGAAGCAAGTGCGCCAGTAACTTCCCAGGCTTATTTTCCTGCAAAGCAAATCGGCATTGCGTGCGCACCAAATGCCGATTTGCTTTGCAGGAAAATGTTGACAAATGCTGACACTTCTTTGCCAGCGGTGACAAAGGTATTATCGGATTTTGGTGAGGTCTCCAGATTTCGGGTAAACATGAAGAAGTCGGAACAACTTAATGTGAATCTCTCGCAGGGTTGTGTGGCTAGACTAAAGCGGGCGGTTCCATTTACGTGGTCTCCTCAAAGTAGTGCTTCATAGCACAAGATAATTACGTCGAAATACCGGGATCCTCAAGCAGGTGCGTATTCAGTCTCCAGGATCTCTCCCGTGGACGGAAATGCGGAGAGGTCAGTGACATCCAATCAGGCGAGTGGTCCGACCACGTACGTGTGCCGATATCCGACTCAAGTAGCAAGTGCAATTGATGTTGCTGCATAAAGAGATAATCGATTCTCGAAAAAGAAGCATGTACCGACGAGTAGTAAGTGAAATCTCGGGCCCCTGAATTCAGAGCACGTCAAACATCCACCAAATGCAATGAGTCCAACGTATGTTTAAGATGTCTAATAGAGCTTGGTGGAATAGTCGACTGACGACGGGAAGTGTCCACCCGCAGATCCAGAGGAACGTTGAAGTCCCCTGCAAGAATCAGAATGCCCGTTTGGAACTTATCCAGGGCCTTCACGATTCCTGCAAGGCACCTATGTTGATTTACATTCGGCAAATATATAGAAGCGAAAGTATAGGCCACCCCTGAAATCGTACCTTTAACAAAAAGATATCTGCCCTCATCATCACACAATGTGTCCATAACCACAAAAGGGACATCTTTGCGAATAAGATCACTGTACCACGCGATTTGCCTTGCGTATAATTGCTGAAAAATCCCGTGGGGAATGCTCGAGTGAGCAGTTGGGGAGGTGCGTCCGCACGAAAGTGTGTCTCCTGTAAGAAGACCACGAGGTTCGTAGGGCCTGAAGTTCACAGAGAAGCCGTCCGCGTTTCTCCGGAATGTTAAGTCCCTTTACATTATAAGTCAAGAAGCGTAACGACCTTGGCA
This sequence comes from Leptobrachium leishanense, assembly GCA_009667805.1. Taxonomy (NCBI): domain Eukaryota; kingdom Metazoa; phylum Chordata; class Amphibia; order Anura; family Megophryidae; genus Leptobrachium; species Leptobrachium leishanense. The sequence goes on along the minus strand of CM019072.1, from coordinate 82,859,095 downwards.
GAAAAGCCGTCTTATCTCCAGTGCTGCTTGCGCCAGAGCCGCCCCCCGCCATCATATCTCCATCAGACATATTCCCAGACCCCAGTCAAATAAAAAGAGGAAAAGGAAAAATTGGACAGAGAGGGAGTAAAAGAAAAGAGAGGAGAGGAAAGAGAAAAAAAAAAGGAGAGGGGGGGAGGAAAGAAAGCTCACAACATGCACACAGACAATAAAACACACACAAAACAAAACAAAGAACACTAAGTGTTTGATGAGGCTCAATCGTCCGTCAGGCTACCTGTCCAAGGGGGTACGAACCGCCCCGAACAGACCTCCTGAGAAAATTTGACGCCAATACCTCGGGGTAGGCAAAAGAAGAGACGAGTAAGAGAAGAAGAAGAAAGGAGAGGCGATCAGCCGAGTGCCTTGCTAGAAGAGCAGAGAAAAGGAAGAAGAAAAGAAGAGAAAAGAAAAAAGAAATAACAGGCCAGAGGCCAACGTGTTGCCACGGTAATGAATAATCATCATCAGCGGATCAGCAATAAAAAGCGATGAATGTGCAGTAGATAGGCAATATGTAATATATGAAAAGAGCACAGGTAGGCCAGAAATGACCATCGGGCGAGACGTCATTTATTATCCCCACTACCTGTCCTCACTAATCACCAAATACACCCCAGCCCGCTCCCTAAGGTCAAACAGTGACCTGCGCCTAGCTTCTCCCCGCATCACCTCTTCCCATGATAGACTGCAGGATTTCTCACGCGCAGCCCCCACTCTCTGGAACGCTCTCCCTCGTACTGTCAGACTTTCCCCTAACTTCTCTTCCTTCAAACGCTCCCTGAAAACATTCCTATTTAGGGAAGCCTACCACCCAACTCACTGACGCAACCATCAATCACTCTCACCTTACAGTCCTCTCCTCCTGTTTCCAACCCCACCCTCCCAGATTGTGAGTTCCTACGGGAATAGGCCCTCATCTCCTCCTGTACTGTTTGTCAAATGTTGTTCAATGTATTGTAACCCTGTCTATACTGTGCTTATTGTACAGCGCTGCGGAATATGCTGGCGCTTTATAAATAAAGAATAATAATAATAATAATTACGCCAATGATATACAGCTCAGGTCTCTATTTCTCCGATACCCACTGGATCCAACATCTGGTAAGCACATCACAGTAGACAGGGTTGAAAGACTCAACATCACATCAATAAAAGAAGAAATAACAATAACAATGTAGATGCACGTTAGAGCCATCCCCTCTACAGGCTAATATAAGCGTCAACCCCCCCCCAAGCTATGCAGACTTATAAAATACCCTTTTTTTTTTTTTCTAAAAGGTTACTGAATACAGGTTATATTCATCTCCCTTCCCCCCTCCCCATACAGTATAACACAATATTCTATCCCCCCCTCACTTATGGTAACTTTACAAAGTATATACATATATAAAATTTTTTTTTCGAGGTTATCAAACTTTGGTTATATCCATCCCCCCTTTCCCCCTCCCCTTACAGTGTAACATAATATCCTACCTCCTACCCCTCCCCCTACTTATGCAAACTTACACAATATGTTACTTTTTTTTTTTTTTTTTTAAATATACCCCCCTGTTGCCCCCCCTCCCTCCACCCTCTTCCCCCCTCCCATTCCTTAGATATCTGGAAACCCCCCGCCTCTGTAAGTCCCCCCTTCTTCTCCCCCGATCAGCCCAAAACATCCCATAAACAGAAAGCAAAGGGAACACCAGAATCTCCCCTCAGGCACATCAAGCAGCCCTGTCCCCTCCTCCCCCTCTCGAGCATTCCGTGTCTATCATTACTCATTACCGGATTCCCACTAGACATGTGTCCCTCACGATCAGTCAATGTAGAGGAGACTGAAGGTCCCCAACCAAGTCCACGCAAGGCAGCCAACTCTCAAAGCCTGACCGTAGGGGTTCCGTTCAAGCTGATTAGAGTCAAATCCAGCCCCCTAAATCGTTGCCCAGTCGACCCGGGTTCTCCAATCTCAGTCACACAGGGGAAAATGGGCAGCAGTTAACCCAAAGAAAAACAACATATGCCTTTCCTGGGCAGGTAGATCCTCCTGACCTGCAACAGTGAGGGAGGGTGCGACCTCTCAGGGACGCATTGAAGCCAGGAAAGTGGCTCCACACCCGCAACAGCCCAGGTAAAAAAGCAACGAGGAGCCAGTACAAAATTACACCTCCATCACCCTTACTTGACCAAGGCAGGGGTATCCCCAACTTCTTCCTCTCACATGCGATCCATATTACGCGTCCGGCGCTGTCTCCGTTGTCTCGGAGGGGGCAGACGTGGCGCGAACAGAGTCTTCGGTCAAGGCCCGTTCCCAGTCTGAAATCTGCATGTCAGGCAGCTGTAAGTCCTGTAAAAAAAAGGGACATCCGAAGGCGTGGTAATCGCTACACCCACGCCATTATGAGCAGTGAATAGCGAGAATGGGTAACCCCATCGATACAAGATGCCCTTCTCCTGGAGTGCCATAGTCACTAGCCGCAGAGCCCTGCGGGCTGCCAGTGTAAAGCGGGACAGATCATTGTACAGTTCGACCTTATGGTCTCCGAATTCCCAGGAGCGATGCGCCCTCGCCGCTTTGATAATCCTCTCCTTCAACTTAAAGTCAGTGACATGACATAGTATATCACGTCCCTCGGTCCGTCCGCTCGCCGTCCCCGGTGCTCAGTAGACCCTATGCGCTCGATCAATCGCTGAGGGGTTGAAAGCTCCATCCGATAGAATAAAGGCAAATAGCCAGGCCAAATAAGCAGTCAGCTCAGTCTCCGACTCCCGCACCCCTCGGATGCGGATGTTCTGGCGGCGTGACCGGTTTTCTAGATCATCCAGGCGATGGAGCAGCCCTGACAGAACCAAAGAACCAGGGGCCACCTGCGAGTCACTCACCGCGTGTTGTGTCCTGGTTTCAAGGTGGAGCACCCAGGTTTGCAGGTCAGCTAGGCCCGTTTTGATAGCGGAGACCTCTCCTCGCAGGGATTCTCCCAACGTCACCGCCAGATCAAGGAGGTCCTGTTTAGAGGGTAAAGACGCCATCATCTCCTCCATCCTTCATAGGCACGGGTGTTCTTCATTCCAATAGGCCTCAGACTGCAATAGGCCTCAGACGGGGAGGCTGCCGCAGACATACTAGGCCCCAACTGCAAAGTTGTTGTCGCTTGCAGGAATGTATACATGGAGCCATGTAAAGTTGGTCTGGGGGTCCCTGGGGTAGCAGAAGTCATCCCCCGTGCTCTTCCCTTCACCATCGCTCACTGATTCGCTGTGCAGGAGCAATTAAAAGGCAATCACGCTGGAGCTCTCATTTCAAGCCGCCATCACAGAGCTTGGTCAGGCCACACCCCCGTTACAATGGTTCTTACCACTGGTCTCTTGCACAAAGAAGAGATCATATTTCAGGTTATCCGTTCACCTTCCAATCCTGTTGTGCTTGGTTTCCCTTGGTTGGTGGAACATAATCCTGTTATTGATTGGGCTAAGGGAGAGATAGAGTCTTGGAGTCCTGCTTGTTTTGTGATTTGTTTAATACCCATTCAGCATATTGGTGCCCTGAACACACCTAAAGCTCCCCCATTGTCTACAGAGGTCCCTGACTGGTATGCCGACCTCAGGGCTGTATTCGATAAAAGAGAGGCAGAGAAACTACCTCCACATAGACCGTATGATTGTGCCATAGATTTTCATCCAGGTACCATGCCTCCTCGAGGCAAAGTATATCCTTTATCCATAAAGGAGAACCAAATCATGGAGGAGTACATAAAGGAGAATTTGGAGAGAGGTTTTATCAGACGTTCCTCTTCTCCAGCAAGGGCTGGGTTCTTTTTTGTGTCTAAAAAAGGAGATTTACGCCCTGTATTGATTTTAGGGGGCTCAACAAGATCACCATCAAGAATGTGAACCCTATCCCTCTTATATCAGAACTGTTCGACAGGTTAAGGGAATCAGCAGTATACACAAAACTCGATTTAAGAGGGGCTTACAACCTGATACGTATAAAAGAGGGGCATGAGTGGAAAACAGCATTTAACACCAGGAGTGGGCATTATGAATATCTGGTCATGCCTTTCGGTCTCTGTAATGCTCCAGCTGTATTCCAAGATTTCATTAATGATGTGCTCAGAGAGTTTTTGCAATCCTTTGTTATCGTATACCTAGACGATATACTGATTTACTCGCCCGATCTGAAAACCCACCATGAACCTGTCAGACAGGTATTAGCAAAACTACTAGACAAATGGCCTTTATTGCAAACTGGAGAAGTGTTTATTCGACATTACTACTGTGAAATTTCTTGGGTACATTATCACTCCAGAAGGTTTTGAGATGGATCCTTCCAAACTCACGGCCATCTCAGAATGGCCTCTCCCTCAAGGCCTCAAAGCCATACAGAGGTTTCTGGGTTTTTCCAACTATTATAGGAGATTTATCAAGAATTATTCTGCTGTAGCTTCTCCTATCATTAATATGACACGTAAAGGTCTGAAGAACCAGGTCTGGTCTTCACAATCCAAACAGGCATTCGAAGCTCTCAAACAGGCTTTCATTTCCGCTCCCGTGTTACGGCATCCTGATTCCAGAATTCCATTTGTTCTTGAGGTTGATGCTTCCGAGATAGGCATTGGGGCTGTCCTATCTCAAAGAGAGTCTCTACATCCTTGTGGGTTCTTTTCTAGAAAATTATCACCAATTAAACTAAAAAAAATTAAAAATGCATCAGTCAAGCGGCCCTGGCCTTCACCACTATTCCTCTCATCATCCGCAGCCTCAGAAGCACCTGTGTCATCACTTGGTAACCTTCCAGTGCCTGGAAAGGTGTTACACAAGTGTCGCTTTAAAGCGTCCTCAAGTTTTTTCATCCTGTGCTCCCTCTGTGCGGGCAGGATGAGCTCTGCAACTTTACAATTGTATCGAGGATCAAGGAGGGTTGCCAACCAGTAATGATCCATCTCCTTGATAACACGAATCCTGGGGTCCTTTAGCAGACTTTGCATTATAAGGGAGCCCATGCAGCATAGGTTGGAGGTGGCATTAGCTTCCGAGACTTCCTGGTCAATGAGGATGACCGTATCGTGCACTTCCTCCTCCCAGCCAAGCACTAGCCCTTGTGTTTCTGGGCACACAAAACCCTCCCTTGAGGAATCCCCACCTTCAATGCCCCCACTACTTAAAAATTCCTCCTCCTCATCCTCCTCCTGTCTGATCTGAGGAGGACCCGCTGGAATTCTGTCTGCGGAAAGACTGGGGCCTTCAGAGCTAGGGAAGGCCTCCTCTTCCCCCGCTATTCTGCCTCTAGAGCCACATCTATAATTCCCCGCAGAGTGTGCTCCAGCAGGAAGACTAAAGAAATTGTGTCACTGATGCATGCACTGTCCCTGCTCACCATCCTCATTGCCTCCTCAAATGGTGACAGTACAGTGCATGCATCCTTGATCATCAGCCACTGCGGGGGGGAAAAAAAACAAGTTGACCTGAACCTGTCCTTGTGCCATACTCACACAGGTACTCGTTGATGGCCCTCTGCTGCTTGTGCAGGCGCTGCAGCATTGCTAATGTCGAGTTCCACCTGGTGGGCATGTCACAGATCAGACAGTTTGTGGGAAGGTGGAATTCTCTTTGAATTTCTGCCAGGCAAACGCTTGCTGGGAATGACCGTCTGAAGTGGCTGCAGACTTTTCTGGCCTGGCTGAGAAGCTCTGCCAGCCCTGGGTTCCTGGTTATGAAACTCTGTACCACTAGATTTAGGACGTGTGCTAGGCATGGTACATGTGTCAATTTACCCTTTGCGTAGGTCGTAGAGAAGGTTGCTGCCATTATCACAGATGACCATTCCCAGCTGAAGCTGGCTTGGTGTTAACCATCTCTGCACCTGCCCCTGCAGAGCTGACAGAATTTCTGGCGCGGTGTGGCTCCTGTCCCCTAAACAAACCAGCTCAAGCACAGTATGGCATCTTTTTGCTTGAGCCATTGCATAGCCCCTGTCAGGCATCGGTTTAACTGCCACTTTGCCAGAGACACAGAAGGTGGAGGAGGAGGAGGAAGAGGGAGAGGTGGTGGTGGTGGAGCAGACAGACCTCATTCACGCAGCTTTCTGGAGGCGTGGTGGATGAACAAGCTCCAGCACAGAGCCCCGTCTTGGATCCCTCCCAGCTGCAATCAGAGTTACACAGTGTGCCATGCAGGAAATGTAACGACCTTGTCCATGCTTGCTGGACCACGTGTCTAAAGTCACATGCACCTTGCTGCTGACTGCCTTTCCCAATGACTCGATAACATTGTCTTCCACGTGCTGGTATAGTGCTGGAATGACCTTCCATGAAAAGTAATGGCGTTTTGGAACCTTCCACTGTGGTACAGCACATTCAGCAAATTCACGGAAGGGAGCAGAGTCCACCAGCTGCAAAGGCAGCAGCTGCAATGTGAGTAATTTTGCTAAACTGGCATTTAGACGCTGTGCTTGGGGATGGTTGGGACTATATTTTTTCTTACGCTGAAGCAGCTGCGGCAACGTAATCTGACTGCGTAAATCTTCAGCTGCTGGGATGATGTCACATTGTGAGGAAGGACCTGGTACATCCATATTTGTAGCATCATCCCTGTCAGTGGAGGTTGTAGGCAATGACATGGCAGGACATACAGTGGTGGTAGAGACAGATGAGGAGGAGGAGGACCTACGCAAAGTTTTGCACCAACGGGATGTGTGGCAGGAGGTCATATGTCGCCTCAAGCACGTGGTACCCAAGCGGCCAGGTATCTATCCCACGCTTCAGCCCCATCTGACATAGATTACATATAGCAATGGTGGTGTCTGCTGCACATTTCTTAAAGAACTCCCAGCAGACAGCAGAGTTGTGATGCCTTGGACTGGCTAGTGCTACGGTTGGTCATGGAGGATGTTGTGCCTCGTGTTTGCTGTGCTTCCTCCTCCCCCTCTTCCTCACTTGATTCCACTGTTCGATCAGGCACTCAGGTGGAGTCAGTGACCTCATCATCATTGTCATCATCATCCCCTATCTCCTCGTCCCTGGAGCCAATTTGGCAGTATGCTGCAGCTGCTGGGGCAACATGAGTGCCAGTTATTTGTGTGTCATCACTGGCACCCCCTTCCTCTAGGTTGATTGAATCAGAGCACTGTACTTGCTGCACTCTGAGGATCATGCAGCATTTCACTGTCATTGTAGTCAAACAATTCAGCTGACTCCTCCTTTTGTGATAGCAAGGCTACAGCAGGAGTAGCTGTGGACATGGAGGCTGCATTAGATGCTTTGGCAGCTGAGGTGGACTGTAAAGCACTACAAGCCTGGCTGGCAGAGGACTCGGAGGATGAGGATGGCCTGGTTAGCCAATCCACCAAATCCTCTCTATGTTGCTGCTGCTTAAGACGGGCAGCACCAGTTAGAAAGGACAAGCGTGCCCCTGCAGAGGATGCACCATGTCCACCACAACCAGAGGCACAGCCTCCCAACACAGGGGCTGCTTGCCCTCTTATCTGTGTCTGGGAGCATCTGCCTGTCCTTTTTGTTCTTTCAGACATAGTGAGTGATACATAGATTAAATATATACAGAACTCTGATTCAACTCTGGTATAAAGATTAAAGATTTTAAGAACTCTGGTATAACTCAGTGAGACACCCTGATAGCTGGCAGCCAGTGACAAGACACAGATTACAAGTCTCAGACACCTCCAATAAATCAGTGAGACGCCACAGATTACAAGTCTCAGAAACCTCTTATAAATCAGTGAGACCCCTTGATGGGTGGCAGTGAGAAGCCACAGATTACAAATCTCAAAAACCTGTTAAAAATCAGAGAGACCCCTTGATGGGTGGCAGTGAAACCTCCTATAAATCAGTGAGACCCCTTGATGGGTGGCAGTGAAACCTACTATAAATCAGTGAGACCCCTTGATTTGTGGCAGTGAAACCTACTATAAATCAGTGAGACCCCTTGATGGGTGGCAGTGAAACCTCCTATAAATCAGTGAGACCCCTTGATGGGTGGCAGTGAAACCTCTTGTAAATCAGTGAGACCCCTTGATGGGTGGCAGTGAAACCTCCTATAAATCAGTGAGACCCCTTGATGGGTGGCAGTGAGAAGCCACAGATTACAAATCTCAGAAACCTCTTATAAAATCAGCGAGACCCGTTGATGGGTGGCAGTGAAACCTCCTATAAATCAGTGAGACCCCTTGATGGGTGGCAGTGAAACCACATATTAATCAGTGAGACCCCTTGATGTAATCTGTGGCTTCTCACTGCCACCCATCAAGGGGTCTCACTGATTAATATGTGGTTTCACTGCCACCCATCAAGGGGTCTCACTGATTTTATAAGAGGTTTCTGAGATTTGTAATCTGTGGCTTCTCACTGCCACCCAAGTCTCAGAAACCTCCTATAAATCAGTGAGACCCCCTGATGGGTGGCAGCCAGTGAGAACACACGGATTATAACAATTCCCAAATATTTTGTAGAAATGAGTGACCCCCAAAATACTTGCTGGCAGTGACAAGAGACAGATCACCTCAATTCCCAGATATTTTTTAAAAATTAGTGACCCCCCAAAATACTGCGTGGTACTGGCTGTGTGACAAGAGACAGATCACCTCAATTCACAAATGTTTTAAAGAAATTTGTAACCCCCCAAAATATTTGCTGGCACAGTGACAAGACACAGAAGATCACCTCAATTCACAAATGTTTTATAGAAATTTGTAACCCCCAAAATAGTTGCTGGCACAGTAACAAGACACACATCACCTAAATTCCCAGATATTTGGTGGAAATGAGACCCCCCAGTAGAGTGGCAGACCGGCAGTAGGAACACAGAACAACAATCTCCTATGAAATCTCCTCTCAAATGCGTGCTGAAGCTATGCGTGGAAAGCTTATATAGTGTGCTGCAGGACTTAGCTCTGTGAGCCCATGATTGGGCAAAATTTGCCCAATCAGGACTCTGAGCCGTGATTGGCATACTGTTGAACCTGTCTTGCACCAGACCTGTGGTCAAGTGCAAGGCTGTAACCAATTACGAGCTTCAGGCCAGTGGGAAAGTGCATTGTGGGCCATTGTGATGCATTGTGGTCGAACTTGCTCTGAACACCCGGAAATGTTTGGAGTTCGCGATCTAACCGAACAGGCTAAGTTCGACCCGAACTCCGAACCGTCCAAACCGAACAGCTCAGCCCTAGTGGTCATATGTCACCTTAAGCACGTGGTACCCAAGCGTCCGGTGTCTTTCCCACGCTTGAGCCTCATCTGACATAGATTACAAATAGCAACGGTGAGGTCTGCTGTGCATTTCTTAAAGAACTCCCAGACAGCAGAGTTCCTGGATGTGTGCTTTGAGACAACAGCGCTCTGCACCGGAGCAGCTCTGACATCTGATGCCTTGGACTGGCTAGTGCTACGGTTGGTCATAGAGGATGTTGTACCTCGTGTTTGCTGTGCCTCCTCCTCCTCACTTGACTCTGTTCGATCAGGCACCCAGGTGGAGTCAGTGACCTCATCATCATTGTCATCATCCCCTATCTCCTCGTCACTGGAGCCAACTTGGCAGTATGCTGCAGCTGCTGGGGCAACATGACTGCCAGTTATTTGTGTGTCATCACTGGCACCCCCTTCCTATAGGTTGATTATACTCCCTTCCTCAACCTCAGAAATTGAATCAGAGCACTGTACTTGCTGCGCATCCTCAAGCAGCATGTCACTGTCAATGTAGTCAAACAATTCAGCTGAATCCTCCGTGTGTGATAGCGAGGCTACGGCAGGAGTAGCTGCGGACATGGAGGCTGCATTAGATGCTTTGGCAGCTGAGGGGTACTGTAAAGCACTACAAGCCTGACTGGCAGAGGACTCGGAGGATGAGGATGGCCTGTTTAGCCAATCCACCAAATCCTCTGTATGTTGCTGCTGCTTAAGACGGCCAGCACCAGTTAGAAAGGACAAGCGTGCCCCTGCAGAGGATGCACCACGTCCACCAAGACCAGAGGCACAGCCTCCCGACACAGGGGCTGCTTGCCCTCTTATCTGTGTCTGGGAGCGTCTGCCTGTCCTTTTTGTTCTTTCAGACATGGTGAGTGATATATAGATTAAATATTTACAGAACTCTGATTCAACTCTGGTATAAAGATTAAAGATTTACAGAACTCTGGTATAACTCAGTGAGACACCCTGATAGCTGGCAGCCAGTGACAAGACACAGATTACAATTCCCTCCTATAAATCAGTGTGACCCCTGATGGTGAGAATACACGGATTATAACAATTCCCAAATATTTTGTAGAAATTACTGATGCCCAAAATACTGCGTGACACTGGCTGTGACAAGACACAGATCACCTCAATTCCCAAATATTTTGTAGAAATTACTGATGCCCAAAATACTGCGTGGCACTGGCTGTGACAACAAGACACAGATCACCTCAATTCCCAAATATTTTTCAGAAATTACTGAGCCCCCAAAATAGTTGCTGGGAGTGAGCACAAAGATTACCTCAGATTACCTCAATTCCCAAATATTTTGTAGAAATTACTGAGTAAAATAGTTGCTGGGAGTGAGAACACAAAGATTACAACATTTCCCAGATATTTGGTAGAAATGAGACCCCCCCAGTAGTTGAGACCCCCCAGACCCCCCCAGTAGCTGGTGGCAGACTGGCAGTAAGAACACACACTAACACAAGATCAATCTCCTCTGAAATCTCCTCTCAAACGCGTGCAGAAGCGCTGTGTGGAAGCCTTATATAGTGTGCTGCAGGACTTTGCCCAATCAGGACTCTGAGCCATGATTGGCATAGTGTTGAACCTGTCTTGCACCTGACCTGTGGTCAGGTGCAAGGCTGTAGCCAATTACAAGCTTTAGGCCAGTGGAAAAGTACATTGTGGTCCATTGTGGGCGAATACGCGACGAACAAGCAGAAATGTTCATAGTTCGCGAACATGCGAACAGGCTATGTTCGATGCGAACGCCGAACCGATCGAACCGAACAGCTCATCCCTAGCCAGCAGCACATACCCCCAGAATTTAACCCCTTAGTGACCTGGCGGTTTTACAAAATCCATCCGAAAGTGCCCGCTGATGTTTTTACGTTTATGCAACCCACACGTATTACAGTTGCAAGAAAAAGTGTGTGAACCCTTTGGGATTACGTGGAGTTTTGCATGAATTGGTCATAAAATGTGCTCTGATCATCAAAGTCACAACAATTTGAAAAACACAGTCGGCTTAAAATAATACAACACAAACATTTTATGTTTTCATGTTTTTATTGAACAGAACATGTAAACATTCACAGTGCAGGGTGGAAAAAGTATGTGGACTTAATAACTGGTTGACCCTCCTTTCGCAGCAATAACCTCAACCAAATGTTTCCTGTAGTTGCAGATCAGACCTGCACAACGATCTGGAGTAATTTAGGACCACTCCTCTTCACAAAACTTTTTCAGTGTAGCAATATTCTTGGGATGTCTGGTGTGAATCGCTCTCTTAAGGTCATGCCACAACATTTCAATCGGGTTGAGGTCAGGACTCTGACTGGGCCACTCCAGAAGGCGTATTTTGTTTTGTTGAAGCCATTCTTTTGTTGAATTACTTGTATGCTTTCGGTCATTGTCCTGTGCATCCTCTGCGGAGCTTCAGTTTGCAGACAGATGGTCTTATGTTTTCCTGCAAAATGTCTTGATAAACTCTGGAATTCATTTTTCCATCAATGACAACAATCCGTCCAGGCCCTGAGGCAGCAAAGCAGCCCCAAACCATGATACTCCGCCATGTTTTATAGTGGGGATGAGGTTTTGATGTTGGTGTGCTGTGCCTTTTTTTCTCCACACATAGTGTTGTGTGTTTCTTCCAAACAACTCAATTTTGGTTTCATCCGTCCACAGAATATTTTGCCAGTAGTGCTGTGGAACATCCAGGTGCTCTTTTGCAAACTTCAAACGTGCTGCAATAGTCTTTTTGGACAGCAATGGCTTCCTCCGTGGTGTCCTCCCATGTACTTCATTCTTGTTTTCCTTATTGTAGATGTGTCAACAAAAATATTATCATGTGCCAGAGATTTCTGTAAGTCTTCAGCTGACACTCTAGGATTCTTCTTTACCGCATTAAGCATTCTGCGCTGTGCTCTTGCAGCCATCTTTACAGGACGACCACGTCTAGGGAGAGTAACAACAGTGCTGAACTTTCTCCATTTGTAGAGAGTCTGTCTTACCGTGGACACATGAACATCAAGGCTTCTGGAGATACTTTTGTAACCCTTTCCAGCTTCATGCAAGTCAACAATTCTTGATCGTAGGTTTCTGAGAGCTCTTTTCTGTGAGGCATGGTTCACATCAGGCAGTGCCTCTTGAAACCAGTAAACCCAAAACTGGTGTGAGTTTTTAAGGGGCAGGACAGCTTTCAGCAACACATCCAATAATATCACACTGATTGGACTCAAGGTTGGCTCACTCCTGGCTCCAATTAGCTCTTGGAGAAGTCATTAGGCTAGGGGTTCACATACTTTTTCCACCCTGCACTGTGAATGTTTACATGTTATGTTCAATAAACACATGAAAACATATAATGTTTGTGTTGTATTATTTTAAGCAGACTGTGTTTTTCAAATTGTTGTGACTTAGATGAAGATCAGAGCACATTTTATGACCAATTCATGCAAAACTCCACGTAGTCCCAAAGGGTTCACATACTTTTTCTTGCAACTGTATATACCAATTTTCCCGCCATTTTATGGACTTTCTAAAGATACCATTATTTCCATCATATCATATAATTTACTATAAAAATATGAAATATCATGAAAAAAATGGACACACTTTATCAAAATTTATTCCCCAAAATCTTCAACCGCCCAAAAAGACCTTGGCTAAATAGTTTAAAAATTTTGTCCTGAGACTAGAAATACCCAATTTTTACATGGTTTTGCTTTTTAGCCCCTCCACTGCTGAGCCATTTCACCTCTGTGCGTATAGCTCATTTTTTTTTTAAAATAATTTTTTTACTTTTAGAAATATACAGGGTTATTCAGAGAGCGTGAAAAGCAGGAGAATGACTGGAGAATGGCTGGAGAATGAAAAATTCTAGGTCAAAATAGCCAAACCAGAAAAATTCTCCCTTTCATCTCACTTTCCAAATCGACTATTTTGACCTAGAATTTTTCATTCTCCAGTCATTCTCCTGCTTTTCACGCTCTCTGAATAACCCTGATAATAACAGCAATTGTTCCCGCCATCAGAACAGTGCTTAGTCATACTGTAAAGGGAACAGAAAATAATAGGGGGAAGTATAGAGGAGAGAAGAAGAAAAGAGGGGGGTTGCCCAGACCCCCAGAAGGAAAGAGAAGGGAAAGAAGAAAAAGAGTGGATGGAGGAAAAGCATGAAAGAGAGAGAAAGGATCCACAACATAGCCACATTCAAAATACAATCAGAAAGTCGTTTCCAAATCATGCCCCTGGCCAAAATGTGCCAAGTAGAAAAATCTAAAATTCCCCACAAAGGCCACTGTTAATCCGTGGTCATATGCTCCAGCCAAGGGTACCACGTTTTGTGATAAGCAAGTAATTGGTGTCGTGCAATGGCTGTGAGTTCATCCATAAGTTGAACATCTTTAAGTTTAGGATATATTTTGGCAAAGGAGGGAAGCGTCGGGCAATTCCAGGATTCTGCCAGAACCCGCCAAGCCGCTAAGGTAATTTTGGATATCAATTTATTTTCATGTTTAGACATGTCCGGGAAAGGTCGGGATAAAAGATAAGCCCAGGGGTCCATTGGGGTGTCCTGCGCGAACAAAATCTGTAGGAGGTCATGAGTTTCCTTCCAGAAACGCTGTACTTGAGGGCACGACCACCACATATGAATGTAAGTCCCTCGAAGGCCACAGCCCCTCCAACATAGGTCCGTTGTCATGGGTGACATGTGTGAGATTTGTACCGGTGTAGTGTACCAACGGAAAACAGTCTTAATGAGCTGTTCTTGGTGAGTAGTGCATATAGATGAACTTTTCATGGCATCCCAAATATTTCCCCAGTCTTCCACGTCCAGCTGCTCTCCCAGATCCCTCTCCCATGCCTGAATATAATGAAGTTCCTTCCAGTCCAGCAGACTTGTTATCTTGTAATAGAGGCAGGATATAAGGCCCTTAAGGTAGGAGCCACGGAGGCAGAGTGATTCAACATATGAGAGTGGTGACGGGGCTGCTGCTTTAACATGAGGTTGCGAGGCATAAGTTCTCAGCTGCAGAAATGGGAGAGGGTGAGGCAGCCTGGATTGCGTCGAAGCGGGGAGGTCCAAAATCTGAAGGAGCGTACCCTTGGGTTAGAGATGGCAGAGACGACTGATGGAGGAGCCCCTCCAGCCCTCCGCAGGAAACACAGGAAGTCCAGGGCGGAATTCCACATTTCACAAAATCGGCGTCAGCGGTGAAGGGAAGGAGGCAAAGTCACACTTGGATGCCAATTTGTCCCATAGTTTGATCGAGTTTAGTATGGCCGGGCACTTTGTCCGTAAACTTGGGTGGTGCGCACGAGGTAACCAAGTCCACATGTGGGGGTGTTCGGGGAACATAATGTCTCTTTCCAAGTCGACCCAGCTCCTCGAGGCAGAAGAAGCATGCCATGCTATTATCTGGGCCATTTGCGCCACGTAGTAATAGGGGAGGCCCAGACCCCTACTTCTTTGGGTCTATAAAGGGTGACTCTGGCTATCTGCCGACGCCCCCCCTTCCAGATGAAAGAATCAATAGCCCCCTGCAGGGAGCGCAAGTCGTCAGGGTCCATAGCAGTGGGGAGTGTCTGGAAAAAATATAATAAGCGCGGTAATATGTTCATTTTTATTTTACACAGTAGATTCTGCCCACCCAAGAGATCATGTATCTATCCCAACATTCCAAGTCTGTCTTAAGTCGAGCCCATAATTAGGGATGTGCGTTTCGGATTTCGGAATTTTCACGAAATTTCCCGATTTGTGCATTCGGATTCGGACGATTTTGCGAAAATTTTCAGATCCGACAACGGCAGATCCGAACGAATTTTCGTGCCGAAACGAAAACTTTTCGAATGGACTAGAAATGTGTAAAATCGAAATTCATTTTCGTTCCATTCGAGATTTCGGCTCCATTCCTGATTTCGGTTCCATTTCAGTAATTTTGGACATCGTATACTGTATATCGCTGATTCTGTAATTAAATTTTGTATCATTCCCATCTCAATGTATCCTTCCTGGAAACCAGAGAAATCTCAATGTATCCTTCTTGTAAAACCAGAGAAATCTCAATGTATCCTTCTTGTAAAACATGAGAATTCTCAATGGCAGAATTATCGTATCGTATAATTATCGTATTGTAAAAACCATTAGTTTACGTCAAAACGAATAGACACTTTGAAACGAGGAGAACAGACGTTCCGAAAAACACGAAAATTTCCGAAATCACAAAAAAAAAGTCGATACGAAAAACGAAACGAATCGAAATGAAATGAAAATAGGCCGAAACGAGTCAAAACGAAAATTTACAAAATCCGAACGAACCGAACCGAAAAAAAAATCGGTGCACAAGCCTACCCATAATGCGGAATAGTTAGCCCTATATAGATCATGCGGGTTGCTGGTCAACGTAACACCAAGGTATTTAAAGGATGTTGAGGTGAAGCAAATTGGGAAGGAGTGGCCCAAGAGGGCTAGGTTTCATGGGGTAGCCTGTATTCTAAATGCCTCGGATTTAGATACGTTAATTTTATAGCCAGATACCTGGGAGAATGATTCTAAACTGTTGAGCAGGCAGCGGAGGGATATTGTAGGTTGGAAGAGAGACAGCAAGACATCATCTGCATAAGCAGAGACTTTATACGTGTTTTTTAGAACTGTAAAGCCAGGTATATCAGGATTAGCCCGAATGTGTTGTAGGAGAGGTTCCAGGTATTAGGCAAAGAGGGCTGGTGACAGGGGGCACCCCTGACTAGTACCGTTAGTGACCGGGAAAGGGGTCGCATCCACCCCAGGAAGGAGAACCTGGGCAGTAGGTGAGGCATACAGTGCTTTGACTGCTGTAATATAAGTATGGGGGTATCCCATCTGTTGCAAAATGGCAAACAGATAAGACCATTCTGCTCTGTCGAACGCCTTCTCTGCATCCAAGGAAAGAAACAGAGAAGGCGTCCCAGTATCCGTAGCCCACCAAGCTAGGTCAGCCGCTCGTCTAGTATTATCAAGCTTTTCTATGGTGCATGAAACCTAACTAATCCGGATGGACCAGGTGGCATATCAGGGCATCCAGTCTCAACGAAAGGATTTTAAGTCTTGATAAAGGAGATGGGACGGTAATTCTTTGTAATTCTCAAGGATCTCAACTCCGCTACTAGTGTGGCAGCGTTACCGCTACCGTTACAAAAGGGATCCCAGGTTGGGCAGGCACTGGAACTATGGGGCGCACTCTCCAAACGGGGATACCGGAGGGAGAGTGTTGAGGGGGAAGGAGAGATGAAGGAAAGGAGGGGTGAACCATCGACCATTCCGGGCACGGAGAAAGAGGCACCAGAACGTCAACCTCCTCCCACCATTTTTAAAACATATATAAAAACTAGGAACCAAAAACATCTTCCACATATAAAACAGAAAACAATTATAACTTTGTAAAACCCGCAAGAAAAGCAGAATTCAAGTAATGCAAAACATAACTAGAGCACTTGGGGCAAACAACTCCCGCAACACGGCTTAAAAAACAGGGGTGAAGCCTTCCCCGGTTAATCTAGACTGATGCCTGGAGAAACAAAAGCCCTCAGAGGGCTGCTATGCAAAGCCATGCCAGTATCAGTCCCCCACTGTGGCCAAGTCCTGGGCCAGAGGCGAGGCAAAGGAGGGGGGTGCAGGTCAGCCAGGGTCGGTGGTATTTGTAGATCCAGGAGCCGTAGGAAATCTTTGGCTTGGTAAATGTAGGAGAAGACATGCGTGCGGTTATTTATCGTAACTAGGATTTTGAAGGGGAAGCCCCCAGGCATAGCGGACTTTGTTTTGACGAAGAATCTTCGTTATTTAACGCCATTCCCTCTGTCTCCATAATGTAGCAGGGGAAAGATCCTGGTAGAAAGAGAGGGGGCAGATTCGTATTCCACCTTTTGGTCCCTTGTCTTTCGGAGGAAAGCTTCCTTGGTAGTGAAATAGTGGAACCTGGCTAGTACGTCTCGAGGAGAAGCGGACTTGTCGCACCTGGGGCCTAGGGTGCGATGGACACGGTCGAGGAGAAGCTTCGCCAGGGAGAGTTCAGGGAGCAAGCGCTTTACAATACCGGTAATAGTAGCTGAAAGTTGCTCCCCCGTAATGGTTTCAGGAAGTCCCCGAACGCAGACGTTGTTCCGTCGAGACCTGTTTGGTTGGTCTTCCAGCCTGCCAGACCCCCATGGGAGCCCAGCGAGGGAGGGGAGTATCGGGAGGGAGGAAGGTTAGGAGACCCTGATGTACTATATACGTCCGCGGGTCTAAAGGAGACCTCCTGATTGGACGTACATAGTATGTCAGCGGTCGGGAAGGAGTTAATATAGCCAGGAGCACAGGACCCCAAAATTTTATATAACCAGGCACAGGACCCCCAGAATTGAATATATCCAGGCACAGACCCTCAGAATTTAATATACCCAGGCACAGGACCCCCAGAATTTAATATAACCAGACACAGGACCCCAAAACTTAATATACCCAGGCACAGACCCCCTGAGTTTAATATAACCAGGCACAGGACCCCCAGAATATTTTATACCCAGGCACAGACCCCCAGAATTTAATATAACCAGGCACAGGACTCCCAGAATGTAATATAACCAGGCACAGACCCCCAGAATTTAATATACCCAGGCACAGGATGACAGAATTTAATATAAAAAGGCACAGACCCAGCATTTAATATAACCAGGCACAGACCCCCAGAATTTAATATACCCAGGCACAGACCCCTGCATTTAAAAATACCAGGCACAGGACCCCCAGAATATTATATACCCAGGCACAGACCCCCAGAATTTAATATACACAGACACAGGACCCCCAGAACTTAGGACCCCAGCACAGGACCCCAGAATGTTCTATACCCAGGCATAGGCCCCCAGAATTTAATATACCCAGGCACAGGACCCCCAGAATTTAATATACACAGACACAGGACCCCCAGATCTTAGGCCCCAGCACAGGACCCCAGAATGTTCTATACCCAGGCATAGGCCCCCAGAATTTAATATAACCAGGCACATGACCCCCAGAATGTTTTATACCCAGGCACAGGCCCCCAGAATTTAATATAACCAGGCACAGGACCCCCAGAATTTAATATACACAGACACAGGACCCCCAGAACTTAAGACCCAGCACAGGACCCCCAGAATGTTCTATACCCAGGCATAGGCCCCCAGAATTTAATATAATCAGGCACATGACCCCCAGAATGTTTTATACCCAGGCACAGGACCCCCAGAATTTAATATACACAGACACAGGACCCCCAGAACTCAAGACCCCAGCACAGGCCCCCAGAATTGAATATAACCAGGCACAGGACCCCCAGAATTGAATATAACCAGGCACTGGACCCCCAGAATTTAATATAACCAGGCACAGACCCCCAGAATTTAATATACCAAGGCACAGACCCCTGCATTTAAAATTACCAGGCACAGGACCCAAAGAATGTTCTATACCCAGACACAGACCCCAGAATTTAATATACCCAGGCACAGGACCCCCAGAATTTAATATACACAGACACAGGACCCCCAGAACTTAAGACCCTAGCACAGGACCCCCAGAATGTTCTATACCCAGGCACAGATCCCCAGAATTTAATATAACCAGGCACAGGATCCCCAGAATGTTTTATACCCAGGCACAGGCCCCCAGAATTTAATATACCCAGGCATAGGACCCCCAGAATTTAATACAGCCGCAGGACATACCCCCAGAATGTAATATACCCAGGCGCATACCCCCAGAATTTAATATAACCAGGCACAGGGCCCCCAGAATTTACTATAGCCAACAGCACATACACCAGAATGTAATATACCCAGGCACAGGACCCCCAGAATTTAATATACCCTGGCACAGGACCCCCAGAATTTAATATACCCAGGCACAGGATCCCCAGAATTATACTTACCCAGCTCAGACATCCGGATCAGGTGTCCCGCGTGTTCCTTTGAGTGACAACCTACTCCTGCACGCAGCCGGTGGCTTCTGAAGGCTGAACAGGGATGAGGACAGTGGCCTCAAGAGGGAGCATGCAGCGCTCGGGGAACACACGGCCAGTCGAGGGGGATGCTAGCGGTATGCTCTTAATGCATTCCGCTAACAGCCCAGCGATAAACTCTGTCAGTTTACAGCGAGAACATGCATTCCCGCAATGTTCCAGCTGCTGGAGAAGTGTGGGAATGCTGTTCCAGCGCATTCCTGCAGGACTCGAGTCCTGAATCTCTATATACATACAGATATAATTGTTATATTCAAGTTATTTTTTACATAGTAGTTACATAGTTACATAGGCTGAAATAAGACATGCGTCCATCGGACTCAGCCTCTCACACATCACCTACTGCTGTTGATCCAAAAGAAGGCAAAAAACCCAGTCTGAAGCGCTCGCCAATATGCAACACACTGGAAAAAAAATTATTCTTGACCCCAGAAAGGCAGTCAGATTTCTCCTTGAATCAAGAAGCTTATCCACATATTAAATATTATGGCCCTTAATATTCTGTGTCTGCAGGAAGTCATCCAGTCATGTTTTTTAAAGTCTGTACAGTCTCTGACCCAACCACCTCAACAGGCAGAGAATTCCACAGCTTTATTGTTCTCACTGTAAAATAACCCTACCTATACTTTAGGCCGAATTTCCTTTCATCAAGTCTAAATGGGTTACCTCGTGTCCTGTGTATAGTCTAAGGCGAGAAAATTGTGGTAGAAACGGAACATCAGCCTTTGCAATACTTGCAAAGTGAGAGGGTAAAAATGGGTAATCTTTCTAACAGTAGGATAACTACGTGGCCACTTTTCCTAATGGGATGGCCCACTGGAAATCCGTTATAAGAAAAATAGCCGAAATCCAGTAGCGCAAGGGCTGGCAGAACTCCATGACTGTACTGCTCTAGACCATGATCATGAGACAGTCATGGATGATTACCTAGAGGAACAATTGAGGTCACCATAAAAAAACATATGAAGAGGAATACCGCAAAACATTACCCCATGTCTACTGTATGTAGACAATTGTTCTTATCACGTCACCAGGGATGGTCACAGATGACTGTTAGCGGGCATTGGAATTGTTTGGTGTGACAATCACACCAATGTGTCACAAGGTTATGACATCGGTTCCAAAAGTAGCCAAGTCGCTGAGCTCACAGCTGTGTACAACACAGTGCAAATGGCAATCAAATGTGGTCTAAAGGAATGTGTAATAATTACGGATTCTAGCTTTATTTGTAACAGCTTTTCGAGTATCTCCCAGGTTGGAAGATATACCGCATGCAGTGAAGCAACCAGAAACCTCTTAACCCCTTCCATACGGAGGATGCACTGAGCGCGTTCTGCCGCATGGCCACTTCGCTACCGAGGATGCGCTGAGCGCATCCTCCCTTTGCAGCAGCGATTGGATGGGATTCCGGCCGATCGCGGCGGCCCCCCAGTGCGGGCTGACATGCTCGATGTCAGCCAAGCCTCCGGAACCCAGGCGGGCACGATAGACATCATCGCACCGGCACAATGACGTCTATTACAGGCACCCCCCCAGTGCGGGGAAGGTGCCTGAAGGGGAGGGGGGAGGTCATTTGGACCTCTCTCCCTCCCCATTAGGGATGAGCCGAACACCCCCGAGTTCGGTTCGAATTCGAACTCGAACTTTTCAAAGGTTCGAACTCGAACTTTTCAAAGGTTCGAACTCGAACTTTTCAAAGGTTCGAAATCGAACTTTTCAAAGGTTCGAATTCAAACACGAACTCAATACAAGTCAATGGGACTCAAAAATCGAATTTTAGAGTGCCCTCCATGAGGGCATATATGCTAGATATTTGCCATAAAAGGTGTATGGGGGTCCGGGTAGTGCACTGGGGGACAGGAAACAAGGACAAAAAGTAAAAAAAAAAACATTTTTAAAGGGACAGTGAGTTTTCCATGAAATAAGGGTTAAAAATAACAACGAAAAATTCCTTCAAATATCGTGCCAAGGAGGTCCTCATAACCTGCCCGTGAAGTGGCGGATTTCTAGGATGTATAGAAACACTTAAAAACAAAAAAATTACGTTTCAAATGACGGTAAATGTTTTTCCTTTAATCTATTCATAAACAACTGCTTGGGGCAGCAGCCTGTATGAAAAGACATTTTAGGACGCGCAGAAAAAGTTTAGTGATTTTTTGGCTAAATTATGGTGAAACTTATGCAGGCTTTGGATGAAAGTAACAATAGGGGCAACAGTGCCGTCACACAGTAACCCCTCTGAGGATATGAATCTGATACAGGCGTCAGTGGCAGTGCACCCAAATATTGTGCCTTTGGTACCAGGCCACCAAGTGCATTCATACAGTAACCCCTATGTAGTATTGTGGAAGAGTGCAGGGGTGGACCATGCGGTCCTATATTAAAAAGATATGAATCTGGTAAAGGCGTCAGTGCACCCAGATATTGTGCTTTTGGTGCCAGGCCAGCAAGTGCCATCGTACAGTAACCCCTCTGTGGTATTGTGGAAGAGTGCAGGGGTGGACCATGCGGTCCTATATTAAAAAGATATGAATCTGGTAAAGGGGTGGACCCTGCTGTTCAAAAAATTAAAATGATATAAATGTGGCACAGGCGTCAGTGCAGCCAAATATTGTGCCTTTCAAGGCAGCAAGTGCCTTCACACCGTAACCCTTTTGTGGTATTGTGGAAGAGTTCAGTGCTGGAGGTTTTGTGAATGCAGAAGACATCCCCGATCTATTCCGTTACGTCAGCATCAGGGGATTGATAGCTGCTGATTCAGGACTGATTCATTGTTATAAATGTCAGCCGGTCTACAGAGTCGGTGGACAGACGCACTCTTTTGTCTGTGACAAAACCTCCAGTGGCACTAAACGTCCTTTCAGAAAGCACGCTGGATGAAGGGCAACCTAGTAGCTTCATAGCATATTGGTTAAGTTCTGGCCAGTGATCCAATCTCAACACCCAGTAAGCCAGTGGATCATCTGCTGGAAAGGTATCCAGGTCTGCCCTTGCCCCTAGGTAGTCCTGCACCATATGGTGAAGACGCTGGCAATGGGTGCCTACAGTTGACGTCCCTGGGTGTCGTGGACTAAAAAAATTTAAAAAGGCATCAGTCAAGCGGCCCGGCCTTCACCACTATTCCTCTGATCATCTGCAGCCTCAGAAGCACCTGTGTCATCACTTGGTAACCTACCAGTGCCTGGAAAGGTGTTACACAAAAGTGTCGCTTTAGAGCGTCCAAGTTTTTTCATCCTGTGCTCCCTCTGTGGGTGGTAGGATGAGCTCTGCAACTTTACCCTTTTATCGTGGATCAAGAAGGCTTGCCAACCAGTAATGATCCCTCTCCTTGATAGCACGAATCTTGGGGTCCTTTAGCAGGCTTTGCAGGATAAGGGAGCCCATGCAGCGTAGGTTGGAGGTGGCATTAGCTTCCGAGTCTTCCTGGTCAATGAGGATGACCCCATCGTGCACTTCCTTCTCCCTGCCACGTACTAGTCCTTGTGTTTTTGGGCACACAAAACCCTCCCTCGAGGAATCCCCACCTTCAATGCCCCCACTACTTAAATATTCCTCCTCATCCTCATCCTCCTCCTGTCTGATCTGAGGAGGACCCGCTGGAATGCTGTCTGCGGAAAGACTGGGGCCTTGAGAGCTAGGGAAGGCCTCCTCTTCCTCCAGCTGCTCTGCTTCTAGAGCCACATCTATAATTCCCCACAGAGTGCGCTCCAGCAGGAAAACTAAAGGATTTGTGTCACTGATGCATGCCCTGTCCCTGCTCACCATCCTTGTTGCCTCCTCAAATGGTGACCATACAGTGCATGCATCCTTGATCATCAGCCACTGCTGGGGGGGGGGGAAACAAGTTGACTTGAACCTGTCCTTGTGCCATACTCACACAGGTACTCGTTGATGGCCCTCTGCTGCTTGTGCAGACACTGCAGCATTGCTAATGTCGAGTTCCACCTGGTGGGCATGTCACAGATCAGACGGTTTGTGGGAAGGTGGAATTCTCTTTGAATTTCTGCCAGGTGAACACTTGCTGGGAATGACCGTCTGAAGTGGCTGCAGACTTTTCTGGCCTGGCTGAGAAGCTCTGCCAGCCCTGGGTAACTGGTTAGGAAATGCTGTACCACCAGATTTAGTACGTGTGCTAGGCATTAGTGATGAGCCGAACACCCCCGAGTTCAGTTCGCATTCGAACTCGAAATCAATACAAGTCAATGGGACTCAAAATTCGATTTTTAGAGTGCCCTCCAAGAGGGCATATATGCTAGATATTTGCCATAAAAGGTGTATGGGGGTCTGGGTAGTGCCTTGGGGGACAGGAAACAAGGACAAAAAGTAAAAAAAAAAAAGTTTTTAAAGGGACAGTGAGTTTTCCATGAAATAAGGGTTAAAAATAAAAACGAAAAATTCCTTCAAATATCATGCCTAGGAGGTCCCCATAACCTGCCCGTGAAGTGGCGGATTTCTAGGATGTATAGAAACATTTAAAAACAAAAAAAATGACGTTTCAAATGGCGGTAAATGCTTTTCCTTTAATCTATTCAAAAACAACTGCTTGGGGCGGCAGTTTATATGAAAAGACATTTTAGGACGCGCAGAAAAAGTTTAGTGATTTTTTGGCTAAATTGTGGTGAAACTTATGCATGCTTTGGATGAAAGTAACAATAGGTGCTTTAAAATTGGTCTTTTAGCGTCAGCAACAGTGCCGTCACACAGTAACCCCTCTGAGGATATGAATCTGGTACAGGTGTAAGTGGCAGTGCACCCAAATATTGTGCCTTTGGTGCCAGGCTAGCAGGTGCCATCATACAGTAACCCCTCTGTGGTATTGTGGAAGAGTGCAGGGGTGGACCATGCGGTTAGGGCCGGTGCTAGACTATTTTGCGTCCTAGGCAAGACCAGCTACTTGCACCACCCCCCCAAAAAAAAACGACACAACATGAAACTGCTAAATTTCTTTTTATTTAAGAATAAGGTTTGAAAAGCACCAATGGTAAAGGTAAATAAATATAAATAAACTGTATTAAACCATTTTAAATTAACTCTATTAAACAAATTAACTGTATTGAACAAATATAAATTAACGAAAAAAAAAAAATAAGAGTTGTCACGTACACTTCAATTTCAGACACATCAAAATTTCACTTTGCGTGCCTTATCCTTTTCAAATTTTCATCATGCGTATATATATATATATATTGCCCAGGCCAGCTCACATCATGCGTATATATATATTGCCCATGCCAGCTCACATCATGCGTATATATATTGCCCTGGCCCAGGCCAGCTCAAATCATGCATATATATATATATATCGCCCAGGCCATCTCACATCATGCATATATATATATATATATATATATATATATATTGCCCAGGCCAGCTCACATCATGCTCACAGTTACAGATGCGCCATCATGCATATATATATTGCCCAGGCCCAGGCCAGCTCACATCATGCGTATATTTCCCAGACCAGCTCACATCATGCTCACAGACAGTTACAGATGCGCCATCATGCGTATATATATTGCCCAGGTCAGCTCACATCATGCGTATATATATATTGCCCAGGCCAGCTCACATCATGCGTAAATATATATATTGCCCAGGCAAGCCCACAACATGCATATATATATTGCCCAGGCCAATCCCCTGGTGGAGATAGGGGGTTCAATTGAACCCCAATATCTCCAGGCATCTAGGGGGTCATGGAGGGTGTCAATCGAAAGGCCTGAGCATGGCCTTTTGAATGATACCGAACATGACCAGGTATAAAGTAAAAAAATAAATAAAAAAAACAAACATGTATTTTTTTTGTGTGTTATTTTTATTAATGCAGCAATATTGTTCACATTTCAATTATAATGTGAATGATGATGCACTAATGACATTTTTCTATGGGGTGCGTATGCTATAAATCACGTAATTCCCCCCAACAAAATGTAACAAGTCCCCATTTCTAATTTTTGTACAAGCGCACCCTATAGAAAACATAACTGCAAACGCTCATGTGCTAAAATGTGAAAAAAAACACTTTACACAATGCAGATGATTAAAAATTCTATTTTTATTGCATTTTTTGTCATAATATACAGGCAGGACATGACGTATACATATATAAATTATATATTATGAATCTGCGGAGTCTGCCGGAAAGAACGATATCTAATAGGTCTGGGTTATTTAATAAAATGTGGCTTCAAATCGCGTTTAAACATGATGAGCGAAAACGGTAAAAATGAGCTGAGCACACAGCAGTGAAATGCAGCATATTAGAGGAAGATTTAGTAGAGAAATTAACACTTCTCAGAAGCAGACACCACACCCTCATTATAGTCTACATACATACTGTGAAGGAACCGTTCCCTTCCGTCTGTCCTGGCTCTCCAGACACCCCTTCGTTGCGGTCAGCCCGGCTACTGGGAGCGCTGTCCTCAGCGCCTCGAGCGACTTGACCTGCCTACTTCTGTTCCTCTGCCCTGGAGCCGTTAGGAATCTCCAGAAGGCCGCTCTCTGCCTTCTGAGGGTGATAGTGTATAGTGTAGCATCGCTGAAATAAAGACACCAGGCGCGGCTGTATTCTTTAAAACAGGATCCTCTCTCTCTGAGCTCTGAGAGTTCTCTGACTTTTTAATGAACCAAACGCCACCATTTATGCTGAAGTCCAACAGTCATAATTTGCATACCCATACTAATTACATTAAATCAGTTATTTACAATAAACATTCTTTACATTCTCTTAGCCTTCAGCTCACACAACATTTGTATATCCATTGTTCTAACATATCAGATTAAACACACACTATCAGAGATCCCTTGAATTAAACATGCAGCTAGATAATGGGAAAAGCCCTGGTGCATAAATTACACAGCAGTAAAGCTTGTTTACTGTGTTACACAAAAACACATTTACCTACAGGAATAAAAGTATTTTTAAAACCAAAGCTATGCCATTTTACACTAAACTAAATTAAACTAAAACCAAACGATGTAAAATATTTAAAAACACACGATATAAATGAACATAAAGTCTCTTGGGGTTTGAAGCATGGAGCGTTACATCAGCTCCATGACACATACAAAGTATCAAATTCATTAGACCAGACTAAAAACACCTGTTTATGCCGTTTGAGAACACAGGTAATTTAGAGGTGAGAATCTTTGCACGTACATATTAGTTTTTAATTCAGTATCTAATAAACCGTTGCTTATAATATTCTGCAGTAAAGAGTCTCTTTATTTCTAGATTTTTTAAGCATGTGTAGCGCTGTGTTAAAATCTTGCTGTGGCATTACCTATTTTTGGCCACAAGATGAAGACAGTCGCGATTAGAGACACTGGACATTGGGACTACATTTCCCGGCATGCTTTGCAAGGAGACAGGAAGTGGGTGGGGACTGGACACTTACATCCTCCACCTCGTGGAGAACGCGCCAGAGCGCGCCAGGGAACGAGAGAAAGCAGACGCACTGAAGACATCGCGAGAGGGCCTAGGCCAGAGCCCGAGTGAGACCTGTCAGTCCTTATTGGGTCACTCAACCTGAGGAGAAGGAGACTTGCCAGAATCCAGGAATTGCTGCAGACCGGAGGAACCGAAGACCTCGAGTGAGGAGTCACCGCGAGTTGATCGGGTACGGAGAGCAGGCGGTGAGCTGGACAAGCTGCAGAAAGTCAGACAACGGATCCGGCCGCTAGTATCCCCAGTCAAAATCGAGCGGAGAGACGTCCTGGGTCAGCGGAGCCTAAAGCAATCGTCGGATGGGTGAGAGGCCTCCAAGGCTGTTTTGTGATTAAAGGACACGCTGCTGTTTTCTCTTTAAAGTCCACAGGGCCCCAACTTGACTAGTCGAAGACATTCCTTAAGTAAATTCACTGGCCAGTTGAACAGTACCCGGGTACCATACACACACATACACACCTTTTACATTCCGGGACTTAACCTGTGCAGGACTCACTTTTGTTACGAATCGGAACAGGGGTTAAAGATACGTTCCGAATATATATTTTTCTCTTTTCCGCTGCGCGTTTATCGTAATACGAAGAGATTGTATTCTTGGGTTCCGCTACGTGTCCCTTTTTCGAATATTCGTGCAACTGCATTTCTTTTCTGTTCGGTTACGAATATTTTATTTTCCGAAATACGACGCCTCGTGTTTCGGTTCTTTTCCGCAACGCGTTTTTACCGCGATACGAAAGTACTGTAAAATACCTGTGAATACCGTGTCTCAACATCTGCTTATTATTTAGTAAACTGTTTAAATTATAGAAACTCACAACGGTGTTGGAGTATATTTATTCCCTAGTGCGGGGAGACTGAACCGTGGTTCAATTTTCAGCGGCTCCTCCGGGAGTGAGCGCTACACGTGGGGGCTCGTCCGGGATCCAGTCTCTGGAAAAACCGCATCTAAAGGGTTAAATATGGATCCAGTCACTGTTGCCGAGTGGTGTGAGGAGCACAGTAGTCAGTTAGAATGTTGTATAGTCATGGATATTCCCGCAGACACTTGGGCCGAAGATCAGATTCGCCAGGCCGTGGCCGCGCTGACACCAGACCATCGGGGGCTAATTCTGGACATTGTAAAGAACACAGATACCTCTCACACGTATGTTCTTCTTGAATGGAGAAAGGGTGTTCCACCATGTTTTCAGGGCGCGAGCGTGAAGCTGACCGATGAGGTGGAAGTCCAACTAATTCAGCCAAGTGCGCCACGTGGCGAATCCGCAAGTGTTCCCGCGCCTAGTCCGTTGGCCATGATCGGGCCTGAATTTATCGTGGCTATTGGAGATCTACTGGCTAAATGTCAGAAAACAAGCCCTCCTCACACTAACTTCGGTTATCGACGGTTAAGAAATTTTACAGGAAACGTACCAACTCCGGCGGGAGAAGAAACCTTTGAAGAATGGGTGGAACAGGCGATGCAGGCTCTGGACGAGTGGGATGTCCCTGAGGCCCAGAAAAAGCAAAGGATCACCGAGAGTTTAAAGGGACCTGCGTCAGAAGCGGTGAGAAACCTGAAACTGAGCAGAAAAGATTGTACTGCTTTAGATTACTTAAACGTTCTTGAAGAAGTTTTTGGGCAAACCGAAAAGGCGGCCGAACTGGTATATCAGTACGAACACACCTATCAGAGAAGAGGTGAAAGGATGACCGAGTACATGAGGCGCCTAGATAAGATTCTACACCAGATACTCCTCAAGAAAGGGGCCGAACCGGCCGAAGTAGATAAGATCCGAATAAAACAGATCCTGAGGGGCTCTCAACCTCTAGATCCAGTAATGATGCAGCTGAGAAGCAGAGCAGGTAACCAAGAATTGAAGTACCTGGAACTGATCCGAGTTGTACGAGAAGAAGAGGCTTTACTGGAAGAAAAATCCTTCAGGCGGGGGGAAAGGGCTTATGCACAACCTGTGAGACATAGCGACGGTCTGCAGCCTGAAAGCGACTCTCTAGATACTTATGGATCGGACGAGGACGAACAAGAGCACCTAGTCGTTTTTAAATCTACGGAAAGGGCTGCCAAAGAAGCGAACCTCTCTGAACGTGGTGAATTGTTCAAAACCGTCAAGAAAGTACAGGAAGCTCAAACTGAATTGCAACAAGCACACGCGGAACTGTGCGAGTTTGATGAAGGTGACCGAAATGCAGGCAGAAATGCAGAAATTCCTCACAGGTATGCAGGCGACGGGAGTTGCTATAGTGTCCGATCCAAGTCCTTTAACCAAATCCCAACAAGCAACTACGTCTCCGCTCTCTAAGAAGAGATGTTTCGGTTGTGGAGAAATGGGCCATTTCCGCGCACAGTGCAAAGGCCGAAAGCCTGAGAAGGATGGAGTCGAGGGACTGTTGAAAGCTTTAGAAGGACTGTTATCTACCCCACCGGCGGGAAACGCCAGAGGGCACCAGTGAAGGAGCAACCTAAGTGCCCGAAGGTTGAACCCCGCTCCAAAAACCAAGCCAAGACTAAGAGGGCGAGAGGGCCCAAAGCCGAGCCAACTGCTGAGCCTGCCAGGACTGAAAGAGTCACTCCCTTAGCATCCGGGTCTACGTCATGGGGAAGCAATGCACACCCAAAACCTACACGGGCCAAGAAAAGGGCCAGGGTACAGCAAACTGGGTCTAAGCGTCCGGATACCGCCACCAAGTTTCCTGACCAACTGATAGGTCCTTCTCCTATTGTGCCAATCCAAGTGGAAGGAGTCTACACTAAAGCCCTGTTAGATTCAGGGGCTCAAGTGACATTGATCTACAGAGACTTCTATGAGAAACACTTAAAGCACATTCCTCTGCAAGAATTGAAGGATTTGGAAATATGGGGTATCGGCACTGAGAAACTCCCTTATGACGGGTATCTGCAAGTGAAGTTGGAGATCGGATCTGAAGTCATCGGACAGTCTGGAGGTTGTGATGCATTGGCCATTGTGTGTCCTCGACCCTCGGGTGCGAACAGAAGCTCCCTCATAGTGGGGACGAATACTGACCTAGTGCGGCATCTCCTGACACCTATTGTATTGGAAGAAGGTTCGACTCAAGGAGTACACCCAATGTTACGTCCGGTCTATCAGAGGATGGTCGAAGAACGAAAGGCACCTGCCGAGGTGGGAAGACTGTGGAGACTGGGTGGGACAGAGAAGGTTCTGCAAGCAGGAGAAGTAGCGAGCTTCCAAGTTTCAGTCAAGTTGAACGGATCGCAACCAGGTCCCTATGTGGTGCTGGGAACCGATTTCAATCATGGGAGTGAAACCGGAATCGAAGTAATTCCTGAAATAATCTCCACCAAAGCCCTGAAGAGAACACGAGGAAGAGTCTCGGTCAGTGTGTGCAATGTGACAGATTCTCCAGTAGTCCTTAAAGCACGAATGCCTATCGGGCAAGTGGAGTCTGCTACACCCCTCTCTACCGATTTAGGAGGGGGAGTGGATAAAGAGATCCCAGATGAAAGATTCTACCCCAAAGACGCTCCCATTTCACCTGAGTGGAAGAAACGTCTTCAGTCTCAAGTCCTAAAGTGGAAGGAATTGTTCTCGAAAGATGAGTTCGATGTGGGCCTAGCTAAGAGTACTGAGCACCGCATTCGGTTACAAGAAGACAAGCCGTTTCATGAAAGATCAAGGCGAGTTCCGCTGGGAGACTTGGATGATCTGCGAGAGCAACTGAATGAATTGCAAAGAACCAAGGTGATTCAAGAGTCCAGGAGTCCATATGCATCTCCCATAGTGTTGGTCCGGAAGAAAAATGGTTCTGTCCGCCTATGTATAGACTACCGCACATTGAACCGGAGAACCATCCCCGATCAATATGCCACTCCTCGGATAGAAGATGCCCTACAGTGTTTGTCTGGAGCAAAGTGGTTTAGTGTACTAGACCTGCGAAGCGGATATCACCAGATACCCATGCATCCTGAAGACAAGGAGAAAACTGCGTTCATCTGTCCACTAGGGTTCTTTGAATTCAACAGAATGCCTCAAGGCCTTACGGGGGCTCCAGCCACGTTCCAACGGTTGATGGAGAAGACAGTCGGGGATATGAATTTAATCGAAGTATTAGTGTACCTGGATGACATAATTGTGTTTGGGAAGACTCTGGAAGAACATGAACAACGTCTGGAGAAGGTCTTGAAGAGGCTCCATGAAGAGGGGCTGAAACTGTCTCTGGAGAAATGCCAATTCTGTCTACCGTCTGTTACGTATCTAGGACATGTGGTCTCAGCAGAAGGTGTTTCAACAGCATCCTCGGAAGTTGGAGGCCGTAGCTTCTTGGCCTAGACCCCGGAACGTCACTGAACTTAGATCTTTTCTGGGATTCTGTTCATACTATCGAAGATTTGTGGGAGGATTCGCGAAAATAGCTCAACCACTGAACAAACTCCTGCAGAAGGAAACCACAGAAGAAGGCTGCAAGGTCTCTGACAAAAACCCGTCAGCTCCGGGGCCAAGGAAAGCTCGAGAGTCTATACAAGGTGAATGGACCAGTCAATGTGAAGGAGCTTTCGTAAAGCTGAAAGAGAGTCTAACCCGAGCTCCTGTTTTGGCCTATGCGGACCCTCACAAGCCGTATGAACTACATGTGGATGCCAGCCGAGAAGGTCTGGGAGGAGTCCTATATCAGGAGTATGGTGGATTGCTGAGGCCTGTAGCGTACGTGAGCCGGAGCCTTACGCCTTCAGAGAAGAACTATCCTACTCACAAGCTGGAGTTCCTAGCCTTGAAGTGGGCAGTGGTAGACAAGTTAAAAGACTATCTGTATGGAGCCGAGTTTGTGATCAAGACGGATAACAATCCTCTCACCTACATCCTTACTACCGCAAAACTGGACGCAACGGGACATCGGTGGTTGGCCGCTCTGTCAGGGTTTCGGTTCAGCCTGAAGTATCGCCCTGGGGTGAATAATCGAGATGCTGATGCGTTGTCGAGAAGACCCTACACTACAGAATGGACTCAGTTGACTCCAGACGGGGTGCAAGCTTTGTGTCAAGGAACAGAGCGCCGGGTCAAAGGAGGGATTGAAGCGGAGGCCATAGGAGTTATGGCTGCGGCTGTTCCTGAGTTCTACTGTAACCCTACGCAGTTAAGGGATGAAAGTTTACCTACCTTTTCGAGACAGGACCTGAAAGCGGATCAGGCCAGAGACCCTTTAATTGCCTTGACCATAAAGGCCCTGTCTGCAAACCAGCGAGAGATTTTGTTAACCAACTCCCCGAGTGGAGCCAGATTGGTCTACAAAGAGTGGGAGCGGTTAAAGATGTTGGATGGGGTGGTCTACCGAAGGGCCCCTCAACTAGCGCTGAAGAGATTCAACAGTTATTCCTCCCTACTAAACATAGGGAGAGTGTGTTGCGATCACTACATGATGAGCATGGACATTTGGGTGCTGAAAGAACTTTTAAGCTGGTGCGAGATAGGTTCTATTGGCCTTGCATGAGAGCTGAAGTGGAAAGCTATTGTCACTCCTGTCTAAGGTGTATTTAGAGGAAGACTCTACCGACCCGAACTGCTCCAATGAGCCATCTGCAGAGCCAGGGACCCATGGATTTGGTGTGCATTGACTTCTTGTGCTTAGAGCCGGATGCTAGTGGGCAAGGGAACATTCTAATAGTGACTGATCATTTCACCCGTTATGCCCAAGCTTTTTCCACGAAAGATCAACGCGCTCCGACTGTAGCCAAGGTGTTGATGGAAAAGTTCTTTGTTCACTACGGACTGCCAAGGAGGATACATTCTGATCAGGGTAGAGACTTTGAAAGCAGACTGGTGGGGCAGTTGTTAGAGCTGTTGGGAATCCAAAAGACCCGAACCACACCATATCACCCTCAAGGTGATGCTCAGCCTGAAAGGTTTAATCGCACACTGCTAAACATGCTGGGACCTTGTCGAATGTGGAGAAGCAGAGTTGGAGTCGTCACATAGCTACTCTGGTGCATGCATATAACAGTACGGAGAGCGATGCAACTGGATACTCACCGTACCGTCTTCTGTTCGGAAGGGAGGCTCGACTGCCGGTTGATTTGGCATTTGGGTTATCCCTAGACCAGACATCAGTAGCTTCCCATAGAAACTACGTGGATAGACTTCGAAAGAATCTGGCTTCTGCGTTTGAACAGGCCCGTTTGACCTCGGGAAACAGGGAGCAAAGAAACAAAAGGAACTATGACCTGAAAGTTCGAATACAAGATCTACAACCCGGTGATAGGGTTCTATTGAAGAACTTGGGTGCTGCTGCGAGACACAAGTTGGCGGATAGGTGGAGTTCCCAGGTTTACATTGTCTGCAAACAACTGCCGGGTTTACCAGTGTATCAGATTCGCCCGGATGGAAAGGCTGGGCCTCTTAAGAACTGGCACCGAAATCATTTGTTACCTTTGAGAGAGGCTGTAAGGATGCCAGTTGGGGACGAACCGCCTCTGCCAAATCCGCCTGCTCCACGTTTGCCCCCTGTTACTCGGTCTCAACAGACCCGGGTTGTCGAAGAGAGCGGAAGAAACAGTGAAGAGGAGAGTTATTGTCTAGACTGGATGGGCTCACCGGAGCCTGAGGAGGTTGTCGTTGATCCTGAGCGGTGGGAGAGTAATTTGAGGCCTGAAGCTCCTGAATTTCAGTTGGAAGTCCCTGAGGCTGTGGGAATCCCGGTAGCTCCGGAAGCTTATTCAGGTGATTATAGTTCTATGCCTTCGCTGGAGGGATCATACTCTGAAGAAACGTCTGCTCCAGTGATAGAGAGAAGGATTGAGCCAACACCTATAGTACTTCCACCTGAAGAGGAACTGATTGAGCCAGAACCAAAACGCTCTGTTCGACCGCTCCAACGACTCACCTACAACTCACCAGGACATAGCACTGAAGAGGCCATCACCACAGTGCAGAGGTTGCCCGAAGTGTCTGCTATGCTAGCTGAGGTAGCCCAAAATATGAGTCAACTTGAGGAAGTGTTCCTAACTCACTATATGTATGCTGCTGAACCTGTGCATGTTATGTAAACTGTATTCAATATTGTGGAAATGTAACTGTTTTACCTCCTTGGAGAGACCCAAGAGTTCTAGGAGGGGGAGAGTGTAGCGCTGTGTTAAAATCTTGCTGTGGCATTACCTATTTTTGGCCACAAGATGGAGACAGTCACGATTAGAGACACTGGACATTGGGACTACATTTCCCGGCATGCTTTGCAAGGAGACAGGAAGTGGGTGGGGACTGGACACTTACATCCTCCACCTCGTGGAGAACGCGCCAGAGCGTGCCAGGGAACGAGAGAAAGCAGACGCACTGAAGACATCGCGAGAGGGCCTAGGCCAGAGCCCGAGTGAGACCTGTCAGTCCTTATTGGGTCACTCAACCTGAGGAGAAGGAGACTTGCCAGAATCCAGGAATTGCTGCAGACCGGAGGAACCGAAGACCTCGAGTGAGGAGTCACCGCGAGTTGATCGGGTACGGAGAGCAGGCGGTGAGCTGGACAAGCGGCAGAAAGTCAGACAACGGATCCGGCCGCTAGTATCCCCAGTCAAAATCGAGCGGAGAGATGTCCTGGGTCAGCGGAGCCTAAAGCAATCGTCGGATGGGTGAGAGGCCTCCAAGGCTGTTTTGTGATTAAAGGACACGCTGCTGTTTTCTCTTTAAAGTCCACAGGGCCCCAACTTGACTAGTCGAAGACATTCCTTAAGTAAATTCACTGGCCAGTTGAACAGTACCCGGGTACCATACACACACATACACACCTTTTACATTCCGGGACTTAACCTGTGCAGGACTCACTTTTGTTACGAATCGGAACAGGGGTTAAAGATACGTTCCGAATATATATTTTTCTCTTTTCCGCTGCGCGTTTATCGTAATACGAAGAGATTGTATTCTTGGGTTTCGCTACGTGTCCCTTTTTCGAATATTCGTGCAACTGCATTTCTTTTCTGTTCGGTTACGAATATTTTATTTTCCGAAATACGACGCCTCGTGTTTCGGTTCTTTTCCGCAACGCGTTTTTACCGCGATACGAAAGTACTGTAAAATACCTGTGAATACCGTGTCTCAACATCTGCTTATTATTTAGTAAACTGTTTAAATTATAAAAACTCACAACGGTGTTGGAGTATATTTATTCCCTAGTGCGGGGAGACTGACCCATGGTTCAATTTTCAGCGGCTCCTCCGGGAGTGAGCGCTACACATGTTTTAAACTTTTTTCAAAATTTTTAATTTTTGCAAACTCGAACCGAACACGCCAAAAAGTTCGAAGTTTGAGAACTTGCGAACGGCCAAAGTTCGAATCGAACTCCAAACTGAACGAGCTGAACAGCTCATCCCTACTAGGCATGGTACATGCGTCAATTTACCCTTGCGTAGGGCGGAGAGAAGGTTGCTGCCAATATCACAGACGACCATTCCCAGCTAAAGCTGGCGTGGTGTTAACCATCTCTGCACCTGACCCTGCAGAGCTGACAGAATTTCTGGCCCGGTGTGGCTCCTGTCCCCTAAACAAACCAGCTCAAGCACAGTATGGCATCTTTTTGCTTGAGCCATTGCGTAGCCCCTGTCACGCATCGGTTTAACTGCCACTTCGCCAGAGACAGAGAAGGAGGAGGAGGAAGAGGGAGAGGTGGTGGTGGAGCAGACAGACCTCATACAAGTGGCTTTCTGGAGCCGTGGTGGATGAACAAGCTCCAGCACAGAGCCCCGTCTTGGATCCCTCCCAGCTGCAATCAGAGTTACACAGTGTGCCGTGAAGGAAATGTAACGACCCTGTCCATGCTTGCTGGACCACGTGTCTAAAGTCACATGCACCTTGCTGCTGACAGCCTTTCCCAATGACTCAATAACATTGTCTTCGACGTGCTGGTATAGTGCTGAAATGGCCTTCCGTGAAAAGTAAGGGCGTTTTGGAACCTGCTACTGTGGTACAGCATATTCAGCAAATTCACGGAAGGAAGCAGAGTCCACCAGCTGGAAAGGCAGAAGCTGTAATGCGAGTAATTTTGCTAAACTGGCATTTAGACGTTGTGCTTGGGGATGGTTGGGATTATATTTTTTCTTACGCTGCAGCAGCTGGGGCAACGTAATCTCTCTGCGTAAATCTTCAACTGATGGGATGCTGTCACATTGTGAGGAAGGACCTGGTGCATCCATTACTGTAGCATCATCAGGACACATGGCAGGTGGTCATATGTCGCCTCAAGCACATGGTACCCAAGTGTCCAGTGTCTTTCCCACGCTTCAGCCTCATCTGACATAGATTACGAATAGCAACGGCGCGGTCTGCTGCACATTTCTTAAAGAACTCCCAGACAGCAGAGTTCCTGGATGTGTGATTTGAGACAACAGCGCTCTGCTCCTGAGCAGCTCTGACATCTGATGCCTTGGACTGGCTTGTGCTACAGTTGGTCATAGAGGATGTTGTGCCTCGTATTTGTTGTGCCTCCTCCTCCTCACTTGACTCCTCTGTTTGATCAGGCACCCTGGTGGAGTCAGTGACCTCATCATCATTGTCATCACCCCCTATCTCCTCGTCACTGGAGCCAACTTGGCAGTATGCTGCAGCTGCTGGGGCAACATGAGTGCCAGTTATTTGTGTGTCACTGGCACTCCCTTCCTCTAGTTTGATTATACTCCCTTCCTCAACCTCAGAGATTGAATCAGAGCACTGTACTTGCTGCGCATCCTCAAGCAGCATGTCACTGTCATTGTAGTAAAACAATTCAGCTGACTCCTCTGTGTGTGATAGTGAGGTTACGGCAGGAGTAGCTGTGGACATGGAGGCTGTATTCGATGCTTTGGCAGCTGAGGTGGACTGTAAAGCACTACAAGCCTCAAAAATTGGAGATATGCTGCAGAACTCTGATTCAAATCTGGTATAAAGATTAAAGATTTCCAGAACTCTGGTATAACTCAGTGAGACACCTTGATAGCTGGCAGCCAGTGACAAGACACAGATTACAATTCCCAGAAACCTCCTATAAATCAGTGAGACCCCCTGATGGGTGGCAGTGAGAAAACACAGATTATAACAATTCCCAGATATTTTGTAGAAATGAGACCCCCCCCCGATAGCTGGTGGCAGACTGGCAGTGAGAACACACACTAACACAACAATCCCCTCTCAAAAAACACATGCTGAAGCGCTGTGTGAAGCCTTATATAGTGTGCTGCTGGACTTAGCTCTGTGAGCCCATGATTGGGCAAAATTTGCCCAGTCAGGACTGTGAGCCGTGATTGGCATAGTCTTGAACTTGTCTTGCACCTGACCTGTGGTCAGGTGCAAGGTTGTAGCCATTTACAAGCTTCAAGCGAGTGGAAAAGTGCATTGTGGTGCAATGTGAGCGAACATGCGGCGAACACGCGGAAATGTTCGTAGTTCGCGAACGCGATGTTCGAATCGAACTCCGATCCGATCGAACCGAACAGCTCATCCCTACACCAAAGGCCCAATATTTGGGTACACTGACGCGTGTACTAGAATCCAATCATTTTAATATTTGAATGCATGCAGAGTCCACCTCTGCACTCTTCCACAATACCTCAGAGGGGTTATGGTGTGAAGGCACTTGCTGCCAAAGACAAAATATTTGGGTGCACTGACACCTGTACCAGATTCATATAATTTTAATATCTGGCCGCAGCGTCCAACCCTGCACTCTTCCACAATACCACAGAGGGGTTACGGTGTGACCGCACTGTTGCTGACACTAAAGGGCCAATTTTAAAGCACCTATTGTTACTTTCATCCAAAATCTGCATAGGTTTCACCATTATTTAGCCAAAAAAATCCCTAAACTTGTTCTGCGTGTCCTAAAACGTCTCCTCTTTTCATACAGGCTGCCGCCCCAAGCAGTTGTTTATGAATAGATTAAAAGGAAAACCATTTACCGTCATTTGAAACTTAATTTTTTTGTTTTTAAATGTTTCTATACATCCTAAAAATCCGCCACTTCACGGGCAGGTTATGGGGACCTCCTAGGCACGATATTTGAAGGAATTTTTCGTTTTTATTCTTAACCTTTAATTCATGGAAAATATATATATTTTTTTACTTTTTGCCCGTGTGTCCTGTCCCCCCAGTGCAGTACCCGGACCCCCATACACCTTTTATGGCAAATATCTAGCATATATACCCTCTTAGAGGGCACTCTAAAAATCGAACGTTCGAGTCCCATTCACTTGCATTGAGTTTGGATGCGGTTCGCGTCCGAACTCGAACTTTTGATATTGTTCGAGTACGAATGCGAACCGAACACGGGGGTGTTTGGCTCATCCCTACTTGTCATCCTAGGTTTCAATTGCAGTAAATAGAAGAATCGGATTGCGGAAACGTAAATGTTACATAGCGCTTGGCCGGAACAGAGTCACTCTATTTATTCTCTTCCCTGCAGCAGCCTAAATAATTCTGTGTAATTAAAGCTGGGGTGAAATCAGAAATTATAGTCCCTTTCCCCATACACTTGTCGAGAGTAGGGATGAGTCGAACACTCCGAGTTCGGTTCGAGCCTGAACCCGAACTTCCCATTTGTTCGGGTCCGAACCCGAACCCGAACTCGAACCCAATGCAAGTCAATGGGGCTGAAAATTCAGTTTTTAGAGTGCCCTCCAAGAGGGCATATATGCTACATATTTGCCATAAAAGGTGTATGGGGGTCCGGGTAGAGCCCTGGGGGACAGGAAACAAGAACAAAAAGTTTTAAAAAAAAACATTTTTAAAGGGACAGTGAGTTTTCCATGAAATAAGGGTTAAAAATAAAAACCAAAAATTCCTTCAAATATCGTGCCTAGGAGGTCCCCATAACCTGCCCGTGAAGTGGCGGATTTCTAGGATGCATAGAAACACTTAAAAACAAATAAATGACGTTTCATATGACGGTAAATACTTTTCCTTTAATCTATCCATAAACAACTGCTTGGAGCGGCAGTCTGTATGAAAAGAGGAGACATTTTCGCACACGCAGAAAAAGTTTACTGATTTTTTTGGCTAAATTATTGTGAAATATATGCAGGCTTTGGATGAAAGTAGCAATAGGTGCTTTGAAATTGGTCCTTTAGCGTCCCCAACAGTGCCGTCACACCGTAACCCCTCTGAGGATATGAATGTGATACAGGCGTATGTGGCAGTACACCCAAATATTGTGCCTTTAATGCCAGGCCAGCAAGTATCATCATACAGTAACCCCTCTGTGGTATTGTGGAAGAATGCAGGGGTGGACCTTGCGGTCCTATATTGAAAAGTTTTTGATCTGGTAATGGGCGTCAGTGCACCCAGATATTGTGCCTTTAATGCCAGGCCAGCAAGTATCATCATACAGTAACCCCTCTGTGGTATTGTGGAAGAGTGCAGTGTTGGACCCTGCTGTTCAAAAAATTAAAATGATATAAATATGAAACAGGCGTCAGTGCAGCCAAATATTGTGCCTTTCATGGCAGCAAGTGCATTCACACCGTAACCCTTTTGTGGTATTATTATTATTATTATTATTCTTTATTTATAAAGCGCCAGCATATTCCGCAGCGCTGTACAATAAGCACAGTATAGACAGGGTTACAATACATTGAACAACATTTGACAAACAGTACAGGAGGAGATGAGGGCCCTATTCCCGTAGGAACTCACAATCTAGGAGGGTTGGGGTTGGAAACAGGAGGAGAGGACTGTAAGGTGAGAGTGATTGATGGTTGCGTCAGTGAGTTGGGTGGTAGGCTTCCCTAAATAGGAACGTTTTAAGGGAGCGTTTGAAGAAAGAGAAGTTAGTGGAAAGTCTGACAGTACGAGGGAGAGCGTTCCAGAGAGTGGGGGCTGCGCGTGAGAAATCCTGCAGTCTATCATGGGAAGAGGTGATGCGGGGAGAAGCTAGTCGCAGGTCACTGTTTGACCTTAGGGAGCGGGCCGGGGTGTATTTGGTGATTAGTGAGGACAGGTAGTGGGGAGCCGAGTTAGTGAGGGTTTTGTAGGTAAGGATAAGGATTTTGAACTTAATTCTGCAGTGGATGGGGAGCCAGTGAAGGGACTCGCAGAGGGGAGCGGCAGAGACAGAGCGGCGGGTGAGGTGAATTAGCCTGGCGGAGGCGTTCAGGATGGATTGTAGGGGGGAGAGGCGGGACAGAGGGAGGCCAGATAAGAGATTATTGCAATAGTCGAGTCGGGAGATTACCAGGGCGTGTATGAGTTGTTTTGTGGTGACAGCGGTAAGAAATGTCCGAATTCGGGAAATATTACGCAGTTGGTATCGGCAGGAGGAGGAAAGAGACTTGATGTGGGGGATGAAGGAAAGAGCAGAGTCAAGTGTAACTCCAAGACAGCTAACTTGGTTTGATGGGGAAATGGTGATACCCTCCACCGTGATAGAGAAGTCAGGAGGTGGGGAGGCATTGGAGGGAGGAATAAGTAGAAGTTCAGTCTTTGACATGTTGATCTTTAGGTGGTGGGAGGCCATCCAGGAGGAGATGCCAGATAAACAGTCACTGACTTTTGAAAGGACAGGGGGAGAGAGATCAGGGGTAGAGAGGTAGATCTGAGTGTCATCAGCGTAGAGGTGGTAATTGAAGCCAAAGCTGTTGATGATTTTGCCCAGGGAGGAGGTGTAGATGGAAAAGAGCAGAGGACCAAGGACAGAGCCTTGAGGTACACCAACAGATAGAGGCAATGAGGAGGAGGAGTTTCCAGCAAAGGACACACAGAAGGACCTGTTGGATAAATAGGATTCGACCCAAGCGAGTGCTGTGTCACCTAGACCCAGAGAGTTTAGGGTCTGTAGAAGGAGGGGGTGGTCAACAGTGTCAAAAGCAGCCGAGAGGTCGAGCAGGATGAGAATAGAATAGTGGCCGTGTTTTTTATCAGTTAGGAGGTCGTTGGTGACTTTGGTGAGGGCAGTTTCAGTTGAGTGTAGGGGACGGAAGCCAGATTGCAGGGGGTCAAGTAGGGAATTGGAGGACAGGAAGAGGGAGAGGCGGTTGAAGACTAGTTTTTCTAAGAGCTTTGATGTGAAGGGAAGCAGGGATACAGGGCGGTAGTTGGATGGAGAGTTGGGATCGAGGGATGGTTTCTTTAGTAAAGGGGTAACTAGCGCGTGTTTGAAGGCAGATGGAAAGGAGCCAGTGGAGAGAGATAGGTTGAAGATGTGTGTGAGAGCAGGGGTGAGGGAGGAGGAGAGGGGAGGAATTAGATGTGAGGGAATGGGGTCGAGCGGGCATGTGGTGAGATGTGAGGAGGACAATAAGGAATTGACTTCCTCCTCAGTGGCTGGGAGGAAGCGACAGAGGGTGGCAGAGGGGACCTCTGGGAGTGGAGGTGGCAGATAACTATCTTGTGTTGGGATGTTGCTTCTGATATTTAGAGTTTTACTGTGGAAGTAGTCTGCCAGGTCTTGAGCGCTGAAGGCAGCTGTGGGGGGAGGTGCAGGTGGGTAGAGGAGAGTGTTGAAGGTGGACCAGAGCCGTTTAGGGTTGGAGGACAGCGTAGATATAAGAGATGAGAAGAAGGATTGTTTGGCCAAGTGGAGGGCAGAGGTGTATGACCGGAGAATAAACTTGAAGTGAACAAAATCAGCTTCAGAGCGGGATTTCCTCCAGGCACGCTCTGAAGTGCGGGAGCATCTTTGCAGGTAGCGTGTCTGGAGGGTGTGCCAGGGCTGAAGCTGGCGGCGTGGGGCCTTACAGATTCGAAGAGGAGCAAGAGTGTCTAGAGCAGAGATAAGAGTAGTGTTGTAGTGATTAGTGGCAGCATCAGGGCAGGTGAAGGATGAGTTATGAGGGAGGTGGTGAAGTAGGTTGGAGAATTGATGGGGGTCCACAGCATGTAGATTTCTGCGAGTGTGTGTGCGGGGTGGGGGAGCAGGGTGTTTAGGAAGTCCAGATAGGTTGAAAGAGAGAAGGTGGTGGTCAGAGATGGGGAAAGGGCGACAGTTGAACTCAGAAATGGAGCAGAGGTTGGAAAAGACAAGGTCAATAGCGTGACCATCGTGGTGGGTAGGGAGGAGGGAGGATTGTGTGAGTCCAAGGGAGGACGTGAGTGAAAGAAGTTTGGAGGCAGCAGGGGCGGAAGGATCATCAATGGGAATGTTGAAGTCCCCGAGAATTAGGCATGGAAGATTAGAAGACAGGAAGTGAGAAAGCCAGGTAGCAAAGTGGTCAAAGAACTGGGAGGTTGGTCCCGGTGGGCGGTAGATGACTGCCACCCTGAGAGCCAGAGGAGAGAACAGGCGGATGCAGTGTGTCTCGAAGGAGGAGAAGGAGAGGGATGGGGTGGAGGGAGATGCTGGTAGGTGCAGGTGGGAGAGAGCAGGATTCCGACCCCGCCACCATGTCTCTCACCCGGTCTGGGGGTATTGCTCAAGTGTAGACCTCCATGTGAGAGAGCAGCAACGGAGGCCGTGTCTGAGGGAGTTAGCCAGGTTTCAGTTAAAGCTAGGAGGTTGAAGGAGTTTGAAAGGAAGATGTCATGGATTGCTGTGAGTTTGTTGCACACAGAGCGAGCGTTCCAGAGGGCGCAGGAGAAAGAGGACAGGCACTGAGGGATTATGGGAATGAGGTTGCTGGGCTTGCAGGGAGGTGATTTATGTGCAATGGAGATAGGATGAGAGGGAAGTATTGGATGTGTTGTGGGGCCAGGGTTAGGAGATATGTCACCTGAATAGAGTAACAGCAGGAGGGTGAGAAAGAGAAGGTGGGAATGGGATTTGTGGGAGTGATTGGCAGCACGAGAGTTAGAGGGAGACCATGTTCTGAGGAAACAAAGGAGCTCATGGGAGGCCATCATGTGGGACGAGAGGAGAGAGGGAGAGATGCAGATAGTGTAGGGGTCGGTGGTAGAGGGGCAGGAGTTCCATTTAAGGAGAAAGGTAGAAGTAAAGAGCAGAAGCGTGAGAGAAAGCATGATATAGACGTGAGTTTACCCAGAGTAAAATTGGGCCTTGCAGTTCCTTCCTCCAGTCCCGCAACTCAGGAATCAACTCTGCGCATCCACTTAAGAATGCCACTGAACTCCAGGAATCAACTCTGAGCGTCCACTTAAGAATGCCACTGAACTCCAGGAATCAACTATGAGCGTCCACTTAAGAATGCCACTGAACTCCAGGAATCAACTCTGAGCGTCCACTTAAGAATGCCACTTGGGGATGTCACAAGAGCCAAGGCTCAGTGGAGCTGGTCTTAAATGTTATAAAGGGCGGACTGATTACTTTTTAACTGCCTAAATGCAAACACCTGAAGCTGGATGGGCTGTGTCAATAGGGCAGGAGATTCACATGCTAATTAGCAAAGCAAATGGTGGAGAAAAACAAAAATAAATAAAAAAACTGAAAAAAAACAAGGAAACGTTATAATGTGGGTGCCTGCGAATACTGGGTGATGGGGGTCCTACCAGCAAAAGTATGCAGGGGATCAGTTGAGATGTGGGTGTCTGTGGATGATGGGTGATAATGCCTACCAGCAAAAGTATGCAGGGGATCAGTTTAGATGTGGGTGTCTGTGGATGATGGGTGATGGGTGATAATGCCTACAAGCAAAAGTATGCAGGGGATCAGTTGAGATGTGGGTGTCTGTGGATGATGGGATGATGGGTGATAATGCCTACCAGC
Source organism: Leptobrachium leishanense (assembly GCA_009667805.1). Taxonomy (NCBI): domain Eukaryota; kingdom Metazoa; phylum Chordata; class Amphibia; order Anura; family Megophryidae; genus Leptobrachium; species Leptobrachium leishanense. Next base: position 82,815,839 of record CM019072.1, on the reverse strand, counting down.
AAAAGTATGCAGGGGATCAGTTGAGATGTGGGTGTCTGTGGATGATGGGTGATAATGCCTACCAGCAAAAGTATGCAGGGGATCAGTTGAGATGTGGGTGTCTGTGGATGATGGGTGATGGGTGATAATGCCTACCAGCAAAAGTATGCAGGGGATCAGTTGAGATGTGGGTGTCTGTGGATGATGGGTGATGGGTGATGGGTGATGGGTGATAATGCCTACCAGCAAAAGTATGCAGGGGATCAGTTGAGATGTGGGTGTCTGTGGATGATGGGTGATGGTGATAATGCCTACAAGCAAAAGTATGCAGGGGATCAGTTGAGATGTGGGTGTCTGTGGATGATGGTGATGGGTGATAATGCCTACCAGCAAAAGTATGCAGGGGATCAGTTGAGATGTGGGTGTCTGTGGATGATGGGTGATAATGCCTACCAGCAAAAGTATGCAGGGGATCAGTTGAGATGTGGGTGTCTGTGGATGATGGGTGATGGGTGATAATGCCTACCAGCAAAAGTATGCAGGGGATCAGTTGAGATGTGGGTGTCTGTGGATGATGGGTGATGGGTGATAATGCCTACCAGCAAAAGTATGCAGGGGATCAGTTGAGATGTGGGTGTCTGTGGATGATGGGTGATGGGTGATAATGCCTACCAGCAAAAGTATGCAGGGGATCAGTTGAGATGTGGGTGTCTGTGGATGATGGGTGATGGGTGATAATGCCTACCAGCAAAAGTATGCAGGGGATCAGTTGAGATGTGGGTGTCTGTGGATGATGGGTGATGGGTGATAATGCCTACCTGTGGAGAGAGGAGACACAGGAATTAGGGATCGTGATGGCGTAGGGGATCTTGGATAAAACTCCAGGAATCAACTCTGCACGTCCACTTAAGAATGCCACTTGGGGATGTCCCCATCATCATCATCTTGTGGAAGAGTTCAGTGCTGGAGGTTTTGTGCATGCAGAAGACATACCCGATCTATTCCGTTACTTCGGCATCAGGGGATTGATAGCTGCTGATCCAGGACTTATTCATTTTTATAAATGTCAGCCGGTCTACAGAGTCGGTGGACAGACGCACTCTTTTGTCTGTGACAAAACCTCCAGCGGCACTGAACGTCCTTTCGGAAAGCACGCTAGATGAAGGGCAACCTAGTAGCTGCATAGCATATTGGCTAAATTCTGGCCAGTGATCCAATCTCAACACCCAGTAAGCCAGTGGATCATCTGCTGGAAAGGTATCCAGGTCTGCCCTTGCCCCTAGGTAGTCCTGCACCATATGGTGAAGACGCTGGCAATGGGTACCTACATTTGACGTCCCTGGGCGTCGAGGACTAAAAAAAATTAAAAAAGCATCAGTCAAGCGGCCCTGGCCTTCACCACTATTCCTCTGATCACCCGCAGCCTCAGAAGCACGTGTGTCAGCACTTGTGTAACACCTTTCCAGGCACTGGTAGATTACCAAGTGTCGCTTTAGAGCGTCCTCAAGTTTTTTCATCCTGTGCTCCCTCTGTGTGGGCAGGATGAGCTCTGCAACTTTACCCTTGTATCAAGAAGGGTTGCCAACCAATAATGATGCCTCTCCTTGATAGCACGAATCCTGGGGTCCTTTAGCAGGCTTTGCATCATTAGGGAGCCCATGCAGCGTAGGTTGGAGGTGGCATTAGCTTCTGAGTCTTCCTGGTCAATGAGGATGACCGTATCGTGCACTTCCTCCTCCCAGCCACGCACTAGCACTTCTGTTTCTGGGCACACAAAACCCTCCCTTGAGGAATCCCCACCTTCAATGCCAACACTACTTAAGTATTCCTCCTCATCCTCATCCTCCTCCTTTCTGATCTGAGTAGGACCCGCTGGAATGCTGTCTGCGGAAAGACTGGGGCCTTGAGAGCTAGGGAAGGCCTCCTCTTCCTCCCACTGCTCTGCCTCTAGAGCCACATCTATAATTCCCCGCAGAGTGTGCTCCAGCAGGAACACTAAAGGAATTGTGTCACTGATGCATGCACTGTCCCTGCTCACCATCCTCGTTGCCTCCTCAAATGGTGACAGTACAGTGCATGCATCCTTGATCATCAGCCACTGTGGGGGGGAAAAAAATTAAGTTGACCTGAACCTGTCCTTGTGCCATACTCACACAGGTACTCGTTGATGGCCCTCTGCTGCTTGTGCAGACGCTGCAGCATTGCTAATGTCGAGTTCCACCTGGTGGGCATGTCACAGATCAGACGGTTTGTGGGAAGGTGGAACTCTCTTTGAATTTCTGCCAGGCAAACGCTTGCTGGGAATGACCGTCTGAAGTGGCTGCAGACTTTTCTGGCCTGGATGAGAAGCTCTGGCAGCCCTGGGTACTTGGTTAGGAAATGCTGTACCACCAGATTTAGGACGTGTGCTAGGCATGATACGTGCGTCAGTTTACCCTTGCGTAAGGGCAGAGAGAAGGTTGCTTCCATTATCGCAGATGATCATTCCCAGCTCAAGCTGGCGTGGTGTTAACCATCTCTGCACCTGCCCCTGCAGAGGTGACAAAATTTCTGACCCGGTGTGGCTCCTGTACCCTAAACAAACCAGCTAAAGCACAGTATGGCATCTTTTTGCTTGAGCCATTGCGTAGACCCTGTCAGGCGTCGGTTTAAACTGCCACTTCGCAGGAGAAGGAGAAGGAGAAGGAAGAGGTGGTGGTGGTGGAGCAGACAGACCTCATACAAGCAGCTTCCTGGAGGTGTGGTGGATGAACAAGCTCCAGCACAGAGCCCCGTGTCGGATCCCTCCCAGCTGCAATCAGAGTTACCCAGTGTGCCGTGAAGGAAATGTAACGACCCTGTCCATGCTTGCTGGACCACGTGTCTAAAGTCACATGCACCATGCTGCTGACTGCCTTTGCCAATGACTCGATAACATTGTCTTCCACGTGCTGGTATAGTGCTGGAATGGCCTTGCGTGAAAAGTAATGGCGTTTTGGAACCTGCCACTGTGGTACAGCACATTCAGCAAATTCACAGAAGGGAGCAGAGTCCACCAGCTGGAAAGGCAGCAGCTGCAATGCGAGTAATTTTGCTAAACTGGCATTTAAGCACTGTGCTTGGGGATGGTTGGGACTATATTTTTTCTTTCGCTGCAGCAGCTGCGGCAACGTAATCTGACTGCGTAAATCTTCAGCTACTGGGATGATGTCACATTGTGAGGAAGGACCTGGTACATCCATTACTGTAGCATCATCCCTGTCGGTGGAGGTTGTAGGCAATGACATGGCAGGACATACAGTGGGGGTAGAGACAGATGAGGAGGAGGAGGACCTACGCAAAGTTTTGTGCCAACGGGATGTGTGGCACTTATTCATATGTCGCCTCAAGCATGTGGTACCCAAGTGTCCGGTATCTTTCCCACGCTTAAGCCTCATCTGACATAGAATACAAATAGCAACGCTGCTCTCTACTGCACATTTCTTAAAGAACTCCGAGACAACAGAGTTCCTGCATATGTTCTTTGAGACAACAGCACTCTGCACCGGAGCAGCTCTGACATGTGATGCCTTGGACTGGCTAGTGCTACGGTTGGTCACAGAGGATGTTGTGCCTCGTGTTTGCTGTGCCTCCTCCTCCCCCTCTTCCTCACTTAATTCCTCTGTTCGATCTGGCACCCAGGTGGAGTCAGTGACCTCATCATCATTGTCATCACCCCCTATCTCCTCGTCACTGGAGCCAACTTGGCAGTATGCTGCAGCTGCTGGGGCAACATGAGTGCCAGTTATTTGTGTGTCATCACTGGCACCCCCTTCCTCTAGGTTGATTATACTCTCTTCCTCAACCTCAGAGATTGAATCAGAGCACTGTACTTGCTGTGCATCCTCAAGCAGCATGTCACTCTCATTGTAGTCAAACAATTCAGCTGACTCCTCCGTGTGTGATAGCGAGGCTACGGCAGGAGTAGCTGTGGACATGGAGGCTGCATTAGATGCTTTGGCAGCTGAGGTGGACTGTAAAGCACTAGAAGCCTGGCTGGCAGAGGACTCGGAGGATGAGGATGGCCTGGTTAGCCAATCCACCAAATCCTCTGTATGTTGCTGCTGCTTAATACGGCCAGCACCAGTTAGAAAGGACAAGCGTGACCCTGCAGAGGATGCACCACGTCCACCACGACCAGAGGCACAGCCTCCCGACACAGGGGCTGCTTGCCCTCTTATCTGTGTCTGGGAGCGTCTGCCTGTCCTTTTTGTTCTTTCAGACATGGTGAGTGATATATAGATTAATATATACAGAACTCTGATTCAACTCTGGTATAAAGATTTCCAGAACTCTGGTATAACTCAGTGAGACACACTGATAGCTGGCTTCCAGTGACAAGAGACAGATCACCTCAATTCACAAATGTTTTGTAGAAATTAGTGAGCCCCGAAAAATACAGCGTGGTACTGGATGTGTGACGAGACACAGATCACCTCAATTCACAAATGTTTTGTAGAAATTAGTGACCCCCAAAATAATGCATGGTACTGGTTGTGTGACAAGAGACAGATCACCTCAATTCACAAATGTTTTGTAGAAATTAGTGAGCCCCAAAATACAGCGTGGTACTGGATGTGTGACGAGATACAGATCACCTCAATTCACAAATGTTTTGTAGAAATTAGTGACCCCCAAAATAATGCGTGGTACTGGTTGTGTGACAACAGACAGATCACCTCAATTCACAAATGTTTTGTAGAAATTAGTGAGCCCCGAAATACAGCGTGGTGCTGGATGTGTGGCTGTCACGGTGGCCCATGTCTGGGGAAATGTTGCACCTTTGCCCCATGTCCAGGGAAATGTTGCACCTTCGGCCCATGTCTGGGGAAATGTTGCACCTTCGCCCCATGTCTGGGGAAATGTTGCACCTTCGCCCCATGTCTGGGGAAATGTTGCACCTTCGCCCCATGTCCGGGGAAATGTTGCGGCCGTCACAGCAGCTGATAGCCTTATTCCAGGGTACTGTGTACTACAGGACAGAGAATGGTGCTGCCTGCGAATCAGATGCAACATGCAGGAAGGACAACCAATCGCAGCACATGACCAGCTATCCTATAGCAGAGCAGGGCGTCTCCTCTGAGCACCAATAGGTAGTGCTGTGGCTCTATTTAAAGGGCTTCCTTTCTCTTAACAAGTTGCCCTAGCGTGGTTCCTGTTACTCCTAGTGCCTTGTTGTTATTTCTTGATTCCTGTTCTGACTGATATCCTGGTTTATACGATCCCGGCTTGTCTCGACTTCCCTGTATTCTGGAGCCCTGATTTCTGGCATAGTATAACGGACCTCTATTTCCTTAACCCCCGCCTATGTGTGTTTTGTTAGTTTGCCCTGCTTAACCCAGCCATTATTAAGGACCGGCTAGCTAGAGCATTGTGGGTTACTTTATTCCGCAGGTTGTTTTTCTTTGCACTCCACCACTTTATTTGTGTTCGTCATTCTCAGTATTACTGACCATAACCCGGCCATTTCTAAGGACCGGTTGGTCAGGGTCTGTTGGCTTACAGTCTGCAAGCGGGGTTACCCGATCCTGACAGTGACGAGACACAGATCACCTCAATTCACAAATGTTTTGTAGAAATTAGTTAGCCCTAAAATACTGCGTGGTACTGGATGTGTGACGAGACACAGATCACCTCAATTCCCAAATGTTTTTTAGAAATTTGTGACCCCCAAAATACTTGCTGGCAGTGACAAGACACAGATCACCTCAATTCCCAAATGTTTTTTAGAAATTTGTGACCCCCAAAATACTTGCTGGCAGTGACAAGACACAGATCACCTCAATTCACAAATGTTTTAAAGAAATTAGTGAGCCCCAAAAAGATTTGCTGGCACAGTGACAAGACCCAGAAGATCACCTCAATTCACAAATGTTTTAAAGAAAGTTGTAAACCCCAAAAAAACTTGCTTGCACAGTGACAAGACACACATCACCTAAATTCCCTGATATTTGGTAGAAATGAGACCCCCCCCAGACACGCCCAGTAGCGTGGCAGACCGGCAGTAACAAGACACAACTATCTCCTTTAAAATCTCCTATGAAATGCGTGCAGAATCGGCACGTGGAAACATTATATAGTGTGCTGCGGGACTTAGCTCTGTGAGCCCATGATTGGGCAAAATTTGCCCTATCAGGACTCTGAGCGGTGATTGGCATAGTGTTGAACCAGTCTTGCAACAGACCTGTGGTCAGGTGCAAGACTGTAGCCAATTACGAGCTTCAGGCCAGTGGGAAAATGCATTGTGGTCCATTGTGGTCGAACATGCGGCAAACACCCGGAAATGTTCGGTGTTCGCAATCTCATCGAACAGGCCAAGTTCGGGTCGAACTCCAAACCGCTCATCCCTAGTCGAGAGGCAGTGATAGGTAAAAACAAGTGACATTTTATTTGCAAGGCATCACAACTTCCCCAACCCTCCTGCTCAAAACAAAACACAGGAGAAAAACCAACTGACAAAAACTAACAGTTAAGAACTCTCCCTCCTGGGAGCCACCAAGTGTGGGTGACACTCACCTCTCCCCCCTCCAGAGAAATGAATGGGTTGTGCTCGTCTGACAAAAATGAGGGACACCTCAGTTGGGTGAAAGAGAAAAATAAAACCAAACAACAAATAAACAAGGTGATGGAATGCACCTAATACGATCAGGCTGCTATGAAAATATTTGATTGGAATACAAAATGCTTATATGCCTTGAAGTGAACTTTGCTCTAATTAGCATTCTATTAACAAGCTGACATTTCAGAAATGCATCTCACCTAAGAATCTGCAGCCTTGTGTAAATGTGTTAAAGCACACCCAAGATAAGTGGGAGAGGCTAACAATTAGGGAGTAAAAAAGTCCAGAAGCAAACAGATGTCAATTCCTGTTAAATAATGAAACGTTAGGAAAACTTATGAAACTGCAGAAATGTTTATCTTTGTGTTACTCTGTATTGTAACTTTTAATATGCTGCTGTATGCATTTTAGTACGTGTTACTTCTCTGATAAGATATTGAAATGTCATGTAAATGTATATAAGCACATGTAACCAAACATACAAGGGAGAACGAAGCGAAGGAAAACTTTGTGTCTTGTCATCATTTCCAGTTACTTCCTTCTCACTGGTCGACCATGAGTTATTTTGTTACGGAGAGATAGTTTAGTTAGAGAATAGAAGATTACGGACACACATCAAGCTGAGGCAGAATTTTCCGGCTATCAATTTGGGGGCATCGATTCCGGGATATCGTCCCACAGGAAGGTACGTAGAAAATAACAGTTCTTTGTTGTATCTGCGCCTTCCTGTCTGACGATAGGAACTCAATTTTTATTTTTTGATTGTGATGATTGTGTCGCGTAGAAAACAGGCCTGTATTGTGCTGGATGGAAAGTGACAGCCAGTTTTGGGATTGGATCCCAAGTATATATATATGTTAGATATATATATATAGCAGAATTGGATTCTGCAGTTATGTGTTTATTATTTTATTGTTTTGGGGATTTGGATAGGTAGGATTTTATTGTTTCATATATCTCTCCCTGACAACTTAAGTCAATTATATGTACTGTATACTGTGTATGTGTATAAATGTATTGTATAACGTGCTGTAACTGTGTGGCTGAGCATTGTTTGAGTAGGTCATCACAAAAATACAGAGACTGGATTACTGGTCTCAAGTGAAAACCCCATCTACACACATTTACTGCCCTTGATAATTTGATAGATATAAGATCATAATAATGTTTAATTTGCTTGATTTTGCTTTTGCTACAGGATGGAGATTCCAGCTCTAAACCTACTAACCAAACATGCTTTATGAGCGCAAACTCAAATATAAGAATGTCTTGAAATGTAGAAATGTTGTAAACAAATCACTTGTAATACCTGGGCAAGAGGTTGTCCAGATGCTGTGATACACCTGTAGCGCTGTGGTAAAATCTTGCTGTGGCAGTACCTATTTTTGGCCACAAGATGGAGACTATCGCGATCAGAGATACTGGACATTGGGACTACAATGCCCGGCATGCTTTGCAAGAAGACAGGAAGTGGGTGGGGACTGGACACTTACATCCTCTGCCTCGTGGAGAAAGTTCCAGAGCGCGCCAGGGAAGGAAAGAGAGCAGACGCATCGAAGAGATTACGAGAGGGCCTAGGCCAGAGACCAACAGAGACCAAGAGAGACCAGTTAGTCCAGAGAAGATCACCCAAGCTGAGGAGAAGAAGACCCGCCGGGATCCAGGCATTGCTGCAGACCGGAGGAATCGAACGGAGAGCAGGCAGTGAGCTGGAAAAGCTGTGTGGAGTCAGACAACGGATCGGGCCGCTAGTATCCCCAGTCAGAATCGGGTGGAGAGACGTCCTGGGTCAGCGGAGCCTAAAGAAATCGTCGGATGGGTGAGAGGCCTCCAAGGCTGCTTTATGATTAAAGGACGCTCTGCTGTTTTCTCTTTAAAGTCCACAGGGCCCCAACTGACTAGTCGAAGACCTTCCTTTAATAAACTCACTGGCCAGTTGAACAGTACCCGGGTACCACACATACACAGATACACTTTTCACATTCTGGGACTTAACCTGTGCAGGACTCATTTCCTTTTGCGAATCGGAACGGGGGTTAAAGACAAAGATACGTTCCGAATACATTTTTCTCTTTTTTCCGCTGCGCGTTTGCCGTAATACGAAGGGATTGTATGTTTGGGGTTTTGCTACGTGTCCCTTTTTCTGAACTATCGGGAAATTGCATTGCTTTTATGTTCGGTTGCGAATATTTTATTTTCTGAAATACGAAGCCTCGTGTTTCGTTTCTTTTCCGCTACGCGTTTTACCGGGATACGAAAATACTGTAAAAATACTTGTGAATACCGTGTCTTAACATCTGCTCAAATATTTTAGTAAACTATATAAATATAAAAACTCACAACTGTTTTGGAGTATATTTATTCCCTAGTGCGGGGAGACTGACCCGTGGTTCATTTTCAGCCGCTCCTCCGGGAGTGAGCGCTACACGTGGGGGCTCGTCCGGGATCCAGTCTCTGGAAAAACCGCATCTAAAGGGTTAAATATGGATCCAGACACTGTTGCCGAGTGGTGTGGGGAGCACAGTAGCCAGTCAGAATGTTGTATAGTTATGGATATTCCAGCAGACACTTGGGCTGAAGATCAGATTCGCCAGGCCGTGGCCACGCTAGCACCAGATCATCGGGGGTTAATACTGGACATTGAAAAAAACCCAGATACTTCTCACATGTATGTTCTTCTCGAATGGAGAAAGGGTGTTCCGCCATGTTTTCAGGGCACGAGCGTGAAACTGGCCGAAGAAGTGGAAGTCCAACTAATTAAGCCAAGTACGCCACGTGGCGAATCCGCAAGTGTTTCCGCGCCTAGTCCGTTGGCCATGATAGGGCCTGAATTTATCGTGGCTATTGGAGATCTACTGGCTAAATGTCAGAAAACAAGCCCTCCTCACACTAACTTCGGTTATCGACGGTTAAGAAATTTTACAGGAAACGTACCAACTCCGGCGGGAGAAGAAACGTTTGAAGAATGGGTGGAACAGGCGATGCAGGTTCTGGATGAGTGGGATGTCCCTGAGGCCCAGAAAAAGCAAAGGATCACCGAGAGCTTAAAGGGACCTGCGTCAGAAGCGGTGTGAAACCTAAAACTGAGTAGAAAAGATTGTACTGCTTTGGATTATTTAAACGTTCTTGAAGAAGTTTTTGGGCGAACTGAAAAGGCGGCCGAATTGGTATATCAGTACGAACACACCTATCAGAGAAGAGGTGAAAGGATGACCGAGTACATGAGGCACCTGGATAAGATTCTACACCAGATACTCTTGAAGAAAGGGGCCGAAGTAGATAAGATCCGAATAAAACAGATCCTGAGGGGCTCTCAACCTCTAGATCCAGTGATGATGCAGCTGAGAAGCAGAGCAGGTAACCAAGAGTTAAAGTACCTGGAACTGATCCGAGTTGTACGAGAGGAAGAGGCTTTACTAGAAGAGAAATCTTTCAGGCGGGGGGAAAGGGCTTATGCACAACCTGTGAGACATAACGACGGCCTGCAACCTGAAAGCGACTCTCTAGATACCTATGGATCTGACGAGGACGAACAAGAACATCTAGTTGTTTTTAAATCTACAGAGAAGGCTGCCAAAGAGTCGAACCTCCCTGAATAGGGTGAATTGTCCAAGACCGTCAAGAAGGTTCAGGAAGCTCAAGTTGAATTGCAGCAAGTGCATGCGGAACTGTGCCAGGTATTGATGAAGGTGACAGAGATGCAGGCAGAAATGCAGAAATTCCTCACAGGTATGCAGACGACGGGAGTTGCTGTGGCGTCTGGTCCAAATCCTTTAACCAAATCTCAACAAGCAACTACGTCTCCGCTCTCTAAGAAGAGATGTTTCGGGTGTGGAGAAATGGGCCATTTCCGCGCACAGTGCAAAGGCCGAAAGCCTGAGAAGGATAGAGTCAAGGGATTGTTGGAAGCCCTGGAGGGACTGTTATCTACCTCACCGGCTGGAAACGCCAGAGGGCACCAGTGAAGGAGCAACCTGAGTGCCCGAGGGTTGAACCCCGCTCCAGAAATCAAGCCAAGGCTAAGAGGGCGAAAAGGCCCAAAGCCGAGCCGACCGTAGAGCCTGCCAGGACTGAAAGAGTCACTCCCTTAGCATCCGGGTCTACGTCATGGGGAAGCAATGCACACCCAAAACCTGCACGGGCCAAGAAAAAGGCCAGGGTACAACAAACTGGGTCTAAGTGTCCGGATACCGCCACCAAGTTTCCCGACCAACTGATAGGTCCTTCTCCTATTGTGCCAATCCAAGTGGAAGGAGTCTACACCAAAGCCCTGTTGGATTCAGGGGCTCAAGTGACATTGATCTACAGAGACTTCTACGAGAAACACTTAAAGCACATTCCTCTGCAAGAATTGAAGGATTTGGAAATATGGGGTATCGGCACTGAGAAACTCCCTTATGACGGGTACCTGCAAGTGAAGTTGGAGATCGGATCTGAAGTCATCGGGCAGTCTGGGGGTTGTGATGCATTGGCTATTGTGTGTCCTCGACCCTCGGTGCGAACAGAAGCTCCCTGATAGTGGGGACGAATACTGACCTAGTGCGGCGTCTTCTGACGCCTATCGTGTTGGAAGAAGGTTCAACTCAAGGAGTACACCCAATGTTACGTCCGGTCTATCAGAGGATGGTCGAAGAACGAAAGGCACCTGCCGAGGTGGGAAGACTGTGGAGACTGGGTGGAACAGAGAAGTTCTGCAAGCAGGAGTAGAGGTAGTCGAGTTTCGGGCTTTCAGTCAAGTTGAATGGGTCGCAACCAGGCCCTATGTGGTGCTGGGAACCGATTTTGATCATGGGAGTGAAACCGGGGTCGAAGTAATTCCTGAAATAATCTCCACCAAAGCTCTGAAGAGAACACGAGGAAGAGTCTCGGTCAGTGTGTGCAACGTGACGGATTTTCCAGTAGTCCTTAAAGCACGAATGCCTATTGGGCAAGTAGAGTCTGCTACACCCCTCTCTACCGATTCAGGAGGGGGAGAGGGTAAAGAGATTCCAGATGAAAGATTCTACCCCCAAGGACGCTCCTATTTCACCTGAATGGAAGAAACGTCTTCAGTCTCAAGTTCTAAAGTGGAAGGAGTTGTTTTCAAAAGATGAGTTCGATGTGGGTCTAGCTAAGAGTACTGAACACCGCATTCGATTACAAGAAGACAAGCCGTTTCGAAAAGATCAAGGCGAGTTCCGCTAGGAGACTTAGATGATTTAGAGAGCAGCTGATCGAGTTACAGAGAACCAAGGTGATTCAAGAGTCCAGGAGCCCGTATGCATCTCCTATAGTGTTGGTCCGGAAGAAAAATGGTTCTGTCCGCTTATGCATAGACTATCGCACCTTGAACCGGAGAACCATCCCCGATCAATATGCCACTCCTCGGATAGAAGATGCCCTACAGTGTTTGTCTGGAGCAAAGTGGTTTAGTGTACTAGACCTGCGAAGCGGATATCACCAGATACCCATGCATCCTGAAGACAAGGAGAAAACTGCGTTCATCTGTCCACTAGGGTTCTTTGAATTCAACAGAATGCCTCAAGGCCTTACGGGGGCTCCAGCCACGTTCCAACGGTTGATGGAGAAGACAGTCGGGGATATGAATTTAATCGAAGTATTAGTGTACCTGGATGACATAATTGTGTTTGGGAAGACTCTGGAAGAACATGAACAACGTCTGGAGAAGGTCTTGAAGAGGCTCCATGAAGAGGGGCTGAAATTGTCTCTGGAGAAATGCCAATTCTGCCTACCATCTGTTACGTATCTGGGACATGTGGTCTCAGCGGAAGGTGTTTCAACAGACCCTCGGAAGTTGGAGGCCGTAGCTTCTTGGCCTAGACCCCGAAACGTCACTGAGCTTAGATCTTTCTTGGGATTCTGTTCATACTATCGAAGATTTGTGGGAGGATTCGCGAAAATAGCCCAACCACTGAACAAACTCCTGCAGAAGGAAACCACAGAAGAAGGCTGCAAGGTCTCTGACAAAAACCCGTCGGCTCCGGGGCCAAGGAAAGCTCGAGAGTCTATACAAGGTGAATGGACCAGTCAATGTGAAGGAGCTTTCGTAAAGCTGAAGGAGAGCCTGACCCGAGCTCCTGTTTTGGCCTATGCGGACCCTCACAAGCCGTATGAACTACATGTGGATGTGGATGCCAGCCGAGAAGGCCTGGGAGGAGTCCTATATCAGGAGTATGGTGGGTTGCTGAGGCCTGTGGCGTACGTGAGCCGGAGCCTTGCGCCTTCGGAGAAGAACTATCCTACTCACAAGCTGGAGTTCCTAGCCTTGAAGTGGGCAGTGGTGGACAAGTTGAAAGACTATCTGTATGGAGCTGAGTTCGTGATCAAGACGGATAACAATCCTCTCACCTACATCCTTACTACCGCAAAACTGGACGCAACGGGACATCGGTGGTTGGCCGCTCTGTCAGGGTTTCGGTTTAGCCTGAAGTATCGCCCTGGGTTGAATAATCGAGATGCTGGTGCGTTATCGAGAAGACCCTATACTACAGAATGGACTCAGTTGACTCCAGACGGGGTGCAAGCTTTGTGCCAAGGGACAGAGCGCCGGGTCAAAGGAGGGATTGAAGCGGAGGCCATAGGAGTTATGGCTGCGGCTGTTCCTGATTTCTACTGTAACCCTACGCAGTTAAGGGATGAAAGTTTACCTACCTTTTCGAGACAGGACCTGAAAGAGGATCAGGCCGGAGACCCTTTAATTGCCTTGACCAGAAAGGCTCTGTCTGCAAACCAGCGAGAGATTTTGTTAACCAACTCCCCGAGTGGAGCCAGATTGGTCTACAAAGAGTGGGAGCGGTTAAAGATGTTGGATGGGGTGGTCTACCGAAGGGGCCCATCAGCCAACTCTGAAGAGATTCAACAGTTATTCCTCCCTACTAAACATAGGGAGAGTGTGCTGCGATCACTACATGATGAGCATGGACATTTGGGTGCAGAGAGAACTTTTAAGCTGGTGCGAGATAGGTTCTATTGGCCTTGCATGAGGGCTGAAGTAGAAAGCTATTGTCATTCCTGTCTGAGGTGTATTCAGAGAAAGACTCTACGACGAACTGCTCCAATGAGCCATCTGCAGAGCCAGGGACCCATGGATGTGGTGTGCATTAACTTCTTGTGCTTAGAGCCGGATGCTAGTGGGCAAGGGAACATTCTAATAGTGACTGATCATTTCACTCGTTACGGCCAAGCTTTCTCCACGAAAGATCAACGCGCTCCGACTGTAGCCAAGGTGTTGATGGAAAAGTTCTTTGTTCACTACGGACTGCCAAGGAGGATACACTCTGATCAGGGTAGAGACTTTGAAAGCAGACTGGTGGGGCAGTTGTTAGAGTTGTTGGGAATCCAAAAGACCCGAACCACACCATATCACCCTCAAGGTGATGCTCAGCCTGAAAGGTTTAATCGCACATTGCTAAACATGCTGGGGACCTTGTCGAATGTGGAGAAGCAGAGTTGGAGTCGTCACATAGCTACTCTGGTGCATGCATATAACAGTACGGAGAGCGATGCAACTGGATATTCACCGTACCGTCTTATGTTCGGAAGAGAGGCTCGACTGCCGGTTGATTTGGCATTTGGGTTATCTCTAGACCAGACGTCAGTAGCTTCCCATAGAAACTACGTGGATAGACTTCGGAAAAATTTGGCTTCTGCATTTGAACAGGCCCGGTTGACCTCGGGAAACAGGGAGCAAAGAAACAAAAGGAACTATGACTTGAAGGTCCGGATACAAGATCTACAACCTGGTGATAGGGTCCTACTGAAGAACTTGGGTGTTGCTGCAAGACACAAGTTGGCGGATAGGTGGAGTTCCCAGGTTTACATTGTCTGCAAACAGCTACCAGGTCTACCAGTGTATCAGATTCGCCCGGATGGAAAGGCTGGGCCTCTCAAGAACTGGCACCGGAATCATTTGTTACCTTTGAGGGAGGCTGTGAGAATGCCAGTTGGGGATGAACCGCCTCTGCCAAATCCGCCTGTTCCATGTTTTCCTCCTGTTACCCGGTCTCAACAGACTCGGGTTGTCGAGGAGAGCGAAAGGGACAGTGAGGAAGAAAGTTTCTGTCTGGACTGGATACGTTCACCGGAGCCTGAAGAGATTACCTCAGTTCCTGAACGATGGGAGAGTAATTTGAGGCCTGAAGCTCCTGAATTCTTGTTGGAGGTCCCTGAGACTGTTGATATCCCTGAGCCTCTTGAATTTCAGTTGGAAGTCGCTGAGGATGTGGGGATCTCGGTAGTTCCGGAAGCTTACTCAGGTGATTATAGTTCTATGCCTTCGCTGGAGGGATCATGCTCTGAAGAAACGTCTGCTCCAGTGATAGAGAGAAGGACTGAGCCAACGCCTATAGTACTTCCACCTGAAGAGGAACTGATTGAGCCAGGACCAGGACCAAAACGCTCTGTTCGACCGCCCCAACGACTCACCTACGACTCACCAGGACATAGCACTGAAGAGGCCATCACCACGGTGCGGAGGTTGCCCGAAGTGTCTGCTATGCTAGCCGAGGTAGCCCAAAATATGAGTCAACTTGAGGAAGTGTTCCTAACCCACTGTATGTATGCTGCTGAACCGGTACATGTTGTGTAAATTGTATTTAAATATTGTGGAAATGTAATGTAACTGTTGTACCTCCTTGGAGAGACCCAAGAGTTTTAGGAGGGGGAGAGTGTAGCGCTGTGGTAAAATCTTGCTGTGGCAGTACCTATTTTTGGCCACAAGATGGAGACTATCGCGATCAGAGATACTGGACATTGGGACTACAATGCCCGGCATGCTTTGCAAGAAGACAGGAAGTGGGTGGGGACTGGACACTTACATCCTCTGCCTCGTGGAGAAAGTTCCAGAGCGCGCCAGGGAAGGAAAGAGAGCAGACGCATCGAAGAGATTACGAGAGGGCCTAGGCCAGAGACCAACAGAGACCAAGAGAGACCTGTTAGTCCAGAGAAGATCACCCAAACTGAGGAGAAGAAGACCCGCCGGGATCCAGGCATTGCTGCAGACCGGAGGAATCGAACGGAGAGCAGGCGGTGAGCTGGAAAAGCTGTGTGGAGTCAGACAACGGATGGGGCCGCTAATATCCCCAGTCAGAATCGGGTGGAGAGACGTCCTGGGTCAGCGGAGCCTAAAGAAATCGTCGGATGGGTGAGAGGCCTCCAAGGCTGCTTTATGATTAAAGGACGCTCTGCTGTTTTCTCTTTAAAGTCCACAGGGCCCCAACTGACTAGTCGAAGACCTTCCTTTAATAAACTCACTGGCCAGTTGAACAGTACCCGGGTACCACACATACACAGATACACTTTTCACATTCTGGGACTTAACCTGTGCAGGACTCATTTCCTTTTGCGAATCGGAACGGGAGTTAAAGACAAAGATACGTTCCGAATACATTTTTCTCTTTTTTCCGCTGCGCGTTTGCCGTAATACGAAGGGATTGTATGTTTGGGGTTTTGCTACGTGTCCCTTTTTCTGAACTATCGGGAAATTGCATTGCTTTTATGTTCGGTTGCGAATATTTTATTTTCCGAAATACGAAGCCTCGTGTTTCGTTTCTTTTCCGCTACGCGTTTTACCGGGATACGAAAATACTGTAAAAATACTTGTGAATACCGTGTCTTAACATCTGCTCAAATATTTTAGTAAACTATATAAATATAAAAACTCACAACTGTGTTGGAGTATATTTATTCCCTAGTGCGGGGAGACTGACCCGTGGTTCATTTTCAGCGGCTCCTCCGGGAGTGAGCGCTACACGCCCTATTAGGGCCAGTGGCATAGCTCAAGAGATGTATCCAATGTCAAATGTTATTGTTATATAACTGATTCAGCGTTCAGGGTTGCGGGGTTTGAGCTAGTGAACGGTAACACAAAAACTGGAGCAGGCACATATAAACTGAAGGGTTTATTAAGCAAATAGACAATAGACAAAAAAAAAAAAAAAAAGGCAGCACAGTGGGAAGTAGATACTAAGCAAATTAAGTAATAGGGCAGACACTGAATAGATAATAACCAAGAAAACAATTAACAAGAGGATAAGTAATGATAGGGATAACTGATAACACTGTATGAAACTGAGCAATAAAAGAGGCTAAAGTACATAAGATATTAGGATATTAACCACTTCGATGCTGAGGACGCGCTCAGCGCGTCCTCAGCATTCCCGCTGGTATGCTGGTATGGTATCCTCCCATTGGGGTCAGCGTTCGGCCGGGTTCCGGACGATCGCTGGCCCCCCCGGTGCGGGCTGACATCCTGGATGTCAGCCGCGCATCCGGGACCACAGCCGCCCGAATTAGGTGTCATCGCGGCAGCGCGATGACACCTAATTCAGGCGCCCCCCCGCATGTGTGGAGGAGGCGCCTGAAAGGGAGGGGGGGAGGTCCTTCGGACCTCTCTCCCTCCTGATCGGCGGCTCTGCGGGGGTTAACCCAGGCATCATTTGGAAGGGCACAGCCTGCCCTTCCAAATGATGCCTGGCATTAACCCCTGGGGAGCTGGATCGCGAATCGGCGCTGAAAAAGCGCCGATTCGCGATCCTTTCCCGGAGCTGGCCGACATCTTGGATGTCGGCCAAGCCTCCGGGAACTCCCCTGAGGACTGGCGTCATCGTGCGTAGCACGATGACGCCAGTCCTGGACTTAACCCTTAACTGCCACCAACGGTGGAGATAGGGAGTTCCAATGAACTCCCTATCTCCCGATCCGTGGCAGTTAGGGGTTAAATTTTGGTATGGTTGGATCGGCCAGAGCATGGCCGTTCCAACGATACCAACATGAAAGTGAAAAATTTTGTAAAAAAAAAAAAAATGAAAAATAAAAATAAAAAAAATAAAAAAAATTAAAAATAAAAAAAAAAAAAACACTTTTTTTTTTTTTTTTTGGTTTGTTAATGCAGCAATATTGTTCCCATTTCAATTATAATGTGAACAATGATGCTAAACTAACGATTTTTGTATGCGGTGCGTTTGTTAAAAATCGCCTAATTTTCCCCCAAAAATAATGTAACGAGACCCCATCTCTAATTTTTTTAACAAGCGCACCCCATACAAAATATAACCGCAATTGCTTGCATGTTAAAATGTGAAAAAAAACACTTTACACATTGTAAATTATTGAAAATACATATTTTATTGCATTTTTTGTTATAATATACAGACATGACATAACGTATACATATAATAATGACATATTATGAATCTACCGAGTGTGACGGAGAGAACGATATATAATATGTCTGGGTCATAAACTAAAATAAGCCTTCAAAACACGTTTAAACATGATGAGCAAAACCGGTAAAAATGACCTCAGCACAGGGGCGGGAAAAGCCTCAGCAGCGAAAGGGTTAAACAGAGGGACACTACAGGAATAAATAGTTTACACATGACTCGAGAGAAAGACAAACAAGAAAGGGTTAATTTAAAGAGGATACACAGAACACTGAAGATGATTAAGGCTAGGGTCAGAGTGGGGCAGTCGGAACGCGCGTGCAGGCGCACTAAATCACGGCGGCAGTAGCAGCACATAACGGCCAATGACGGCCAATATACGCAGTACGTGCGTACAAAAGTGCGCCGACACCACGCAACCGGCAAATGAACGCATTTTTCTCAGAACGTGAAACCGCTGCTACAGACGTACAGAGTGCGCTGCGGCCGCATGGCAGCGTGTGTGCGTGATTAGGAGACGTCAGACGCTGCTAGTGTGCGGCCTACATAACGTTCAAACAGCCGGATTTCCCTAGAATTGCATTGGTGAGTACCTGCGACTGTGCGACTGTGGTCGTCTGACCACTTAAGCGTATTCCGTGAAAAAATGCGTGCGCACGCATCGACGTACATTTTGACGGTGGCCGCAGAAAATGCGCTCATCTGTCCCTAGCCTAAGCAGGTATAGGAATTAATACAGAAAGCACTGGTATAAAGAGAATACAATGAAGGTGCAGGGATACTGGGAGTTGGAGTCCAGGGGTGTAATATGGCTGTGGGTTCCAGGGAATTATGAAAAGTCCAGAAAAATAATATAATATTTGCATCAAAAATAAAGTCCTTGATAAAAGAAGTAGGTTATTCAAGCGCGGTATCAAAAGGGCAAATCCATAGGCATATCCAAGTTCAAATCCAATAGGTCTAGGCAGAATATACTAGGCAGGTATTGCAAGGGTTAATGTGATGTTTTAGACTTTTTGCCTTTCTTGCGAGCACGGCGCCGCGGGGTATGACAGTTATTGACAGGAGACTATGGAATATGTTATTACGAATGGTTACAAAATATGGTGAATTTTGGATGAAATGTACTTAAGGCAGAGTTTGATTATCCAAAGGATGCGGATGATAATTTATGAGTCAATGTGAGAAGAGGTTAGGAAAGTGTATGGAGAGACATGGTGAAAGGAAAATGGTATGGAAACAAATGAATGGAGAAACAGTGCAGAGTTTTGTGATGAGATTTATAGATTGTTGGTTGGAAGGAGGATGTGAGACAATGGAAGATGATTTGGTTGTTATATTCATACAGAGTCTAATAGATAGAATGTTCCCCACTTGCAGCCGGCTCATTAAGCAGACTGAGACAGGATGGTACGGGATGAGGCCAAAAGAGTTAGAAAAGGCTATCCTAGATTTGACAGATACAGGTTACTTTCCAGTAGAGAGCATTAAGAAGGACATGAATGGTGATTAGTAGTGTGTATGCAGAAGGTGATTAGTAGTATGTATGAAGAAGGTGATTAGTAGTATGTATGAAGAAGGTGATTAGCAGTATGTATACAGAATGTGATGTGAAGGTGATTAGCAGTATGTATACAGAAGGTGATGTGAAGGTGATTAGTAGTATGTATGAAGAGTGTGATGTGAAGGTGATTAGTAGTATGTATGAAGATTGTGATGTGAAGGTGATTAGCAGTATGTATGCAGAATGTGATGTGAATGAGAGCACAAGAAAGAGGAGAAGGTCAGAGATTTAAGGCAGGACAAGCAAAGATGAATGTGGAATTTAGGAAATATTCAGTATTATCCAAGGCGAGGTAGACAGAGGAGTCAGGACACCTGCTTTGTTTGTTGTTTTATGAGCTCATAAGGCTCGAAATTGTATGACCAAATGATGGTACATCCTCCTCATTATTTGGCACATAGGGTCACCAGGTGACCCCACCTTAACAGCGCACTGTCATTGTGGAGAGGAACAGATGGCAGCTTATCTTTTACTGATGAGACTAAGGGTCTGTTGCAGCAGTGTGGAGTTTTGTGCAGGAGCATCATAACAATGCTACTCTTGAGATAGATCTCCCTATCTGTGTATACAACATGACAGATCACATTTTTTTCTTTGGTCCCTGTAAGTTTGGAATAGAACATGACAAAATATTTGTATTAAGGGACTTATTATTCATGACTTAGGTTGTTTTTTTTTGTGTAGACCCCAGTATTTTTAGATGGTTTTATGATTGTGACATGATTCCATTGGTAGGTGATTCTTTTATTCCCCTAGACGACTTGCAGGCTAAATTTATATTTTTTAAGCATTTTGTTATTTGTATTAGAACATTTAGCTGACATACCTGACAGTCTAAGTGACACTTCCTCTACTGGACTGACTGACTGTATACTACACCACATCACACTCAAACCACGTGTCCAACCTGTATACACCAAACAGTATCCACTTGCATAAGAGTAACAAACTAGTTATTTAGGAACTTTTACAGAAAAATATAATTATATCCACTGTGTCACCCTATAAAATTCCAATCCACCTGTTTCAAGTCTGGTAAGCAAGAGTATAGATCCACCCAGGATCTCAGCAGTATATGCCCTGATACAGCCCTTTGCAGCTTTTGGTGCCAGACATAAACGGTCTAATTGCTGCAATTCCCCATGATTCTCAGTGTTTTATAGTCTTAGATTTATGTTTTGCTTTCTTTAGCATTCCGGTACACCCTGACAAGACCACTGATTGTGTTTATGTATAGAGGTAGTCAATTTACATAGACAAGATTACCTCTGGGTTTTAGAGATGTCAGCGGTTTTCAGTGCCGTGGTCAAGCAAACTCTTGAGTCACGGACCCCGCAGTATGGCTGTACGTCGCACAATACGTGGATGACCTATTGCTGTGCAGCCCAGACGAGGAGAGTTGTTTCAGAGACTCTAAACTTTTGCTATTGTACTTATTTCAAGCAGGCCACGAGGAGTCGCTCAAGAAAATCTCCTACTTGTTGTCAAATACATGGGATTCACCCTTTCTCCAGGTCAGAGACAGTTGTCCTCAGAGCGAGTGCAGGTGCTCATGAAATTGCCACGACCACATGATAAAGCTTCCATGATGTCCTTTCTAGGCGTGATAAACTGTTGCAGACATTGGCTATCAGACTGTTCATTTTATGATTCTACTCTTCGTTTTTGCACCAAACAAGCCCAGACACCATTCAATGGACTGATGAACTGTTACATGATTACAAAACTCTCCAGCAGTCCTTGTGTACAGCTCCAGCACTTGGATTGCCCAATTACAGCTCACCTTTACAGCTTGATTGCAAAGAGGTTGGAAGGATAGCTGCGGGCGTTCTAACTCAAGAACCACGGCAATGGATACTAATGGCAGTTTATTCAAAATTTTACATGCAGTGGTTGGGGGGATGCCGGCATGCTTAGGATTGGGGATGCCGGCATGCTTAGGATCGGGGATGCCGGCATGCTTAGGATCGGGGGATGCCAGCATGCTTAAGATCAGTTGCAGTATGTGTCATTATGATAGAAACTTGTGAAGCGCTAGTGTTGTCACACTCACTCATTTTGTATACTAAGTTTTAAATGTCCTTAAACAAAGCACAACACAACATATGACAGCGCAAAAGCGATACAACTATGAGAAGATATTTACTGACACTCACAATCTTACTGTTATATAATATACGCTGGGCCATCCGTAGGTCCTGCTATGTTAGTCCTTAAAATGTACAATACACAATCCACCCCCACTAGACATGGATGACGACTCCCATGACTGTGTAAAACAACTGCAGCAAGACACCACACCTGGAGGGGACTTGCAGTTTACTCCTATAGAAGTCAGTGAGATCGTGTTTATAAATGGTTTGTTTCTTCTGGCTTTGCTATAGTTCAGATGCAGACAAGGTGCTTCTGGCACATTCTATTCCTTGTGTTTCAGCTCAAGCAGCAGAATTAATTGCTCTGATACAGACAGGTTAGTTGTTTAAAGAGAAAGACATGACTATATATATATATATATATATATATATATATACACTGACTCCAGACATGCTTTTAAGGTAGTGCATGATTTTGGTCAGATTTGGAAGCAGATAGGACTTGTGACAGTGGACGGTAAATGTTTCTCTCATGCAGATTGTTGTAAAAGAATTATTGTCAGTAATTGTTATCAGAAAGTATTACTAATGTTTAATGCCAAACCCACACCAATGCTTCAGACCCAGTGTCACAAGGTAAAGCTTTATTTAGCAGACGCAGTGGCAAAACAGGCCGCTGTAGCAGCTACTCCACACCCAGCCTATGACACTCATCCGACCATCCAGAGATTGATGGTAATGAATGATACCACAATTGTACCAAGATCGAGATATAGTAAACCTCCAGGCTACGGCCTCAGAGGCAGATTTTCAAGCTTTGGGAAACTTTGTGTATGACAAAAGGATATGAATGGCCTTTAGTCATACAACGAGGGGAAGTTGAGTATTATGAAAGCAGTTACCCCCTTTATTTTTATTACCCCTCTTTTATTTTTATTTCATACGTTATGGTTTCAGACATAGAGGTAAAGTACAGAGCGCTAAGGCTTTAGCAGCAAGGTTTGTATGTAAAAAGATAGGGGCTCGTGTTATAACAGATGATATTTGTGCAGCACAGGCAGAATATGTGGCGCACGTGATTAGTAAAGTGATTCATCTACGGTGATAGATCTTTCTTTTTTACCTCCAGATCAAGTGGTGGTCAAGCAGATAATCAGGAGGAACAAGGAGGACACAAGCAGGATAACGATGGCTTACAAGCGCTGGACGGATCACAGCCAAGCAGAAGCAAGCAAGGAGGCACAGCCAGGACCAGTTATCGGGAGGCTGGGGTTTCCCCCCACACAGTCAGGACCAGTTATCGGGAGGCCGGGGTTCTCCCCCAAACAAGTGACTCTTGAAGAATTTGGAGACTCTCGTGATAAAGAAAGAGTGACACTTATAAGTAGGAGGGGAAGATCAATCCCCTGAGTCTCATGAACTGACTTCCCTGATATTTTGTTGTGCTATAACTTGGGGCTTTATCACACTTTACTTTATTATCATTTTTTTACATTCATGGTGTGTCTGAAAGATGAAACACACAGTCAGGATATCGGTTCTAACTTGGGATTGGTTAGGAATACGAGGGAATGCAGTGAGTCCTCATGGAAAAGATAATATGTATATGAATCCATTAAGTTGATCTTTAAGGAATCTCAGAAGAATGACTCGTGCTAGATATGTAGTCAGGCCCCGCACAGCTTATAATATGGGTTTCTATTCATAGGTTTTCCTATTAATGACACGGCTTTACAAGAATTAATTGATCATGGTAATTTAACTCAATATAGTGTGATAGACAAGGAACCTGCCCGCGTCCATTTGCGGAGACAGGTTAATGATGCAGCACTGTGATTCAGGAATTTATCAGAACTTTAAAGTGTCACCTGTAAACCTGACTATTTTATTTAGATGTAAGATGTAGGAGGAGGCTCCTGTGTTCACAACTTTTAATTTTACATATACACCAACCAGTGACCGCAAATTTCTTACTCAACAGACAGTGTTTCTTCTCTTAGGTTGGCCTCTAAATACCAGCCAAAGTAGTAGGACAGGGTTACCTTTTGGTTATTATTGGCATTGTGGTAGATGGGCGACAAAGGTAATACCCCTCAAACATTTTAAACCTTGTGTTTTAGGATTTGTACTACCCGCATTTAATATTCATGACACACTTCCAGAAGGAAAGATTAGGCTAAAGAGAGCTGCTTTTAGAACGTCAATTAAATCTGACTTAGCTGAGGTGATTCCGGCAGGTCTTTTCTGGTTTATTGGCATTGCACGTCTTTACAAAAAGCTTAATTATTTGGTTGATGATATAGATAATGCTTTTAATTATACTGAAGATAGTATTTTAAAGCTTTCCGCAGAGCAAGAGCAGATGCGCATGGTTACTTTGCAAAATAGATTATTTGCTAGCGGCACAAGGAGGGGTGTGCCAGCTAGTTGGAATTGGTGATTCCTGTCGTACCTACATTAAAGACCAATCAGGTGCAATTGAACATGACATGGATGAGTTGGATGAGGTTTGAGCTAGGCTACGGAAGGCTCCGACAGGTGTGTTTGAAGGTCTTGACTGGACTTTTGGACTAGGATCATGGATAGGAAATCTAGGAAAGAAAATATTGATGGGATGTATAGTTGTTCTCTTTATATTTATTGCTATATACGATTTTGTAATGCTTCTTAAGTGTCTATGTAAGCATAGGAGTAAAAACATTAACACAAGTAAGCCTAAAGTTACCTCTCTTGATTATCGAAGCATTCCCCCACAGGGTTTAGAGAAAACAGTTTTCCAGATTGAGTAATGTGTCCACTCCTTAGGCATAAGGGAAGGTACATTTCAGATGTAATGGGTACACATAAGGTAGAATTGCTTAATATACTAGTAGATGAATGTAACACATACATATAGTTAGCTGATCTTTTTTTAGTTGTTTCTTTAAGATTAATTTGCAGTACTTTAACCTCACAACCCCACACCTATCCTTTAATTAAATTGCACTACCTCCTTAGCTACTCAAGTGCTGGTTAGGGTAAAACCGATGACTACCAGCATCCACAGCAATTAATGACAATAGAAAATAAGCTACTATGTGTTATCGTTATAGCTGCAATTTAAAATTCCTTCTCCCCTTTCCTTTTGCTATTTCTATCTTAGTATAATAAGTGTGATTGCTCGCTGTCACCAGTGAATATTGTGTTCCCACTCTTGGAGAAGAGGCCTGCATGGTCAGGGTGTCTCCCTGGGTCATTCTTGCGTGGGTTTAAATCCTGCGTCTGGCTAAGAGTGACCCGGCCTCTGAAGTACTGGGCGGGCATGGGAACGTGACAGTGTTGCTTTATAATTTTTAGTTTTGTTTTAGTTTATTGATCACGATGTGATAAAAATGATGGATTGATGGAATGCACCTAATACGATCAGGCTGCTATGAAAATATTTGATTGGAATACAAAATGCTTATATGCCTTGAAGTGAACTTTGCTCTAATTAGCATTCTATTAACAAGCTGACAGTTCAGAAATGCATCTCACCTAAGAATCTGCAGCCTTGTGTAAATGTGTTAAAGCACACCCAAGATAAGTGGGAGAGGCTAACAATTAGGGAGTAAAAAAGTCCAGAAGCAAACAGATGTCAATTCCTGTTAAATAATGAAACGTTAGGAAAACTTATGAAACTGCAGAAATGTTTATCTTTGTGTTACTCTGTATTGTAACTTTTAATATGCTGCTGTATGCATTTTAGTACGTGTTACTTCTCTGATAAGATATTGAAATGTCATGTAAATGTATATAAGCACATGTAACCAAACATACAAGGGAGAACGAAGCGAAGGAAAACTTTGTGTCTTGTCATCATTTCCAGTTACTTCCTTCTCACTGGTCGACCATGAGTTATTTTGTTACGGAGAGATAGTTTAGTTAGAGAATAGAAGATTACGGACACACATCAAGCTGAGGCAGAATTTTCCGGCTATCACAAGGGTTTCCCGCTCCAGTGCGGGTAGGCGAGCTGGACCCTTGACCCATAGTCTGGCAGACCCGGCTTGATCCCAGCGGATCAGCTTGGGGCTGTCCCAGTTGACAAAAAAATTACATTCAGGGTTTTAGTTCAGTCTGGTGAGACAGTCCATCTGCATTTCCATTCTGTTTCCCTGGCCGGTATTGTAAGGTGAAATTGTAGGGTTGCAGTGCCAAACTCCATCGGAGCAACTGGGCATTGTCTCCAGCCACCTGGTTCAGCGACACCAGGGGGTTGTGGTCAGTTAAAAAGGAGAAGGAACATCCATAAATGTATTGTTGCAGTTTTTTGAGAGCCCAAACTAAAGCCAAGCATTCCTTTTCAACTGTGGCATAGCTAACCTCTCTCGGTAGGAGCTTTCGACTCAGGTAGGCCACCGGGTGTTCCCCTCCATCTTCCCCAACTTGACTCAACACAGTTCCCAATCCAAACATCAATGCATCTGTGTGTACAATAAATTGTTTGGAAGGGTCAGGGGCAGCTAACACAGGAGCATCAGTCAATGCAGCTTCTAGCTGCTGAAAGACCACCTCACACTACGTGGACCACAGGACCTGTCTGGGGAGGTTTTTCTTTGTCAAGTCCGTCAGGGGTTTAGCTATTGTACTTTTTGTGAAAGGATTTTACTTTACTTTACTTTAATTGGGGACAAATTTTCTATAATAACCAGCAGTACCCAGAAAAGCCAGGACCTGTGTTTTGGTAAGGGGAGTTGGCCCTTTGGCTACTGCCTCAACCTTGGCAGGTACTGGTCATTTTTTCCCACAACCAACACGGTGGCTGAGGGACTGGAACTCCGCCATCCCCATATGGCACTTGTCGGGCTTCAATGTTAACCCAGCAGCTCTAATCCTATCAAGCACATCTCCCAAGTGTTGTAAGTGTTCTTGCCAAGTAGTATTGTAGACTGCAATGTCGTCCAAATAGGCACATGCATAATCCTGGAGAACATCTAGGTCTAGGAGACCATCGACCATCCGTTGAAATTTTGCCGGGGCATTTTTCATGCCAAATGGCATGACCCGAAACTGATATAATCTGAATGCGTAATGAAATGCAGACTTCAGGATGGCCTCAGGGGCAAGAGGTATTTGTCAATAGCCCTTGCACAGATCAAAGGTGGTGAGATAGTTTCCTCTAGACATGTGATGAAGCAGCTCGCCTACCCGGGGCATAAGATATGCATCAGTCACCGTTTTATCATTCAGACTTCTATAAATCGACGCAGAAGCGAGTGGTCCCATCCAGTTTTGGAACTAGTACCACAGGGGAGGCCCAGGGGCTCGTGGATGGTTCATTGACTCCTAGGACCAACATTTGCTTAATTTCCTGATGCATCTCCTTTCTAATGGATTTGAGGGTCCGGTAAGCAGGTTGCTGCAAGGGTGCTTCATTGGGTGTTTCCACCTGGTGCACCGCAAGGACATATACCCAGGCTCAGTAGAGAACATTGCCTCCCGCTCCTGTAGTAACTGATACACGTGCTCCTGTTTGCTCACTCCTAGCCCATCCCCAACTTCACCTTGTCTATGGATCCAATGCCACCACATTCCTCTAGCAAGTCAGGCAGGAGAATGTTTTCAAGTTCCTCAGTGGCAGGAGCACACACCGCAGCTGTTTCTTCATGTTCATGGTACTGTTTTAACATGTTAACGTGAAAAGTCCTTCAGACCTGTTCGTCACTGCACAGGATCACTACATAGGTGGTGTTACATATTCATTCCACCACCTTGTAAGGCCCCTGCCAAGATGCCTGTAGCTTGTTATGGAGGGTCGGTTGAAGTGCCAGCACTTTCTGCCCTATATGAAAGGTGCGGTCTTGAGCATTTCGATTGTACCATAACCTCTGATGTCTTTGGGCAGTCTGAATATTTTCCCAGACTATTTCGGGCAGGTATTCCAGGTGATCCCTCTACTCCAAAATTTAAGGTATGATAGGAGTTTCATCTATCCCGGTCCTCCCTTCCCAGTATTCGCGAAGTAGGTCTAGAGGTCCTCGGACTCTCCGTCCGTACAAAGGCTGGAAGGGCAAGAACCCCGTCGGCTCCTGTGGAACCTCACGATAGGCAAAAAGTAGGTGAGGTAAAAACCTCTCCGTCTTTACAAGCAGTTGCAAAGGTCCGGAGCATTTGCTTCAACGTTCCATTGAACCGCTCGCATAGCCCATTTGTCTGGGGGTGGTATGGGGAACTCTAAAGTGATTTAATCCCGCAGAATTTCCAGAGTTGGTGGGTTAGGTTGGAGGTGAATTGGTTACCCTGGTCTGAGAGAATCTCCCGGGGGAATCCTTGACCAGGGCATCTGGCACAATCTCTGCCTGGATGTTTCTCAAAGCCATCGCCTATCGGTAGCGGGTAGCAAAGTCCACTACAGTCAAAATGTATTTCTTCCCAGAGGGACTAAGATTGGCCAGGGGGTCCTATGATGTCTACCGCTATCATGCTAAATGACTCCCCTACCACAGGCATCGACTGCAAAGTCACCTCTCTACCCCACATGCTGACATGTGTCACAGGTTCGGCAATACTGCCGTACATTCCCTGTGATCCCAGGCCAGAAAAAGGCTTAGGTGAGCCGATGTAGAGTGCACCGTATGCCCAGATGCCCTGCTAGAGGAATATCGTGTTGAATTTTTAGAAGCTCAGACCGATATTTTTGGGGCACCACAAGCGGTCTCTTGTGGACCTTGGTAGACCCCACCCTCTCCCCTCTGTCACCCTATACAGGAGATCCTGGGTCCACTCAAACGTTTCCCCATCTAACTCTCCCTGTTTGGTCTCTGCCTTGGCTCGATACTTTTCTAATGTAGCATCTTCCCTAACCTCCCTCCCAAACTCTGTAGGAGTGGCCCAAGTCAGGGGGCAGAAGGAGTGGTCAAATCAGGACCAGTAACTCTCAGACCCTCGGAGTGCAAGCTGGCAATTTTACCAGTCTGGAGTCGGGTGGTGGCTGGAAAGGTATCACTTTTGGTGGTCTCAGCAAATGCAGAGGTTAGGTGTCCCAAATTAGACAAGAAAAAGACCTCTAAACAAGAGGTAACAGGCTAGGACATGTACTTAAAATAAATTACTTTATTGAACATTGAACATAATCCCTTCGGAAGGTTACATAAATACAACTAAGACTAACAAACATCAACATAAATAAAATCAATATAACCACAGTAATTCGTAGGTAAAATACCATAAGAAGTGATTATAACTATTAATGATAAATATAACAAGAGAAAAAACCATTTAAATTGCTCCTACTATTTGTAAAGCATTCATGTCTTATTGGAGCATTGGTTAATTCACAATGTAGAATGAGATAACAGTGATCACTGTTGTACAAGAATGTTGTGCCTAATGATTACCCGAAAAATAAGTGTATCCGGGATCAAAAAGGATCAGAAATCATTTATAATAAAGGTGAATTATTGCTGTCTCCTTTATTATTGCTGAATCGTTATCATCTAAAACACTGCCTGAACTATGAGCGAAGTTGGACTCGCTATATATGAAGCTGCAACCTTAGTAATGTGTATATCTATACAGTACAATTGTGCATAGGTGTTAGGGATCGAAGTGTAACTATTCAACAGATTATAATGCCTCAATAGTCTCAGCATTAATGTATATATCAACCATTCTATATTGAAATTATAACCTTGGAAGGCAACATTAAAGTTGAAATGCGATCTTATGCACAGTGCTAAATCTCAGACTTCTGCACCTTTGCATCTCTTATGTGCTTTAAAGTAGCACTTATATTTTAGATAGTAACATCCACAATTGTCTCAATTGTTAATACCTTATCACCATACCAAAATACTTGGATACACGGTACTTAATTAGGACTGCACATATATTTATAAATGATGACACCAAAAACAGCGTTTCAAATAAAGCTACTTAGTTAACATCATGCCAAACCCGATCTTTTATAATAAAGGTGAATTATTGCTGTCTCCTTTATTATTGCTGAATCGTTATCATCCAAAGCACTGCCTGAACTATGAGCGAAGTTGGACTCGCTATATATGAAGCTGCAACCTTAGTAATGTGTATATCTATACAGTACAATTGTGCATAGGTGTTAGGGATCGAAGTGTGACTATTCAACAGATTATAATGCCTCAATAGTCTCAGCATTAATGTCATATATCAACCATTCATATATTGAAATTATAACCTTGAAGGCAACATTAAAGTTGAAATGCGATCTTATGCACAGTGCTAGATCTCAGACTTCTGCACCTTTGCATCTCTTATGTGCTTTAAAGTAGCACTTATATTTTAGATAGTAACATCCACAATTGTCTCAATTGTTAATACCTTATCACCATACCAAAACACTTGGATACACGGTACTGAATTAGGACTGCACATATATTTATAAATGATGACACCAAAAACAGCGTTTCAAATAAAGCTACTTAGTTAACATCATGCAAAACCCGATCTTTTAGACAGTGCTAGAATTGAAATTATTGCACTCGTTCTGCAGGTATTTTAAATTGCCAAGCGTCATTAACACATATATTTAGGTTGTGACATTCAAAGTAGCGTTTGGAATTGAAATGCAATCCTTTATACAGTGCTGCATTCGTTCATCAGATATTTTATTTTTCGTTTTTATTAAATTGTCACCATACACAGATAGATTTTTGTGCACAGTCCCAGGGTTGCACTTTTCTTTAAATAGTAACTCCCAGAGAGCAGTATTTAGATTTCAATAGAATCTTTTAACACCGTGCTGGAATTAAATTGTTATATTCATTCATCGAGTGTTTAAAGATGCTGTATCTTACCAGCGCATGTATTTAACATTCAGTAATTGTGCTTATGGTTGTCTCCAAAGTTATAATGTTGTCACCATATTCAATTCGATCATTTGCAATTTGCTGGAGTTTTAAACTGTTCAACTCAGTCATCAATTACTTTAAAGGCAACAGTATATTTGAAGGTAGTTACGCCCAAAGCAGCGTTTAGATTTGAATGTGATTTTTGACACTGTGCTAGAGTTTAAACCACTACATTCATTCATCAAATATTTGAAAGCGCTATAATTTAACGGTACATATATCTTTGATTAAATGATAGCACCCATAGTTGTCTAAGTTGTTACTTAGTTGTTACCATAATCGGTTTAGTCTTTTGCATAATGCTGGAGTTTGAACTGTTTAGCTCATTCATCAGATACTTGAGAATGCCATATATCAACAGCACATTTAAAGGTGACTACGCCCAAAGCAGCGTTTAGATTTTCGATGGAAAAGCTTCAATCATTCATTATCTCTTTAAGAAGTTCGCATATATTTTGCATTCAGAATTTGTGCCTTTGGTAGTCTCAATAGTTATTTCATTGTCACCATATTAGATTCGATCTTTTGCAAAATGCTGGAGTTTAAAACTGTTCAACTCAGTCACCAAATGCTTAAGGACAACAGTACATTTTAAGGTAGCTACGCTCAGAGCTGCGTTTAGATTTAAATGTGATTTTTTACACAGCGCTGGAGTTTAAACCACTATAATCAAGTACTTAGAAGCGCTATATTTTGACAATACATATATTTTAGATCAAATAACAGCTCACACAATTGTCAAAATTGTTACTTTGTTATTACCGCAGTTGGTTCAATCTTTTACACAATGCTAGAGTTTAGGCTGTTTAACTCATTCGTCAATTACTTAAAGATGCTATGTATCAGCAGCACATTTAAAGGTGACTACGCCCAAAGCAGCGTTTAGATTTTAGATATTCGATAAAGAGGCTTCAATCATTCATTATCTCATTGAAAAATTCAATTGTACATTTATCATTTCATTTCTCTTTAGTTTCTTTAGAAAGAAAATATGTTATTTCATAGATATCTTAAATTAAGATTTAAGGTCATTTCTTAAGGCATTCGACGCGCGTTTCACATACGTGCTCCTCAGGAATGCTAATTTTTCCAGTGTGTCGGGGTTGCTTTTAAGAACCTCCTCTAATCATTAAATTGAACACGTGATTAGATTCTCCAATCAGATTTTTATCTAGACCGGCAGGTTTCTTGGAGAATCGTTTATGTATTTGCAGACGTGTTTAGAAGCCATTAGTCACACATTCTTACTGTATATTCAGTGTGAGTTCCTAAACCAATCATATTATTAATGAACAGAAATTAGGAAGTGTTTTATTCATGGGCTGAAGAAATTGTAAATTCAATTAGCTTTTCCTTAAGGATAAATAAAGCTCATGAATAGAACCATATTAATAACAAACTCATTTGTGATTTTTGGCTTATAAATTTATTATAACGGATTAAATCTATTAAATTTGAATCTAAGATATATAATAACCATTGAAGTGTTAATTAATAAGAATTTTGTACAGTTTATTAAAAAATAGGATCATAAAAAAGGAGTATAGTTAAATTCTTCATTAAGGCCATTAGGAAATTGTGTTTTAAGTATAAAGATCCATCTGGATTCTTTTCTCCTAAGAATTACATCAAAATCACCTCTTCTTGGACCTAAGGTGATAGCCTCTATTGCTTGGAAGCTTAGACATTTAGGGTCCCCATTATGGTTAGCCCACACATGTCTGGATATAGGGGTATCTGCTATATTAATAACTGAATTTATATGTTGTAAAATTCTCTTTTTAAATTGCTGATAAGTTTTCCCTACATATTGTTTTTTACAAGTACAGGTAATTAGATATATTACTTTCATAGTTTCACACGTAATTGACTCTTTTATGGGGAATGTTTTTCCTGTGATGGTACTATTAAAGGATTCTGAATTTTCCACAGATTGGCATGCTTTACAATGTCCACACTTACGCATGCCAGGTTTAGATTTCAACCAGTGTGTTTTAGGCTCTTTTGTAGAAAAATGGCTGTGAACTAATATATCTTTTAGATTGGTGGATCTCCTCGCTGTAAAGGTCGCAGATTTTGAAATTACTTTGGAGATATTCTCATCCATTTGTAAGATTGGCCAATATTTTTGGCATATTTCTTTAATATCATTCCATCCCTTATCGTAAGTCGCAATAAATCTTATTTGTTTTTCACCTGGTATTTTCTTCTTTGGAATAAGTAATTTTTTTCTGTCTGATACCAAGGCTTTTTTATAAGCTCTTTTTAAACATCGATTAGGGTAACCTTTAGAACGAAACATTTCCCTAAGTCGATTCGCTTCTTCTTGGAAGTCTTTAAGATTACTGCAATTTCTCCGGGCTCTTAAATATTGCCCTATTGGTATTCCTAACTTTAGAGGGGCAGGATGGAAACTCTCCCAATTTAACAGATTGTTTGTTGATGTTTCTTTTCTATATAATTTAGTTTGTAATGTATTGTTTTTAATTTCAATCATTAGATCCAAAAACTGTAACTTTTCTTTGCTGTTGATCAGAGTTAGGGTCAATCCAATATTGTTGGTATTAAGTTCATCCAACCATTCATTCAAAAGATTATCGGAGCCATGCCATAACAGAAAAATATCATCAATGTATCTGAACCACTTTGACACATTTTCAGTGTATTTCAGAGTTTTATCTGTAAAAACTACAGTTTCTTCCCAAAGGGCTAGATACAAGTTCGCATAACTTGGGGCACAGGATGTTCCCATTGCCGTGCCCCTTGTCTGCAGATAATATTTACCATCAAATAAGAAGAAATTATGAGTCAGAATGTATGTAAGTAGTTGTATGATGAAATGTGTCATTGCTTCATCAAATTTCTTACTCAAGAAATACCTACATGCCTTTATCCCTTGCTCGTGTGGGATATTATTATATAAAGATACTACATCGAAGCTCGCCAATGTAGTACCTGATGGAATGGTTATATCCTCCAGATGTTGGAGAGCATTTTGCGTGTCTCTTGTATAGGAGGGTATTTCTTCCACAAGTGGATGTAAGTAGTGATCCACAAATTGACTCAATTTTTCTGTTAGAGAATTATTACCTGCAATAATTGGGCGTCCTGGCGGATTAATTAGAGATTTATGTACTTTAGGTAAACTATAGAGTGTTGGTGTTGTAGGTCTTAATGGTAGTAATGATTTCTTCAATTCTTCTGAGATATGTCCATCCATTACTCCTTTTTGTAATAGTTTATCTAATTCCACAAAATACTTTTCAGTGGGATTGAAAGTTAACAGGGCATAGCCCTCCGGATCGTTGATAATTCGTAGACACATATCTTTATAGTCAGATTTTGACATTATCACAATGTTTCCCCCTTTATCAGAGGCTTTTATCTCAATACTTTTTTCATTTTTAAGTTCTCTTAAGGCTATACGCTCCTCTCTCTAGATAAATTCTGTTCTTTTTTCCAAGATATTTTTTCCAATTTTGTGATTTCATCAGTTACTAATTTTACAAAAAGATCAATGCTCGAGAATTCTGAAAAAGACGGTGTATATTTAGATTTATTTTTAAATTTTCTATTTATTTCCAAGGAAGGTTCCTCATTTTCTTCGAGGAGATCCATTAACGTTCTTAAATGTGGAAAATCTTCAGGTGTTATTCCTAATTGTTTTGCTTGTCTTTCATCTTTTTTAACAAAAACTTCATGTAATGCAAGTTTACGAGCAAACAGATTTAAATCTTTGATCCAAGTAAATTGATCAAACCTAGGACTAGGTACGAAAGATAAGCCTTTTCCCAGAATTCTTAAGTGTTTTTCTTGTAAAGTAAATTTAGAGAGATTTATTATTCGATTTTTATTCGTCATTGCTGTTTCTTGTAATGTCGTGGTTTGTAACCCCATTTCTGCCTGGGTCTCAATCTCCCTATCTGTACTTCGTTTATCCTGTCTGTTTCCTCTAAAAAAGAAACGCTTCTTTTTTTATTGGTAAGTATTCCCTTCATTACATTAGGATTCTGACTTATTGATGTTTGTTGAAGATCGTTCTCACTTTCAGATCCACTTGTCCTATCTGATTGGGAAGAATTTCTTTGGAATTGTTGATTTCTCCTCCGTTTCTTATCCCAGAATATATTCTTTGTTTCAAAGTCTTTAACGTCCCTTTGGAATTTAAAATGCTTTTTTTCTTTAATTTGTTGTCTAAACCTATCTAGATTTTTTTGTAATTTATCCTCAAATTGTTTATAATCTTTATTTGTTTGAAAGTTCTGTATATTATTTATTTGAATTTCAAGGTCATCTTTTATTTTATTCAGATTTTCTTGTTCTAATTTTGTAAGGAAGATCATTAATTTATTTGAGCATTCAAGTAGGATTCCCTGCCATTCAGCTATGTGTTCTTCTTTTATTATTTTATTAGGGAGGGGTACTTCAGGTCTTAGTCCTCTGGGTACCAGTTTCTCTGTTATGTATGTTTGCAAACTTTTAATTTCCCACCAAGATTTGATTTGTTCTTGATAAATCTTTTGAATTGCAAAGAATGCTTCAGATATATCCCTTATATTTAAATCAACTGGAAGAGATTCATTTGTAAACACTTTTCCAATATCTTCCGACCAAGTGCTCACATCACTTAGTTGTTTTAATATCTCAGACATGATGTTTTGAACTGTACAAAAACTTATAAACTCTAAATGGGTATTGAAACCCTATGATTTATATGAAAGAGGGTAGCCAAACAATTGACTACTGTAGAGCTTCTCAGATGTGAAATCCAGAGCCACAATGGGAATAACCCAATATTAACAAGAAAAAGACCTAAAACAAGAGGTAACAGGCTAGGACATGTACTTAAAATAAATTACTTTATTGAACATTGAACATAATCCCTTCGGAAGGTTACATAAATACAACTAAGACTAACAAACATCAACATAAATAAAATCAATATAACCACAGTAATTCGTAGGTAAAATACCATAAGAAGTGATTATAACTATTAATGATAAATATACACAAGAGAAAAAACCATTTAAATTGCTCCTACTATTTGTAAAGCATTCATGTCTTATTGGAGCATTGGTTAATTCACAATGTAGAATGAGATAACAGTGATCACTGTTGTACAAGAATGTTGTGCCTAATGATTACCCGA
The DNA here is from genome assembly GCA_009667805.1 of Leptobrachium leishanense. Classification (NCBI taxonomy): domain Eukaryota; kingdom Metazoa; phylum Chordata; class Amphibia; order Anura; family Megophryidae; genus Leptobrachium; species Leptobrachium leishanense. Next base: position 82,780,466 of record CM019072.1, on the reverse strand, counting down.
AAAATAAGTGTATCCGGGATCAAAAAGGATCAGAAATCATTTATAATAAAGGTGAATTATCGCTGTCTCCTATGCACAATTGTAACTGTAAAGATATACACATTACTAAGGTTGCAGCTCATATATAGCGAGTCCAACTTCGCTATAGTTCAGGCAATGTTTGGATGATAACGATTCAGCATAATAAAGTGAGACAGCAATAATTCACCTTTATTATAAAAGATCGGGTTTTGCATGATGTTAACTAAGTAGCTTTAAATTTGAAACGCTGTTTTGGTGGTCATCATTTATAAATATATGTGCAGTCCTAATAAGTCCGTGATCAAGTATTTTGGTATGGTGATAAGGTATTAAAAATTGAGACAATTGTGGATGTTACATCTAAAATATAAGTGCTACTTTAAAGCACAATAAGAGATGCAAAGGTGCAGAAGTCTGAGATTTAGCACTGTGCATAAGATCGCATTTCAACTTTAATGTTGCCTTCAAGGTTATATTTCAAATATATTGAATGGTTGATATATGACATTAACTGCTGAGACTATTGAGGTCATTATAATCTGTTGAAAGTATTACACTTCGATCCTAACACCTATGCACAATTGTACTGTATAGATATACACATTACTAAGGTTGCAGCTTCATATATAGCGAGTCCAACTTCGCTCATAGTTCAGGCAGTGCTTTGGATGATAACGATTCAGCAATAATAAAGGAGACAGTAATAATTCACCTTTATTATAAATGATTTCTGATCTTTTTTGATCCCGGATATACTTATTTTTCGGGTAATCATTAGGCACAACATTCTTGTACAACAGTGATCACTGTTATCTCATTCTACATTGTGAATTAACCAATGCTCCAATAAGACATGAATGCTTTACAAATAGTAGGAGCAATTTAAATGGTTTTTTCTCTTGTTATATTTATCATTAATAGTTATAATCACTTCTTATGGTATTTTACCTACGAATTACTGTGGTTATATTGATTTTATTTATGTTGATGTTTGTTAGTCTTAGTTGTATTTATGTAACCTTCCGAAGGGATTATGTTCAATGTTCAATAAAGTAATTGATTTTAAGTATATGTCCTAGCCTGTTACCTCTTGTTTAGAGGTCTCTTTCTTGTTGATTTTGGGTTATTCCCATAGTGGCTCTGGATTTCACATCTGAGAAGCTCTACAGTAGTCAATTGTTTGGCTACCCTCTTCCATATAAATCATAGGGTTTCAATACCCATTTAGAGTTTATAAGTTTTTGTACAGTTCAAAACATCATGTCTGAGATATTAAAACAACTAAGTGATGTGAGCACTTGGTCGGAAGATATTGGAAAAGTGTTTACAAATGAATCTCTTCCAGTTGATTTAAATATAAGGGATATATCTGAAGCATTCTTTGCAATTCAAAAGATTTATCAAGAACAAATCAAATCTTGGTGGGAAATTAAAAGTTTGCAAACATACATAACAGAGAAACTGGTACCCAGAGGACTAAGACCTGAAGTACCCCTCCCTAATAAAATAATAAAAGAAGAACACATAGCTGAATGGCAGGGAATCCTACTTGAATGCTCAAATAAATTAATGATCTTCCTTACAAAATTAGAACAAGAAAATCTGAATAAAATAAAAGATGACCTTGAAATTCAAATAAATAATATACAGAACTTTCAAACAAATAAAGATTATAAACAATTTGAGGATAAATTACAAAAAAATCTAGATAGGTTTAGACAACAAATTAAAGAAAAAAAGCATTTTAAATTCCAAAGGGACGTTAAAGACTTTGAAACAAAGAATATATTCTGGGATAAGAAACGGAGGAGAAATCAACAATTCCAAAGAAACTCTTCCCAATCAGATAGGACAAGTGGATCTGAAAGTGAGAACGATCTTCAACAAACATCAATAAGTCAGAATCCTAATGTAATGAAGGGAATACTTACCAATAAAAAAAGAAGCGTTTCTTTTTTAGAGGAAACAGACAGGATAAACGAAGTACAGATAGGGAGATTGAGACCCAGGCAGAAATGGGGTTACAAACCACGACATTACAAGAAACAGCAATGACGAATAAAAATCGAATAATAAATCTCTCTAAATTTACTTTACAAGAAAAACACTTAAGAATTCTGGGAAAAGGCTTATCTTTCGTACCTAGTCCTAGGTTTGATCAATTTACTTGGATCAAAGATTTAAATCTGTTTGCTCGTAAACTTGCATTACATGAAGTTTTTGTTAAAAAAGATGAAAGACAAGCAAAACAATTAGGAATAACACCTGAAGATTTTCCACATTTAAGAACGTTAATGGATCTCCTCGAAGAAAATGAGGAACCTTCCTTGGAAATAAATAGAAAATTTAAAAATAAATCTAAATATACACCGTCTTTTTCAGAATTCTCGAGCATTGATCTTTTTGTAAAATTAGTAACTGATGAAATCACAAAATTGGAAATAATATCTTGGAAAAAAGAACAGAATTTATCTAGAGAGGAGCGTATAGCCTTAAGAGAACTTAAAAATGAAAAAAGTATTGAGATAAAAGCCTCTGATAAAGGGGGAAACATTGTGATAATGTCAAAATCTGACTATAAAGATATGTGTCTACGAATTATCAACGATCCGGAGGGCTATGCCCTGTTAACTTTCAATCCCACTGAAAAGTATTTTGTGGAATTAGATAAACTATTACAAAAAGGAGTAATGGATGGACATATCTCAGAAGAATTGAAGAAATCATTACTACCATTAAGACCTACAACACCAACACTCTATAGTTTACCTAAAGTACATAAATCTCTAATTAATCCGCCAGGACGCCCAATTATTGCAGGTAATAATTCTCTAACAGAAAAATTGAGTCAATTTGTGGATCACTACTTACATCCACTTGTGGAAGAAATACCCTCCTATACAAGAGACACGCAAAATGCTCTCCAACATCTGGAGGATATAACCATTCCATCAGGTACTACATTGGCGAGCTTCGATGTAGTATCTTTATATAATAATATCCCACACGAGCAAGGGATAAAGGCATGCAGGTATTTCTTGAGTAAGAAATTTGATGAAGCAATGACACATTTCATCATACAACTACTTACATACATTCTGACTCATAATTTCTTCTTATTTGATGGTAAATATTATCTGCAGACAAGGGGCACGGCAATGGGAACATCCTGTGCCCCAAGTTATGCGAACCTGTATCTAGCCCTTTGGGAAGAAACTGTAGTTTTTACAGATAAAACTCTGAAATACACTGAAAATGTGTCCAAGTGGTTCAGATACATTGATGATATTTTTCTGTTATGGCATGGCTCCGATAATCTTTTGAATGAATGGCTGGATGAACTTAACACCAACAATATTGGATTGACCCTAACTCTGATCAACAGCAAAGAAAAGTTACAGTTTTTGGATCTAATGATTGAAATTAAAAACAATACATTACAAACTAAATTATATAGAAAAGAAACATCAACAAACAATCTGTTAAATTGGGAGAGTTTCCATCCTGCCCCTTTAAAGTTAGGAATACCAATAGGGCAATATTTAAGAGCCCGGAGAAATTGCAGTAATCTTAAAGACTTCCAAGAAGAAGCGAATCGACTTAGGGAAATGTTTCGTTCTAAAGGTTACCCTAATCGATGTTTAAAAAGAGCTTATAAAAAAGCCTTGGTATCAGACAGAAAAAAATTACTTATTCCAAAGAAGAAAATACCAGGTGAAAAACAAATAAGATTTATTGCGACTTACGATAAGGGATGGAATGATATTAAAGAAATATGCCAAAAATATTGGCCAATCTTACAAATGGATGAGAATATCTCCAAAGTAATTTCAAAATCTGCGACCTTTACAGCGAGGAGATCCACTAATCTAAAAGATATATTAGTTCACAGCCATTTTTCTACAAAAGAGCCTAAAACACACTGGTTGAAATCTAAACCTGGCATGCGTAAGTGTGGACATTGTAAAGCATGCCAATCTGTGGAAAATTCAGAATCCTTTAATAGTACCATCACAGGAAAAACATTCCCCATAAAAGAGTCAATTACGTGTGAAACTATGAAAGTAATATATCTAATTACCTGTACTTGCAAAAAACAATATGTAGGGAAAACTTATCAGCAATTTAAAAAGAGAATTTTACAACATATAAATTCAGTTATTAATATAGCAGATACCCCTATATCCAGACATGTGTGGGCTAACCATAATGGGGACCCTAAATGTCTAAGCTTTCAAGCAATAGAGGCTATCACCTTAGGTCCAAGAAGAGGTGATTTTGATGTAATTCTTAGGAGAAAAGAATCCAGATGGATCTTTATACTTAAAACACAATTTCCTAATGGCCTTAATGAAGAATTTAACTATACTCCTTTTCTATGATCCTATTTTTTAATAAACTGTACAAAATTCTTATTAATTAACACTTCAATGGTTATTATATATCTTAGATTCAAATTTAATAGATTTAATCCGTTATAATAAATTTATAAGCCAAAAATCACAAACGAGTTTGTTATTAATATGGTTCTATTCATGAGCTTTATTTATCCTTTAGGAAAAGCTAATTGAATTTACAATTTCTTCAGCCCATGAATAAAACATTTCCTAATTTCTGTTCATTAATAATATGATTGGTTTAGGAACTCACACTGAGTATACAGTAAGAATGTGTGACTAATGGCTTCTAAACACGTCTGCAAATACATAAACGATTCTCCAAGAAACCTGCCGGTCTAGATAAAAATCTGATTGGAGAATCTAATCACGTGTTCAAGTTAATGATTAGAGGAGGTTCTTAAAAGCAACCCCGACACACTGGAAAAGTTAGCATTCCTGAGGAGCACGTATGTGAAACGCGCGTCGAATGCCTTAAGAAATGACCTTAATCTTAATTTAAGATATCTATGAAATAACATATTTTCTTTCTAAAGAAACTAAAGAGAAATGAAATGATAAATGTACAATTGAATTATTCAATGAGATAATGAATGATTGAAGCCTCTTTATCGAATATCTAAAATCTAAACGCTGCTTTGGGCGTAGTCACCTTTAAATGTGCTGCTGATACATAGCATCTTTAAGTAATTGATGAATGAGTTAAACAGCCTAAACTCTAGCATTGTGTAAAAGATTGAACCAACTGCGGTAACAACAAAGTAACAATTTTGACAATTGTGTGAGCTGTTATTTGATCTAAAATATATGTATTGTCAAAATATAGCGCTTCTAAGTACTTGATATAGTGGTTTAAACTCCAGCGCTGTGTAAAAAATCACATTTAAATCTAAACGCAGCTCTGAGCGTAGCTACCTTAAAATGTACTGTTGTCCTTAAGCATTTGGTGACTGAGTTGAACAGTTTTAAAACTCCAGCATTTTGCAAAAGATCGAATCTAATATGGTGACAATGAAATAACTATTGAGACTACCAAAGGCACAAATTCTGAATGCAAAATATATGCGAACTTCTTAAAGAGATAATGAATGATTGAAGTTTTTCCATCGAAAATCTAAACGCTGCTTTGGGCGTAGTCACCTTTAAATGTGCTGTTGATATATGGCATTCTCAAGTATCTGATGAATGAGCTAAACAGTTCAAACTCCAGCATTATGCAAAAGACTAAACCGATTATGGTAACAACTAAGTAACAACTTAGACAACTATGGGTGCTATCATTTAATCAAAGATATATGTACCGTTAAATTATAGCGCTATCAAATATTTGATGAATGAATGTAGTGGTTTAAACTCTAGCACTGTGTCAAAAATCATATTCAAATCTAAACGCTGCTTTGGGCGTAACCACCTTCAAATATACTGTTGCCTTTAAAGTAATTGATGACTGAGTTGAACAGTTTAAAACTCCAGCAAATTGCAAATGATCGAATTGAATATGGTGACAACATTATAACTTTGGAGACAACCATAAGCACAATTACTGAATGTAAAATACATGCGCTGGTAAGATACAGCATCTTTAAACACTCGATGAATGAATATAACAATTTAATTCCAGCACGGTGTTAAAAGATCATATTGAAATCTAAACACTGCTCTCTGGGAGTTACTATTTAAAGAAAAGTGCAACCCTGGGACTGTGCACAAAAATCTATCTGTGTATGGTGACAATTTAATAAAAACGAAACAAAAATAAAATATCTGATGAACGAATGCAGCACTGTATAAAGGATTGCATTTCAATTCCAAACGCTACTTTGAATGTCACAACCTAAATATATGTGTTAATGACGCTTGGCAATTTAAAATACCTGCAGAACGAGTGCAATAATTTCAATCCTAGCACTGTCTAAAAGATCGGGTTTTGCATGATGTTAACTAAGTAGCTTTATTTGAAACGCTGTTTTTGGTGTCATCATTTATAAATATATGTGCAGTCCTAATTCAGTATCGTGTATCCAAGTGTTTTGGTATGGTGATAAGGTATTAACAATTGAGACAATTGTGGATGTTACTATCTAAAATATAAGTGCTACTTTAAAGCACATAAGAGATGCAAAGGTGCAGAAGTCTGAGATCTAGCACTGTGCATAAGATCGCATTTCAACTTTAATGTTGCCTTCAAGGTTATAATTTCAATATATGAATGGTTGATATATGACATTAATGCTGAGACTATTGAGGCATTATAATCTGTTGAATAGTCACACTTCGATCCCTAACACCTATGCACAATTGTACTGTATAGATATACACATTACTAAGGTTGCAGCTTCATATATAGCGAGTCCAACTTCGCTCATAGTTCAGGCAGTGTTTTGGATGATAACGATTCAGCAATAATAAAGGAGACAGCAATAATTCACCTTTATTATAAAAGATCGGTTTGGCATGATGTAACTAAGTAGCTTTATTTGAAACGCTGTTTTTGTGTCATCATTTATAAATATATGTCAGTCCTAATTAAGTACCGTGTATCCAAGTATTTTGGTATGGTGATAAGGTATTAACAATTGAGACAATTGTGGATGTTACTATCTAAAATATAAGTGCTACTTTAAAGCACATAAGAGATGCAAAGGTGCAGAAGTCTGAGATTTAGCACTGTGCATAAGATCGCATTTCAACTTTAATGTTGCCTTCAAGGTTATAACTTCAATATATTGAATGGTTGATATATGACATTAATGCTGAGACTATTGAGGCATTATAATCTGTTGAATAGTTACACTTCGATCCTAACACCTATGCACAATTGTACTGTATAGATATACACCATTACTAAGGTTGCAGCTTCATATATAGCGAGTCCAACTTCGCTCATAGTTCAGGCAGTGTTTTAGATGATAACGATTCAGCAATATAAAAGGAGACAGCAATAATTCACCTTTATTATAAATGATTTCTGATCCTTTTTGATCCCGGATACACTTATTTTTCGGGTAATCATTAGGCACAACATTCTTGTACAACAGTGATCACTGTTATCTCATTCTACATTGTGAATTAACCAATGCTCCAATAAGACATGAATGCTTTACAAATAGAGGAGCAATTTAAATGGTTTTTTCTCTTGTTATATTTATCATTAATAGTTATAATCACTTCTTATGGTATTTTACCTACGAATTACTGTGGTTATATTGATTTTATTTATGTTGATGTTTGTTAGTCTTAGTTGTATTTATGTAACCTTCCGAAGGGATTATGTTCAATGTTCAATAAAGTAATTTATTTTAAGTACATGTCCTAGCCTGTTACCTCTTGTTTAGAGGTCTTTTTCTTGTTAATATTGGGTTATTCCCATTGTGGCTCTGGATTTCACATCTGAGAAGCTCTACAGTAGTCAATTGTTTGGCTACCCTCTTTCATATAAATCATAGGGTTTCAATACCCATTTAGAGTTTATAAGTTTTTGTACAGTTCAAAACATCATGTCTGAGATATTAAAACAACTAAGTGATGTGAGCACTTGGTCGGAAGATATTGGAAAAGTGTTTACAAATGAATCTCTTCCAGTTGATTTAAATATAAGGGATATATCTGAAGCATTCTTTGCAATTCAAAAGATTTATCAAGAACAAATCAAATCTTGGTGGGAAATTAAAAGTTTGCAAACATACATAACAGAGAAACTGGTACCCAGAGGACTAAGACCTGAAGTACCCCTCCCTAATAAAATAATAAAAGAAGAACACATAGCTGAATGGCAGGGAATCCTACTTGAATGCTCAAATAAATTAATGATCTTCCTTACAAAATTAGAACAAGAAAATCTGAATAAAATAAAAGATGATCTTGAAATTCAAATAAATAATATACAGAACTTTCAAACAAATAAAGATTATAAACAATTTGAGGATAAATTACAAAAAAATCTAGATAGGTTTAGACAACAAATTAAAGAAAAAAAGCATTTTAAATTCCAAAGGGACGTTAAAGACTTTGAAACAAAGAATATATTCTGGGATAAAAAACGGAGGAGAAATCAACAATTCCAAAGAAACTCTTCCCAATCGGATAGGACAAGTGGATCTGAAAGTGAGAACGATCTTCAACAAACATCAATAAGTCAGAATCCTAATGTAATGAAGGGAATACTTACCAATAAAAAAAGAAGCGTTTCTTTTTTAGAGGAAACAGACAGGATAAACGAAGTACAGATAGGGAGATTGAGACCCAGGCAGAAATGGGGTTACAAACCACGACATTACAAGAAACAGCAATGACGAATAAAAATCGAATAATAAATCTCTCTAAATTTACTTTACAAGAAAAACACTTAAGAATTCTGGGAAAAGGCTTATCTTTCGTACCTAGTCCTAGGTTTGATCAATTTACTTGGATCAAAGATTTAAATCTGTTTGCTCGTAAACTTGCATTACATGAAGTTTTTGTTAAAAAAGATGAAAGACAAGCAAAACAATTAGGAATAACACCTGAAGATTTTCCACATTTAAGAACGTTAATGGATCTCCTTGAAGAAAATGAGGAACCTTCCTTGGAAATAAATAGAAAATTTAAAAATAAATCTAAATATACACCGTCTTTTTCAGAATTCTCGAGCATTGATCTTTTTGTAAAATTAGTAACTGATGAAATCACAAAATTGGAAATAATATTTGGAAAAAAGAACAGAATTTATCTAGAGAGGAGCGCATAGCCTTAAGAGAACTTAAAAATGAAAAAAGTATTGAGATAAAAGCCTCTGATAAAGGGGGAAACATTGTGATAATGTCAAAATCTGACTATAAAGATATGTGTCTACGAATTATCAACGATCCGGAGGGCTATGCCCTGTTAACTTTCAATCCCACTGAAAAGTATTTTGTGGAATTAGATAAACTATTACAAAAAGGAGTAATGGATGGACATATCTCAGAAGAATTGAAGAAATCATTACTACCATTAAGACCTACAACACCAACACTCTATAGTTTACCTAAAGTACACAAATCTCTAATTAATCCGCCAGGACGCCCAATTATTGCAGGTAATAATTCTCTAACAGAAAAATTGAGTCAATTTGTGGATCACTACTTACATCCACTTGTGGAGAGAATACCCTCCTATACAAGAGACACGCAAAATGCTCTCCAACATCTGGAGGATATAACCATTCCATCAGGTACTACATTGGCGAGCTTCGATGTAGTATCTTTATATAATATATCCCACACGAGCAAGGGATAAAGGCATGTAGGTATTTCTTGAGTAAGAAATTTGATGAAGCAATGACACATTTCATCATACAACTACTTACATACATTCTGACTCATAATTTCTTCTTATTGATGGTAAATATTATCTGCAGACAAGGGGCACGGCAATGGAACATCCTGTGCCCCAAGTTATGCGAACTTGTATCTAGCCCTTTGGGAAGAAACTGTAGTTTTTACAGATAAAACTCTGAAATACACTGAAAATGTGTCAAAGTGGTTCAGATACATTGATGATATTTTTCTCTGTTATGGCATGGCTCCGATAATCTTTTGAATGAATGGTTGGATGAACTTAATACCAACAATATTGGATTGACCCTAACTCTGATCAACAGCAAAGAAAAGTTACAGTTTTTGGATCTAATGATTGAAATTAAAAACAATACATTACAAACTAAATTATATAGAAAAGAAACATCAACAAACAATCTGTTAAATTGGGAGAGTTTCCATCCTGCCCCTCTAAAGTTAGGAATACAATAGGGCAATATTTAAGAGCCCGGAGAAATTGCAGTAATCTTAAAGACTTCCAAGAAGAAGCGAATCGACTTAGGGAAATGTTTCGCTCTAAAGGTTACCCTAATCGATGTTTAAAAAGAGCTTATAAAAAAGCCTTGGTATCAGACAGAAAAAAATTACTTATTCCAAAGAAGAAAATACCAGGTGAAAAACAAATAAGATTTATTGCGACTTACGATAAGGGATGGAATGATATTAAAGAAATATGCCAAAAATATTGGCCAATCTTACAAATGGATGAGAATATCTCCAAAGTAATTTCAAAATCTGCGACCTTTACAGCGAGGAGATCCACCAATCTAAAAGATATATTAGTTCACAGCCATTTTTCTACAAAAGAGCCTAAAACACACTGGTTGAAATCTAAACCTGGCATGCGTTAATAGTACCATCACAGGAAAAACATTCCCCATAAAAGAGTCAATTACGTGTGAAACTATGAAAGTAATATATCTAATTACCTGTACTTGTAAAAAACAATATGTAGGGAAAACTTATCAGCAATTTAAAAAGAGAATTTTACAACATATAAATTCAGTTATTAATATAGCAGATACCCCTATATCCAGACATGTGTGGGCTAACCATAATGGGGACCCTAAATGTCTAAGCTTTCAAGCAATAGAGGCCATCACCTTAGGTCCAAGAAGAGGTGATTTTGATGTAATTCTTAGGAGAAAAGAATCCAGATGGATCTTTATACTTAAAACACAATTTCCTAATGGCCTTAATGAAGAATTTAACTATACTCCTTTTCTATGATCCTATTTTTTAATAAACTGTACAAAATTCTTATTAATTAACACTTCAATGGTTATTATATATCTTAGATTCAAACTTAATAGATTTAATCCGTTATAATAAATTTATAAGCCAAAAATCACAAATGAGTTTGTTATTAATATGATTCTATTCATGAGCTTTATTTATCCTTCAGGAAAAGCTAATTGAATTTACAAATTCTTCAGCCCATGAATAAAACATTTCCTAATTTCTGTTCATTAATAATATGATTGGTTTAGGAACTCACACTGAGTATACAGTAAGAATGTGTGACTAATGGCTTCTAAACACGTCTGCAAATACATAAACGATTCTCCAAGAAACCTGCCGGTCTAGATAAAAATCTGATTGGAGAATCTAATCACGTGTTCAATTTAATGATTAGAGGAGGTTCTTAAAAGCAACCCTGACACACTGGAAAAGTTAGCATTCCTGAGGAGCACGTATGTGAAACGCGCGTCGAATGCCTTAAGAAATGACCTTAAATCTTAATTTAAGATATCTATGAAATAACATATTTTCTTTCTAAAGAAACTAAAGAGAAATGAAATGATAAATGTACAATTGAATTATTCAATGAGATAATGAATGATTGAAGCCTCTTTATCGAATATCTAAAATCTAAACGCTGCTTTGGGCGTAGTCACCTTTAAATGTGCTGCTGATACATAGTATCTTTAAGTAATTGACGAATGAGTTAAACAGCCTAAACTCTAGCATTGTGTAAAAGATTGAACCAACTGCGGTAACAACAAAGTAACAATTTTGACAATTGTGTGAGCTGTTATTTGATCTAAAATATATGTATTGTCAAAATATAGCGCTTCTAAGTACTTGATTATAGTGGTTTAAACTCCAGCGCTGTGTAAAAAATCACATTTAAATCTAAACGCAGCTCTGAGCGTAGCTACCTTAAAATGTACTGTTGTCCTTAAGCATTTGGTGACTGAGTTGAACAGTTTTAAACTCCAGCATTTTGCAAAAGATCGAATCTAATATGGTGACAATGAAATAACTATTGAGACTACCAAAGGCACAAATTCTGAATGCAAAATATATGCGAATTTCTTAAAGAGATAATGAATGATTGAAGCTTTTCCATCGAAAATCTAAACGCTGCTTTGGGCGTAGTCACCTTTAAATGTGCTGTTGATATATGGCATTCTCAAGTATCTGATGAATGAGCTAAACAGTTCATACTCCAGCATTATGCAAAAGACTAAACCGATTATGGTAACAACTAAGTAACAACTTAGACAACTATGGGTGCTATCATTTAATCAAAGATATATGTACCGTTAAATTATAGCGCTTTCAAATATTTGATTAATGAATGTAGTGGTTTAAACTCTAGCACTGTGTCAAAAATCACATTCAAATCTAAACGCTGCTTTGGGCGTAACTACCTTTAAATATACTGTTGCCTTTAAAGTAATTGATGACTGAGTTGTACAGTTTAAAACTCCAGCAAATTGCAAATGATCGAATTGAATATGGTGACAACATTATAACTTTGGAGACAACCATAAGCACAATTACTGAATGTAAAATACATGCGCTGGTAAGATACAGCATCTTTAAACACTCGATGAATGAATATAACAATTTAATTCCAGCACGGTGTTAAAAGATCATATTGAAATCTAAACACTGCTCTCTGGGAGTTACTATTTAAAGAAAAGTGCAACCCTGGGACTGTGCACAAAAATCTATCTGTGTATGGTGACAATTTAATAAAAACGAAACAAAAATAATAAAATATCTGATGAACGATGCAGCACTGTATAAAGGATTGCATTTCAATTCCAAACGCTACTTTGAATGTCACAACCTAAATATATGTGTTAATGACGCTTGGCAATTTAAAATACCTGCAGAACGAGTGCAATAATTTCAATCCTAGCACTGTCTAAAAGATCGGGTTTTGCATGATGTTAACTAAGTAGCTTTATTTGAAACGCTGTTTTTGGTGTCATCATTTATAAATATATGTGCAGTCCTAATTCAGTATCGTGTATCCAAGTGTTTTGGTATGGTGATAAGGTATTAACAATTGAGACAATTGTGGATGTTACTATCTAAAATATAAGTGCTACTTTAAAGCACATAAGAGATGCAAAGGTGCAGAAGTCTGAGATCTAGCACTGTGCATAAGATCGCATTTCAACTTTAATGTTGCCTTCAAGGTTATAATTCAATATATGAATGGTTGATATATGACATTAATGCTGAGACTATTGAGGCATTATAATCTGTTGAATAGTCACACTTCGATCCCTAACACCTATGCACAATTGTACTGTATAGATATACACATTACTAAGGTTGCAGCTTCATATATAGCGAGTCCAACTTCGCTCATAGTTCAGGCAGTGTTTTGGATGATAACGATTCAGCAATAATAAAGGAGACAGCAATAATTCACCTTTATTATAAAAGATCGGGTTTGGCATGATGTTAACTAAGTAGCTTTATTTGAAACGCTGTTTTTGGTGTCATCATTTATAAATATATGTCAGTCCTAATTAAGTACCGTATCCAAGTATTTTGGTATGGTGATAAGGTATTAACAATTGAGACAATTGTGGATGTTACTATCTAAAATATAAGTGCTACTTTAAAGCCATAAGAGATGCAAGGTGCAGAAGTCTGAGATTTAGCACTGTGCATAAGATCGCATTTAACTTTAATGTTGCCTTCAAGGTTATAATTTCAATATATGAATGGTTGATATATGACATTAATGCTGAGACTATTGAGGCATTATAATCTGTTGAATAGTTACACTTCGATCCCTAACACCTATGCACAATTGTACTGTATAGATATACACATTACTAAGGTTGCAGCTTCATATATAGCGAGTCCAACTTCGCTCATAGTTCAGGCAGTGTTTTAGATGATAACGATTCAGCAATAATAAAGGAGACAGCAATAATTCACCTTTATTATAAATGATTTCTGATCCTTTTTGATCCCGGATACACTTATTTTTCGGGTAATCATTAGGCACAACATTCTTGTACAACAGTGATCACTGTTATCTCATTCTACATTGTGAATTAACCAATGCTCCAATAAGACATGAATGCTTTACAAATAGTAGGAGCAATTTAAATGTTTTTTCTCTTGTTATATTTATCATTAATAGTTATAATCACTTCTTATGGTATTTTACCTACGAATTACTGGGGTTATATTGATTTATTATGTTGATGTTTGTTAGTCTTAGTTGTATTTATGTAACCTTCCGAAGGGATTATGTTCAATGTTCAATAAAGTAATTTATTTTAAGTACATGTCCTAGCCTGTTACCTCTTGTTTAGAGGTCTTTTTCTTGTTAATATTGGGTTATTCCCATGTGGCTCTGGATTTCACATCTGAGAAGCTCTACAGTAGTCAATTGTTTGGCTACCCTCTTCCAAATTAGACAAGTGCATTCGTTTTAGTACTAAAACAATTTAGTCCGAATTTTGGGATAATTTAGATTTAGTATGACTCAAGAGATACGAAACCGCTCAGTACAAAAAACGAAAGAAACTAAAATAAAATGCACTACATTTTAGTTTCAGTCCTTTTTGTGATATTACATTGATGAGTGAAGGAGACCAGTAATGAAGCGCAACATCGCAAAGCTACAGAAAAGGTTTGTATGTGTAATCCTTCCCGACCCCTACCCGAAAATCTGACAGTGATAGAGCTCCAGAATACTCACTCGTAGCACAGACAGTCAGCACAGGAGAGGAAACCTTTACTTAACCCTTGCATGTCTATGAGGCAGACAAGATGAGAAAAGCAGCTGGGAGAAGGAAAATATTCAAATTAAATCACACTGAAAGCTAATGACAGGAGGGCTGGATAGTAAAAACTCCTTTATAACAAGCAGCGCTGGGAGAAGAGAGGGACTCTATAAAACGTGTGTTATCTCCCCTCCCGCTCTGCATAATAAGGGCTTAGGTCTGATACATTTTATATTATCCAGGAGCACTATCCCCCTTTCCTCATCTATAATACACATTTTATATAAAGTCCCTCTCCTCTCCCAGTGCTGCTTGTTATAAAGTTTTTTTTTTACATCTGATACATTTAGTATCCAGCTCTCACAGTTACTCTGTCATTATGAGCCTTCAGTGTGATTTATTTGAATGTTTTCCCTGGATTTAAAGTGCTTTATTTTATTATAAAAATCTATTTGCACCATTCATCTCTTCTCTGAGCTTTCAGACCGATTTACGTTAATATTTTCCCTCTCCCCTGATTTTATATTCCTGTGTCTCCCCCACAGAGATACAACGTTAAGTAAAAGTTCCCTCTCCTGAGCTGGATAAGCATTGCATTCCGAAGTACTGCACCTCCACATGCCAATGCAGGAGGATGTTCTATACAGAGAGGGGCATTAATTAATGCAGGTGGATGTTGTATACATTATACAGAGAGGGGTATTAATTAATGCAGGAGGATGTTCTATACATTTTACGGAGAGGAGCCTCTTTTTTAGCCCTTTAAATCCAGTGGCTGTGAGCGCTGAGATCGGCTGCTTGTTATATTATCTCTCAGTACAATGTATCAGGCTCAGCTGTTACAGTAACTGACTGTAACAGCGCTCAGAGTTTCAGTAAAACAAGGAAATAATATTGTTCTAACCTCTTATATATAAAAATATTATTTAATCGGTTTACTGAAACTCTGAGCACTGATGAGCAGCAGTCAGTTACTGTAACAGCTTTGCTTGGTACATTGTGCTGAGAGTGATACTGTAACAAGCAGCGATCTCAGCCCTCTGAGGAGCCACTACAATAGTAATTGTATCCACTGGTTTTTGGATGAATGAAATTAGTTTTCATACTAAAGAACTGAAAACGAATTTCTTTAGCAACTAAATAAATTGCATTTTAGGACTAATCCATTAGTTCAAAACAAAATTTTGTGCTCTGCACCTTTCTATCCAAAATCATTTCCCAGCAAAACTTCTGCTGAGAGGTCTTTCATGATCCCCACTTCCTGGGTGCGGGCTCCAGCTCCCCAGTCCAGGTGGATGTGAGCAGTGGGAAAACAATGGATGACTTCACCTGCTACTCTCACAGCTATGGAACGTCCTGTTCTCTCCTTGTAGCTGAATGTATGTGGCTGGACCAGTGTGAGGGTAACCCCAGTATCCTGTAGACCTTGGTTTGGTTGGCTGTTCAGAAGGACAATTTGCCTGTGGTGCTCACTGTAGTCAGCAGCCGCTGCTTTTACTGGATCTGCCTCATGTAAGGTACCCCAGCTCTCCTCATGGATCGGAAGTTGGCATCTTCTTTCTTGAGAAGGCTCTGAGTGCATGCAGTGGGTAGCCTCCTAGGAGATGGCAGGAGGGGGATCAGGACCAGTTCATTCTGGGTCTCCCATAAGGGCAATTGATGCGCACATGCCCAATCTGATGACAAACATAGCACCGGGACCCAGTCCATTTCGGCGCAGCTATTGTTGCAGGAATGGGCAGGCTAGGCTGAAGCATAATAGGTAGAGCAGGTTCAACCACTCCAGGTCAGCTGGAGCTTTGAGATCCAGTATAAGGGGTCCTGCAGGCATCCTGGTATTCATCTGCCAAGCGAGCTGCTTCTTCCAAGGTTAGGGGTCGTCTGTCCCATACCCAGTTTCGGACATCTTCTGGGACTGTAAAGCTGTAAAACTGCTCCAACAATATCAGTTGAAGGGCATCTGTAAGAGTTGTAGCTTTGCAGCCCTGCATCCAAATTCACAGCTGCTTTGTGCATTCTGTATGTCCACTCTGCATAGGAGTCATGGTCTGCTTTCCTAAGCTCCCTGAAGCGACGACGGTATGCTTCCGGGGTAACAGCATATTGAGCAAGCAGTCTCTCTTTATAGTTCATTCTATCCTCAACTGGGACAACGTGATATGCTTTGGCAGCCCTCCTGGTCAGCTTACTGACTAGGATGGTAACCCATTCTTTTGTGCCACTTTTTGTAAAGCACATTACCTCTCAAAATCCTGTAAATAGCCATTGATGTCACCCTCTGTTTCAACAAAAGGTTTGAAGACTGAAAATGGTAACTTTGCCCTTTTGTCAGTTAGGACTCTACGGGCTCTATTACATTCTTCGCGCAAACGTGAACACGTGCGCGAAAAAGCATTAACGCAAGGGGCAAAACCCTTTGCGCAGGATGTCGTATTACAATGCAAAAAATGTGCGTTAACGTCTACCGCGGGTGAACCTGCACGAACCCCGCGCGAGCGTAATGTAGTGCGCGCATCCTATACTTAACATTGTGAGCGCAAATGCATTTGTGCACTGGTACGCGGATGGTAAAACAATCTATGCACAAAATTTAACGCACAGTGTTTGCGCGCATAATTTTAACCCTTTCGCTGCTGAGGCTTTTCCCGCCTCTGTGCTGAGGTCATTTTTACTGGTTTCGCTCATCATGTTTAAACGCGTTTTGAAGGCTTATTTTAGTATATGACCCAGACATATTATATATCGTTCTTTCCGTCAGACTCGGTAGATTCATAATATGTCATTATTATATGTATACGTTATGTCATGTCTGTATATTATAACAAAAAATTCAATAAAATATGTATTTTCAATAATTTACAAAGTGTAAAGTGTTTTTTTTCACATTTTAACATGCGAGCAATTGCGGTTATATTTTGTATGGGGTGCGCTTGTTAAAAAAATTAGAGATGGGGTCTCGTTACATTTTTTTTTGGGGGAAAATTACACTATTTTTAACAAACGCACCGCATACAAAAATCGTTAGTGCAGCATCATTGTTCACATTATAATTGAAATGGGAACAATATTGCTGCATTAACAAACTAAAAAAATAAAAAAAAGTGTTTATTTTTTTTTTTATAATTTTTTTTATTTTTTTTATTTTTATTTTTCATTTTTTTTTTCTTACAACATTTTTCACTTTCATGTTTGGTATCGTTGGAACGGCCATGCTCTGGCCGATCCAACCATACCAAAATTTAACCCCTAGCTGCCACGGATCGGGAGATAGGGAGTTCATTGGAACTCCCTATCTCCACAGTTGGTGGCAGTTAGGCTAGGGACAGATGAGCGCATTTTCTGCGGCCACCGTCAAAATGTACGTCGATGCGTGCGCACGCATTTTTTCACGGAATACGCTTAAGTGGTCAGACGATGCGCAATTCTGGACGTATTTCATGACGATGGGGTGAAAAGAAGTCTAGGGAAATCCGGCTGTTTGAACGTTATGTTGGCCGCACACTAGCAGCGTCTGACGTCTCCTAATCACGCACACACGCTGCTATGCGGCCGCAGCGCACTCTGTACGTCAGTACCAGCGGTTTAACGTTCTCGAAAAAATGCGTTCATTTTCCACTTGCGTTGCGCGGCCGGACTTTTGTGCGACCGTACTTCGTATATTGGCCGTCATTGCCCGGCATCTGCTGCTAGTGCGGCCAGAACGCGCGTTCGCACTGCCTCAGTCTGACCCTAGCCTTAGGGGTCAAGTCTAGGACTGGCGTCATCGTGCTACGCACGATGACGCCAGTCCTCAGGGGAGTTCCCGGAGGCTTGGCCGACATCCAAGATGTCGGCCAGCTCCGGAAAGGATCGCGAACCGGCGCTTTTCAGCGCCGATTCGCGATCCAGCTCCCCAGGGGTTAATGCCAGGCATCATTTGGAAGGGCAGGCTGTGCCCTTCCAAATGATGCCTGGGTTAACCCCCGCAGAGCCGCCGATCGGGAGGGAGAGAGGTCCGAAGGACCTCCCCCCCTCCCTTTCAGGCGCCTCCTCCGCACATGCGGGGGGGGCGCCATAATTAGGTGTCATCGCGCTGCCGCGATGACACCTAATTCCGGCGGCTGTGGTCCCGCATGCGCGGCTGACATCGAGGATGTCAGCCCGCACCGGGGGGGCCAGCGATCGGCCGGAACCCGGCCGAACGCTGACCCCAATGGGAGGACGCGCTCAGCGCGTCCTCCGCATACCAGCGGGAATGCTGAGGACGCGCTGAGCGCGTCCTCAGCATCCAAGTGGTTAATGTCTTTTAAAAGCTGGTGGTAACGGCAAATCTGAACGTCCTGGCCGAACCCAAATACACCAGTAACGAGTATTTTTGAGCAGGACTTAAGCCCACGAACTGAGGGTTATTAACGGGTTTTACGCCGCGTGTATCCGTATTACGAAATTACAACATTCATTTCTGATTGATTTATTTCACGCCTAAAGTCTACGTAGTACCATTTATTTCTTCAGTAAAATATTTAATTTATAAAATCCACAATGGTGTGCTGGTGTACAGTAACTTGTTAGTGCAGTGAGACTATCCTGGATTTATTCAGCAGCTCCTCCGGGAGTGAGTGCTACATCTTCATTAAATTTCATCTGCAATTTAAGTGCCCAGTTCCCCAATCTGTCTAAATCCCTCTGCAGCGAAGTCACATCCTGCTCAAATTGTATTGCTTTTCCTAGTTTTGTGTCATCTGCAAACACTGACGCATAACTTTTGATGCCTATCTCAACATCATTTATAAATAAGATTAATAGAATTGGTCCTATAACAGACCCCTGAGGGACACCATTTACCACGAATATTCATCTTTAAAATATACCATTTATGACTGCTTAAGCCAGTTTTCTATCCAAAACCAAGTATTTTCATCTAGACCAATTTTTCTTAATTTAAATAGTAACCTCTTTTGTGGAATTGTGTTGAAAGCTTTGGCAAAATCTAAGTAAATCGCATCCACTGCGACCACCTGATCTATACTTCTACTTACTTCTTCATAGATTGCAATTAGGTTAGTCTGACATGATCTGTGTTTCATAAAAACATGCTCATTTTTGCTAACTACCTTATACTTCCCAATAAATTCCTGAATCATATCCCTTAGTGACCCCTCAAATACTTTCCCAGCCACAGATGTTAAGCTAACAGGTCTACAATTCTCAGGCATAAATTTTGAACCATTCTCAAATATAGGGACTACATCAGCTTTTCTCCAATCCTCTGGTATGATTCCTGAAAGAAAAGAATCTTGAAAGATTAAAAACAGTGGTTTACATATTTCAACACATAGCTCCTTCAGTACTCGTGGGTGAATTCCATCTGGCCCTGGGGCTTTGTTCACATTCACTTTGTTTAGTTGCTGCAACACCTTTTCTTGAGTCAACCAATCACATTTTCTTAGTAAGTTTTTTATCAACGAATTGCATGTCTCTTGTTTATAGGTTTCTTTTTGATAAATACTATATAGAAAAATAGTCATTCAAAATTTCTGCCTTATCTCGATCATCAATCATGTAGTTACATTGTAGCACAAAGCGACAGAATCAGTTATACAAGTTTATGAAGGTGCGTTTGCGGGACAACAGCATACACTACATTTCCGTATTTAATGACCGGCGTAAGCATTTGTTCTACAATTTGCTTTCTTACCACGGGGCTCAGGCAGGATTTGTTTCTGTACAGGGCTCCTAGTTTGGGGAAAAGTTTAGATGAGAGTTTCTCGATGTGGGGGCCAAAAGACAAATTTGGGTCTAAACACATACGTAGATATTTGTGAGAACTAGGGATGAGTCGAACACCCCTGAGTTCGGTTCGCATTCGAACTCGAACTTTCCAAATGTTCGAATTCGAACTCGAACTCAATGCAAGTCAATGGGACTGAAAATTTGATTGTTAGAGTGCCCTCTAAGAGGGCATATATGCTAGATATTTGCCATAAAAGGTGTATAGGGGTCCGGGTAGTGCCCTGGGGGACAGGGAACAAGGACAAAAAGTTTTAAAAAAACATTTTTAAAGGGACAGTGAGTTTTCCATGAAATAGGGGTTAAAAATAAAAACAAAAATTCCTTCAAATATCATGCCTAGGGGGTCCACATAACCTGCCCGTGAAGTGGCGGATTTCTAGGATGTATAAAAACACTTAAAAACAAACAAATGACTGTAAATGCTTTTCCTTTAATCTATCCATAAACAGGGAAAAAAGGTGTCATCTGCGCTCGTTTCTATGTGTTCCATGTACAACAAAACTGAGGTTTTTGTTTGTTTCAATGGCCATTGCAACGTAAGCTCACTCGCCACTTCACGGCACCTCTTTACAGAGTACCTAACAATTGTAACCAAAAGGCCACTCTACTGAGCAGCTCCAAGCCCCTCCTGCTGCTTTTCAGCCAAGAAGAGGCAAAGATGGTGGGTTTTCTTTATACACGCACCAAACACTTCCCATTTGGGATTAAAAACAAAAACATGGAAAGAGGAACAGCTGCAGAACGACGGACTGGTGTTACAAGCATGATATACATAAATACAGAAAAAATGGTGTCTGATGGGATTTACCTATCACGATCAGGCAGTTATGAAAATATACGACATGAGTTTATGCTGATGCCTTAAGTGAACTTTGCTCTAATTAGCATTCTATTAACAAGCTGACAGTTCAGAAATGCATCTCACCTAAGAATCTGCAGCCATGTGTAAATGTGTTAAAGCACACCCAAGATAAGTGGGAGAGGCTAACAATTAGGGAGTAAAAAAGTCCAGAAGCAAACAGATGTCAATTCCTGTTAAATAATGAAACGTTAGGAAAACTTATGAAACTGCAGAAATGTTTATCTTTGTGTTACTCTGTATTGTAACTTTTAATATGCTGCTGTATGCATTTTAGTACGTGTTACTTCTCTGAGAGGATATTGAAATGTCATGTAAATGTATATAAGCACATGTAACCAAACATACAAGAGAGAGCGAAGCGAAGGAAAACTTTGTGTCTTGTCATCATTTCCAGTTACTTCCTTCTCACTGGTCGACCATATGAGTTATTTTGTTACGGAGAGATAGTTTAGTTAGAGAATAGAAGATTACGGACACACATCACGCTGAGGCAGAATTTTCCGGCTATCAATTTGGGGGCATCGATTCCGGGATATCGTCCCACAGGAAGGTACGTAGAAAATAACAGTTCTTTGTTGTATCTGCGCCTTCCTGTCTGACGATAGGAACTCAATTTTTATTTTTTGATTGTGATGATTGTGTCACGTAGAAAACAGGCCTGTGTTTAGATGGATGGAAAGATGGTCTTTCCTTGATACTGATCAGAATGGTTCTGAGCCAGTTTTGGGATTGGATCCCAAGTATATATATATATGTTAGATATATATATATAGCAGAATTGGATTCTGCAGTTATGTGTTTATTGTTTTATTGTTTTGGGGATTTGGATAGGTAGGATTTTATTGTTTCATATATCTCTCCCTGACAACTTAAGTCAATTATATGTACTGTATACTGTGTATGTGTATAAATGTATTGTATAACGTGCTGTAACTGTGTGGCTGAGCATTGTTTGAGTAGGTCATCACAAAAATACAGAGACTGGATTACTGGTCTCAAGTGAAAACCCCACATTTCACATTTACTGCCCTTGATAATTTGATAGATATAAGATCATAATAATGTTTAATTTGCTTGACTTTGCTTTTGCTACAGGATGGAGATCCCAGCTCTAAACCTACTAACCAAACATGCTTTATGAGCGCAAACTCAAATATAAGAATGTCTTGAAATGTAGAAATGTGATATATAAAAATCACTTGTAATACCTGGGCAAGAGGTTGTCCAGATGCTGTGATACACCCTATTAGGGCCAGTGGCATAGCTCAAGAGATGTATCCAATGCCAAATGTTATTGTTATATAACTGATTCAGCGTTCAGGGTTGCGGGGTTTGAGCTAGTGAGCGGTAACACAAAAAGTGGAGCAGGCACATATAAACTGAAGGGTTTAACCCCTTCACTGCTGAGCCATTTCGGGTCTAATTTTTCTTCTTTACTTTAAACATGGTCATGTTTGGTATCATTGGAAAGGCCATGCTCTGGCCTTTCTACTGATAACAAACATGACCTTCTAGCTGCCAACAGTGGGGAGATATCGTGGTTCAAAGGAACCCCCTATCTCCACCCCTATCTTTCCTTAGGAGTCAATGAGGACTTTCCCCACACGTCCTCAGCAGTGAAAGGGTTAATAAGCAAATAGACAATAGACATAAAGCAAAAGGGCAACACAGTGGGAAGTAGATACTTAGCAAATTAAGTAATAATAGGGCAGACACTGAATAGATAATAACCAAGAAAACAATTAACAAGAGGATAAGTAATGATAGGGATAACACTGTATGAAACTGAGCAATAAAAGAGGCTAAAGTACATAAGATATTAGGATATTAAACAGAGGGACACTACAGGAATAAATATTTTACACAGGACTCCAGAGAAAGACAAACAAGAAAGGGTTAATTTAAAGAGGATACACAGAACACTGAAGATGATTAAGCAGGTATAGGAATTAATCCAGAAAACACTGGTATAAAGAGAATACAATGAAGGTGCAGGGATACTGGGAGTTGGAGTCCAGGGGTGTAATATGGCTGTAGGTTCCAGGGAATTATGAAAAGTCCAGAAAAATAATATAATATTTGCATCAAAAATAAAGTCCTTGGCAAATAGAAGTAGATTATACAAGCGCGGTATCAAAATCCATAGGCATATCCAAGTTCAAATCCAATAGGTCTAGGCAGAATATACTAGGCAGGTATTGCAAGGGTTAATGTGATGTTTTAGACTTTTTTGCCTTTCTTGCGAGCACGGCGCCTTGGGGTATGACAGTTATTGACAGGAGACTATGGAATATGTTATTAGGAATGGTTACAAAATATGATGAATTATTAGATAGGATGAAATGTATTTAAGGCAGAGTTTGATTATCCAAAAGGATGCGGATGATAATTTATGAGTCAATGTGAGAAGAGGTTAGGAAAGTGTATGGAGAGACATGGTGAAAGGAAAATGGTATGGAAACAAATGAATGGAGAAACAGTGCAGAGTTTTGTGATAAGATTTATAGATTGTAATTTGGGATGTGAGACAATGGAAGATGATTTGGTTGTTATATTCATACAGAGTCTAATGGATAACATGTTCCCCGCTTGCAGCCGGCTCATTAAGCAGACTGAGACAGGATGGTACGGGATGAGGCCAAAAGAGTTAGAAAAGCCTATCCTAGATATGGCAGCTACAGGTTGCTTTCCAGTAGAGAGCATGAAGAAGGACATAATGGTGATTAGTAGTGTGTATGCAGAAGGTGATGTGAAGGTGATTAGTAGTATGTATACAGAATGTGATGTGAAGGTGATTAGCAGTATGTATGCAGAATGTGATGTGAATGAGAGCACAAGAAAGAGGAGAAGGTCAGAGATTTAAGCAGGACAAGCAAAGAATGTGAAATTTAGGAAATATTCAGTATTATCCAAGGCAAGGTAGACAGAGGAGTCCGGACACCTGCTTTGTTTGTTGTTTTATGAACTCATAAGGCTCGAAATTGTATGACCAAATGATGGTACATCCACCTCATTATTTGGCACATAGGGTCACCAGGTGACCCCACCTTAACAGCGCACTGTCCTTGTGGAGAGGAACAGATGGCAGC
Organism: Leptobrachium leishanense; assembly: GCA_009667805.1. Classification (NCBI taxonomy): domain Eukaryota; kingdom Metazoa; phylum Chordata; class Amphibia; order Anura; family Megophryidae; genus Leptobrachium; species Leptobrachium leishanense. Next base: position 82,755,998 of record CM019072.1, on the reverse strand, counting down.
TTATCTTTTACTGATAAGACTAAGGGTCTGTTGCAGCAGTGTGGGATTTTGTGCAGGAGCATCATAACAATGTTAGCTCTCCCTATCTTTGTCTACAATATGACAGATCACATTTTTTTCTTTGGTCCCTGTAAGTTTGGATTAGAACATGACACAATATTTGTATTAAGGGACTTATTATTCATGATTTAGGTTGTTTTTTTTCTGTGTACACCTCAGTATTTTTAGATGGTTTTATGATTGTGACATGATTTCATTGGTAGGTGATTCTTTTATTCCCCTAGACGACTTGCAGGCTAAAGTGATATTATTTTAGTGTTTTGTTATTTGTATTAGAACATTTAGCGGACCTACTTGACAGTCTATGTGCCACTTCCTCTACTGACCCTGATTGACTGTATACCACACCACATCACACTCAAACCACGTGTCCAACCTGTATACAGCAAACAGTATCCACTTGCATAAGAGTAACATATAGGGATTGCACTAGTTATTCAGGAACTTTTACAGAAAAATATAATTATACCCACTGTGTCACCCTATAAAAGTCCAATCCACCTGTTTCAAGTCTGGTAAACAAGAATATAGATCCACCCAGGATCTCCACAGTATATGCCCTGATACAGCCCTTTGCGCTTTTTTGGTGCCAGATATATATGGTCTAATTGCTGCAATTACCCATGATTCTCAGTGTTTTATAGTCTTAGATTTATGTTTTGCTTTCTTTAGCATTCCGGTACACCCTGACAAGACCACTGATTGTGTTCACGTATAGAGGTAGTCAATTTACATAGACAAGATTACCTCTGGGTTTTAGAGATATGTCAGCGGTTTTCAGTGCTGTGGTCAAGCAAACTCTTGAGTCACGGACCCCGCAGTATGGCTCTACGTCGCTCCGATACGTGGATGACCTATTGCTGTGCAGCCCAGACGAGGAGAGTTGTTTCAGAGACTCTAAACTTTTGATATTGTACTTATTTCAAGCAGACCACAAGGAGTCGCTCAAGAAAATCTCCTACTCGTTGTCAAATACATGGGATTCACCCTTTCTCCAGGTCAGAGACAGTTGTCCTCAGAGCGAGTGCAGGCGCTCACGAAATTGCCACGACCACATGATAAAGCTTCCATGATGTCCTTTCTAGGCGTGATAAACTGTTGCAGACATTGGCTATCAGACTGTTCATTTTATGATTCTACTCTTCGTTTTTGCACCAAACAAGCCCAGACACCATTCAATGGACTGATGAACTGTTACATGATTACAAAACTCTCCAGCAGTCCTTGTGTACAGCTCCAGCACTTGGATTGCCTCATTACAGCTCACCTTTACAGCTTGAATGCAAAGAGGTTGGAAGGATAACTGCGGGCGTTCTAACTCAAGAACCACGGCAATGGATACTAATGGCAGTTTATTCAAAATTTTACATGCAGTGGTTGGGGGGATGCCGGCATGCTTAGGATTGGGGATGCCGGCATGCTTAGGATCGGGGGGATGCCGGCATGCTTAGGATCGGGGATGCCGGCATGCTTAGGATCAGTTGCAGCATGTGTCATTATGATAGAAACTTGTGAAGCGCTAGTGTTGTCACACTCACTCATTTTGTATACTAAGTTTTAAATGTCCTTAAACAAAGCACAACACAACATATGACAGCGCAAAAGCGATACAACTATGAGAAGATATTTACTGACACTCACAATCTTACTGTTATATAATATACGCTGGGCCATCCGTAGGTCCTGCTTTGTTAGTCCTAAAAATGTACAATACACAATCCACCCACACCATAAATGGATGACGACTCCCATGACTGTGTAAAACAACTGCAGCAAGACGCCACACCTGGAGGGGACTTGCAGTTTACTCCTATAGAAGTCAGTGAGATCGTGTTTATAAATGGTTTGTTTCTTCCAGGCTTTGCTATATGTCAGATGTAGACAAGGTGCTTCTGGCACATTCTATTCCTTGTGTTTCAGCCCAAGCAGCAGAATTAATTGCTCTGATACAGACGTGGAAGTTGTTTAAACGGAAAAACGTGACTATATATATATATATATATATATATACTGACTCCAGACATGCTTTTAAGGTAGTGCATGATTTTGGTCAGATTTGGAAGCAGATAGGACTTGTGACAGCGGACGGTAAAGGTTTCTCATGCAGATTGTTGTAAAAGAATTATTGTCAGTAATTGTTATCAGGAAGGATTGTTAATGTTTAATGCCAAACCCACACAATGCTTCAGACCCAGTGTCACAAGGTAATGCTTTATTTAGCAGATACAGTGTCACAAGGTAATGCTTTATTTAGCAGACGCAGTGGCAAAACAGGGCGCTGTAGCAGCTACTCCACACCCAGACTATGACACTCATCCAGCCATTCAGAGATTGATGGTAATGATACTACAATTGTACCAAGATCGAGATATAGTAAACCTCCAGGCTACGGCCTCAGAGGCAGATTTTTAAGCTTTGGGAAACTGTATGACAAAAGGATATATGAATGGCCTTTAGTCATACAACGAGGGGAAGTTGAGTATATATTACCCCCCTTTATTTTTATTACCCCCCTTTTATTTTTATTTCATACTTTATGGTGTCAGACATAAGAACAGAGCGCTAAGGCTTTAGCAGCAAGGTTTGTATGTAAAAAGATAGGGCCTCGCGTTATAACAGATGATATTTGTGTAGCACAGGCAGAATATGTGGCGCACTTGATTAGTAAATTGAACGGCATCTACGGTGATAGATCTTTCTTTTTTACCTCCAGATCAAGTGGTGGTCAAGCAGATAATCAGGAGGAACAAGGAGGATGCAAGCAGGATAAGGATGGCTTACAAGCGATGGATGGATCACAGCCAAGCAGAAGCAAGCAAGGAGGCACAGCCAGGACCAGTTATCAGGAGGCTGGGGTTTCCCCCCACACAGTCAGGACCAGTTATCGGGAGGCCGGGGTTTCCCCCCACACAGCCAGGACCAGTTATCGGGAGGCCGGGGTTTCTCCCCCTAACAAGTGACTCTTGAAGAATTTGGAGACTCTCGTGATAAAGAAGAAAGAGTGACACTTATAAGTAGGAGGGGAAGATCAATCCCCTGAGTCTCATGAACTGACTCCCCTGATATTATGTTGTGCTGTAACTTGGGGCTTTATCACACTTTACTTTATTATCATTTTTTTACATTCATGGTGTGTCTGAAAGATGAAACACACAGTCAGGATATCGGTTCTAACTTGGGATTGGTTAGGAATACGAGGGAACTCAGTGAGTCTTCATGGAAAAGATAATATGTATATGAATCCATTAAGTTGATCTTTAAGGAATCTCAGAAGAATGACTCGTGCTAGATATGTAGTCAGGCCCCGCACAGCTTATAATATGAGTTTCTATTCACAGGTTTTCCTATTAATGACACGGCTTTACAAGAATTAATTGATCATGGTAATTTAACTCAATATAGTGTGATATAGAAGGAACCTGCCCGCGTCCATTTGCAGAGACATGTTAATGATGTAGCACTGTGATTCAGGAATTTATCAGGACTTTAAAGTGTCACCTGTAAACCTGACTATTTTATTTAGATGTAAGATGTAAGAGGAGGCTCCTGTGTTCACAACTTTTAATTTTACATATACACCAACCAGTGACCGCAAATTTCTTACTCAACAGACAGTGTTTCTTCTCTTAGGTTGGCCTCTAAATACCAGCCAAAGTAGTAGGACAGGGTTACCTTTTGGTTATTATTGGCTTTGTGGTTGATGGGCGACAAAGGTAATACCCCTCAAACATTTTAAACCTTGTTTTTTAGGATTTGTACTACCCGCATTTAATATTCATGACACACTTCCAGAAGGAAAGATTAGGCTAAAGAGAGCTGCTTTTAGAACGTCAATTAAATCTGATTTAGCTGAGGTGATTCCGGCAGGTCTGTTCTGGTTTATTGGCATTTCACGTCTTTACAAAAAGCTTAATTATTTGGTTGATGATATAGATGATGCTTTTAATTATACTGAAGATATTATTTTAAATCTTTCCGCAGAGCAAGAGCAGATGCGCATGGTTACTTTGCAAAATAGATTATTTGCTAGCGGCACAAGGAGGGGTGTGCCAGCTAGTTGGAATTGGTGATTCCTGTCGTACATACATTAAAGACCAATCAGGTGCAATTGAACATGACATGGATGAGTTGGATGAGGTTTGAGCTAGGCTACGGAAGGCTCCGACAGGTGTGTTTGAAGGTTTTGACTGGACTTTTGGACTAGGATCATGGATAGGAAATCTAGGAAAGAAAATATTGATGGGATGTATAGTTGTTCTCTTTATCTTTATTGCTATATACGATTTTGTAATGCTTCTTAAGTGTCTATGTAAGCATATGAGTAAAAACATTAACACAAGTAAGCCTAAAGTTACCCCTCTTGATTATCGAAGCATTCCCCCACAGGGTTTAGAGAAAACAGTTTTCCAGATTGAGTAATGTGTCCACTCCTTAGGCATAAGGGAAGGTACATTTCAGATGTAATGGGTACACATATGGTAGAATTGCTTAATATACTAGTAGATGAATGTAACACATACATATAGTTAGCTGATCCTTTTTTAGTTGTTTCTTTAAGATTAATTTGCAGTACTTTAACCTCACAACCCCACACCTATCCTTTAATTAAATTGCACTACCTCCTTAGCTACTCAAGTGCTGGTTAGGGTAAAACCGATGACTACCAGCATCCACAGCAATTAATGACAATAGAAAATAAGCTACTATGTGTTATCGTTATAGCTGCAATTTAAAATTCCTTCTCCCCTTTCCTTTTGCTATTTCTATCTTAGTATAATAAGTGTGATTGCTCGCTGTCACCAGTGAATATTGTGTTCCCACTCTTGGAGAAGAGGCCTGCATGGTCAGGGTGTCTCCCTGGGTCATTCTTTTGTGGGTTTAAATCCTGCGTCGGCTAAGAGTGACCCGGCCTCTGAAGTACTGGGCGGGCATGGGAACGTGACAGTGTTGTTTTTTAGTTTATTGATCACGATGTGATAAAAATGATGGATTGATGGGATTTACCTATCACGATCAGGCAGTTCTGAAAATATACGACATGAGTTTATGCTGATGCCTTAAGTGAACTTTGATCTAATTAGCATTCTATTAACAAGCTGACAGTCCAGAAATGCATCTCACCTAAGAATCTGCAGCCATGTGTAAATGTGTTAAAGCACACCCAAGATAAGTGGGAGAGGCTAACAATTAGGAAGTAAAAAAGTCCAGAAGCAAACAGATGTCAATTCCTGTTAAATAATGAAACGTTAGGAAAATTTATGAAACTGCAGAAATGTTTATCTTTGTGTTACTCTGTATTGTAACTTTTAATATGCTGCTGTATGCATTTTAGTACGTGTTACTTCTCTGATAGGATATTGAAATGTCATGTAAATGTATATAAGCACATGTAACCAAACATACAAGAGAGAGCGAAGCGAAGGAAAACTTTGTGTCTTGTCATCATTTCCAGTTACTTCCTTCTCACTGGTCGACCATATGAGTTATTTTGTTACGGAGAGATAGTTTAGTTAGAGAATAGAAGATTACGGACACACATCAAGCTGAGGCAGAATTTTCCGGCTATCAGCGTCGCGCCCATACTCACCGGAGCGGCTGCAACTGCCAGGAGTAACAGCCCAGTTAATGTATAAAACATAACAAGGAAAAAAGGTGTCATCTTCGCTCGTTTCTATGTGTTCCATGTACAACAAAACTGAGGTTTTTGTTTGTTTCAATGGCCATTGCAACGTAAGCTCACTCGCCACTTCACGGCACCTCTTTACAGAGTGAGTACCTAACAATTGTACCCAAAAGGCCGCTCTACGTTGCAATGGCCATTGAAACAAACAAAAACCTCAGTTTTGTTGTACATGGAACACATAGAAACGAGCGCAGATGACACCTTTTTTCCTTGTTATGTTTTATACATTAACTGGGCTGTTACTCCTGGCAGTTGCAGCTGCTACGGTGAGTATGGGCGCGACGCCATTTTTTCTGTATTTATGTATATCATGCTTGTAACACCAGTCCGTCGTTCTGCAGCTGTTCCTCTTTCCATGTTTTTGTTTTTAATCCCAAATGGGAAGTGTTTGGTGCTTGTATAAATAAAACCCACCATCTTTGCCTCTCCTTGGCTGAAAAGCAGCAGGAGGGGCTTGGAGCTGCTCAGTAAAGTGGCCTTTTGGTTACAATTGTTAGGTACTCACTCTGTAAAGAGGTACCGTGAAGTGGCGAGTGAGCTTACGTTGCAATGGCCATTGAAACAAACAAA
>CM019072.1:82648183-82749585 GCA_009667805.1 Leptobrachium leishanense | reverse complement strand
GGCAAATCCATGTGTGAGCTGGGGCAAATCCATGAGCTGGGGCAAATCCATGTGTGAGCTGGGGGCAAATCCATGAGCTGGGGCAAATCCATGAGGTGGGGCAAATCCATGTGTGAGCTGGGGCAAATCCATTTGTGAGCTGGGGCAAATCCATGAGCTGGGGCAAATCCATTGTGAGCTGGGGCAAATCCATGAGCTGGAGCAAATCCATGAGCTGGGGCAAATCCATGTGTGAGCTGGGGCAAAGCCATGAGCTGGGGCAAATCCATGAGCTGGGGCAAATCCATGAGCTGGGGGCAAATCCATGAGCTGGGACAAATCCATGAGCTGGGGCAAATCCATGTGTGAGCTGGGGCAAATCCATGTGTGAGCTGGGGGCAAATCCATGAGCTGGGGCAAATCCATGAGCTGGGGCAAATCCATGTGTGAGCTGGGGCAAATCCATGAGCTGGGGCAAATCCATGAGGTGGGGCAAATCCATGTGTGAGCTGGGGCAAATCCATTTGTGAGCTGGGGCAAATCCATGAGCTGGGGCAAATCCATGTGTGAGCTGGGGCAAATCCATGAGCTGGAGCAAATCCATGAGCTGGGGCAAATCCATGTGTGAGCTGGGGCAAAGCCATGAGCTGGGGCAAATCCATGAGCTGGGGCAAATCCATGAGCTGGGGCAAATCCATGAGCTGGGGCAAATCCATGAGCTGGGGCAAATCCATGTGTGAGCTGGGGCAAATCCATGTGTGAGCTGGGGGCAAATCCATGAGCTGGGCAAATCCATGAGCTGGGGCAAATCCATGTGTGAGCTGGGGCAAATCCATGAGGTGGGCAAATCCATGTGTGAGCTGGGGCAAATCCATGTGTGAGCTGGGGCAAATCCATGTGTGAGCTGGGGGCAAATCCATGAGCTGGGGCAAATCCATGTGTGAGCTGGGGCAAATCCATGTGGGAGCTGGGTAAATCCATGAGCTGGTGCAAATCCATGTGTGAGCTGGGGCAAATCCATGAGCTGGGGGAAATCCATGAGCTGGGGCAAATCCATGTGTGAGCTGGGGCAAATCCATGAGCTGGGGCAAATCCATGAGCTGGGGGCAAATCCATGAGCTGGGACAAATCCATGAGCTGGGGCAAATCCATGTGTGAGCTGGGGCAAATCCATGTGTGAGCTGGGGGCAAATCCATGAGCTGGGGGCAAATCCATGAGCTGGGGCAAATCCATGAGGTGGGGCAAATCCATGAGGTGGGGCAAATCCATGTGTGAGCTGGGGCAAATCCATGAGCTGGGGCAAATCCATGTGTGAGCTGGGGGCAAATCCATGAGCTGGGGCAAATCCATGAGCTGGGGCAAATCCATGAGCTGGGGCAAATCCATGTGTGAGCTGGGGCAAATCCATTTGTGAGCTCGGGGCAAATCCATGAGCTGGGGCAAATCCATGAGCTGGGGCAAATCCATGTGTGAGCTGGGGCAAATCCATGAGCTGGGGCAAATCCATGTGTGAGCTGGGGGCAAATCCATGAGCTGGGGCAAATCCATGAGCTGGGGCAAATCCATGTGTGAGCTGGGGGCAATCCATTTGTGAGCTCGGGGCAAATCCATGAGCTGGGGCAAATCCATGAGCTGGGGCAAATCCATGTGTGAGCTGGGGCAAATCCATGAGCTGGGGCAAATCCATGTGTGAGCTGGGGCAAATCCATGAGCTGGGGCAAATCCATGTGTGAGCTGGGGGCAATCCATGAGCTGGGGCAAATCCATGAGCTGGGCAAATCCATGTGTGAGCTGGGGCAAATCCATGAGCTGGGACAAATCCATGAGCTGGGGCAAATCCATGAGCTGGGGCAAATCCATGTGTGAGCTGGGGCAAATCCATGAGCTGGGGGCAAATCCATGAGCTGGGGCAAATCCATGAGCTGGGGGAAATCCATGTGTGAGCTGGGGCAAATCCATGAGCTGGGGGCAATCCATGAGCTGGGGCAAATCCATGAGGTGGGGCAAATCCATGTGTGAGCTGGGGCAAATCCATGAGCTGGGGCAAATCCATGTGTGAGTTGGGGGCAAATCCATGAGCTGGGGCAAATCCATGAGCTGGGGCAAATCCATGAGGTGGGGCAAATCCATGTGTGAGCTGGGGCAAATCCATTTGTGAGCTGGGGCAAATCCATGAGCTGGGGCAAATCCATGTGTGAGCTGGGGCAAATCCATGAGCTGGAGCAAATCCATGAGCTGGGGCAAATCCATGTGTGAGCTGGGGCAAAGCCATGAGCTGGGGCAAATCCATGAGCTGGGGCAAATCCATGAGCTGGGGGCAAATCCATGAGCTGGGGCAAATCCATGAGCTGGGGCAAATCCATGTGTGAGCTGGGGGCAAATCCATGAGCTGGGGGCAAATCCATGAGCTGGGGCAAATCCATGTGTGAGCTGGGGCAAATCCATGAGGTGGGGCAAATCCATGTGTGAGCTGGGGCAAATCCATGTGTGAGCTGGGGCAAATCCATGTGTGAGCTGGGAGCAAATCCATGAGCTGGGGCAAATCCATGTGTGAGCTGGGGCAAATCCATGTGGGAGCTGGGGCAAATCCATGAGCTGGGGCAAATCCATGTGTGAGCTGGGGCAAATCCATGAGCTGGGGCAAATCCATGAGCTGGGGCAAATCCATGTGTGAGCTGGGGCAAATCCATGAGCTGGGGGCAAATCCATGAGCTGGGGCAAATCCATGAGCTGGGGCAAATCCATGTGTGAGCTGGGGCAAATCCATGTGTGAGCTGGGGGCAAATCCATGAGCTGGGGGCAAATCCATGAGCTGGGGCAAATCCATGAGGTGGGGCAAATCCATGTGTGAGCTGGGGCAAATCCATGAGGTGGGGCAAATCCATGTGTGAGCTGGGGCAAATCCATGTGTGAGCTGGGGCAAATCCATGTGTGAGCTGGGGCAAATTCATGTGTGAGCTGGGGGCAAATCCATGAGCTGGGTCAAATCCATGAGGTGGGGCAAATCCATGTGTGAGCTGGGGCAAATCCATGACGTGGGGCAAATCCATGTGTGAGCTGGGGCAAATCCATGTGTGATCTGGGGGCAAATCCATGTGTGAGCTGGGGGAAAATCCATGAGCTGGGGGCAAATCTATGAGCTGGGGCAAATCCATGAGGTGGGGCAAATCCATGTGTGAGCTGGGGCAAATCCATGAGGTGGGGCAAATCCATGTGTGAGCTGGGGCAAATCCATGTGTGAGCTGGGGCAAATCCATGAGCTGGGGCAAATCCATGTGTGAGCTGGGGCAAATTCGTGAGCTGGGGCAAAGCCGTGAGCCGGGGCAAATTCGTGAGCTGGGGCAAATCTGTGAGCTGGGGCAAATCCGTGAGGTGGGGCAAATCCATGAGGTGGGGCAAATCCATGTGTGAGCTGGGGCAAATCCATGTGTGAACAAGAAACAGTAATAATTGAATGCAGTGACAATAATTTATGATAATAAAGAGTGGACACATAGTCCTACAGATACAACTGGCCCTTTGAGGGTGACCAAACTGCTGATGCGGCCCCGATGACATTTGAGTTTGACACCCCTGACCTACAGGAATATAAGTATATTTAAAATTAAAGTTACGCCATTTTACACTAAACTAATTTAAACTAAAACCAAACTATGTAAAATATATTTAAAATCACACGATACAATTTGAACATAAAGTCTCTTGGGGTTTGAAGCATGGAGCGTTACATCAGCTCCATGACAATCTCTACATACCCTCGACTTATGCTGTGACCTCAACGATTCTCTCTATGTTATACTACCAGAAAATATATTACTTGTCCCTGGGCGCTACGCTGAAAATACTGCTGCCACCTCTCAACTACAAACCTGACGGCACTGGTACCAGTAGACAGGTAGCATTAAATACATCTTCCTCATGGCTTTGGTACTTGCTACGTACAGGCAAGAATACTGCACAGTGGTTCCTCATATCTCTCCGTGAATACACTACGGCTAAGAGACTGTCCTGACAGCCTCCTTGCTTGCTTCTGCTTGGCTGTTGTCAGGCTCCCCGCCGATGACTGCACCGGGCCTGCCATATCCGCAGCATGGCTCAGGTCTCTGCTGTGTTTACGGTGACCAGGTGCTCCTCATTTACTCCAGGAGCACATTCTCCATATAAGCAGGGCACACCCCTGTCACGGAACGGACATGAGAGCTCTTTTCAGCGAGCCACAGGACTAAAGACTGAATCCTTTTTAAAGACCATTTTTCCTGTTTTGGTTTTGGTTTTGCGTGTGAGCCTATGGACCTCTTATTTTATTGCTAGATGTGGTTTTATTGGTGTAATGTAATGAAAATGTACCCTGTATGATGTGACTGAAAAAGTATGAAAGAAACCGTTTGTATGTGTTTTTCCCCGTCGCCATTTTGCTCATCCCAGCATGGTTTCACAGAACAAAGGATCTCATGCCCCAAGATGGAGGATGCAGTGGGCCAGAGGATTGGAGGCTTTTCCCAGACCTCATCTGCCTAATCCCCTGGACAATGGGGGAGCCTGAAAGGACAAAATAGAGGATACAGCAAGCCAGTTTATTGGAGGCTTTTCCAAGACCTCATCTGCCTAATCCCTGGACAATGGGAAGGCTGAAAGGGACCTGATAGGGAACAGGATGCTGGGAAAGGAGCCAATCAGTGCTGGTTGTGTGGGTGGGGGAGTTGGTAATCTGTTTGTGTGAAGTTGTATAAATGACCCTGGCATACAGCCACGTCTGGTGTCTTCATTTCAGAGCTACAATCACTATCGCAGGAGACACTCAGCGGTCTCCTGCATCACCACTCAACCCAGGAACGGGATCCCCAAGGCAACACCGCACCATCTCTCCAGATGCCGGACCAACGCCATTTCATCCTCCAGGCCGCTCGAGACACCGAGTGCCGTGCCACTCGGTAGTCGGGCCGGACGCCATCAAAGGGGGGGTCAGATAGAGCAGGACCGCAGGCGGACTTCCATCCCGCCACACTGGTGGCAGCGGTGGGATAGCTCTTTGAACCCCCAGAAAAATCACTCAGCATGGCAGGGTACGCCAACTACAAAAAAAGACACCCTGCGGAGCATCCTGGAGAGCCGAGGAGGCACCCCGGGCTCAAAAAGTAAAGCCGCCCTGATCGAGGAACTGCAGGAAATGGACCAGGGAGCCGTGGGCACGCCAACCTTACCACCCACCCAGGCATTGGTCCCAGAAGATCCCTTCCAAAGGAAAGTGCGGCAGCGGGTAGCCCTCTTTGGAGCTGCCCCGTCAGAAGCCGCTATACACAACGCCATCCAGGAGATCCGGCAGGAAGAGGAACGAGACAAGGGGCGCCAGCATGAACTTCAGCTGGCCGAAATGCAGAACCAATCAGCGGGCCGGAAGGTGCCCTTCCATGCGTTTAAAACCTTCAGTGAGGCGAAGGAAGAGATTGAAAGCTTCCTCCAGGACTTTGAGCGGTTGTGCCAGGTACACGAGGTCCAATGCTCTGCTTGGGTCGGTATTCTGGCCTGTAAATTGACAGGTCGAGCTGCAGAGGCGTATCGGACCGTTCCGGACGAAGAGGCCAAGAACTATGACTACGTAAAGCCAGGGGCGGATCCAGAGCCTAGTCTCGGGAGGGGCACTGACAGAAAATAAGGTGTTGCTTACAGAACTGACAATATTTTATTTAACGTATAATACAGTCCTACGTTTGCGAGACATTTATCATTCCAGAAGGTACCTCTCATTTTTTATTTTTACACACTCAACAGGCCCCTCACATTCCCCCAATACAATTTACAGTCACTCACCAATTATCAAAATGATGTCTCTGCAGTGTTGCTCTGTCCCAGACGAATACTGACTCGGCTGTCCTGCTGCTTTGTTCAAGACTGACTGATAATGTTGGGTGACCGGCACACATTGCATACAAATATACAAAATACAAACATACACACACATACTGTACACATATATTGTCATGTAACTGGGTAACAGGCAGCACGCTGCATCACACAGATATATATATTCATGCTGCTGGGTGACAGGCAGCACGCTGCATCACACAGATCTATATATATATTCATGCTGCTGGGTGACAGGCAGCACGCTGCATCACACAGATATATATATTCATGCTGCTGGGTGACAGGCAGCACGCTGCATCACATAGATATATATATATTCATGCTGCTGGGTGACAGGCAGCATGCTGCATCACACAGATATATATATATTCATGCTGCTGGGTAACAGGCAGCACGCTGCATCACACAGATATATATATATATATTCATGCTGCTGGGTAACAGGCAGCACGCTGCATCACACAGATATATATATATATATTCATGCTGCTGGGTAACAGGCAGCACGCAGCATCACACAGATATATATATTCATGCTGCTGGGTGACAGACTCCTCACTGCAAGGAAAAGCAATGAACAGGACCTACAGTGAATGCAGTGGAGGCTCCTCGCTGCATCACATATAGAGAGGTTTTATGATGCTCTCGGATAGCTTTTAAATTACTATTCCACTGGGCTCCTATCCCCCTCAGGTCCCCATGCTCTGATCCACAGGTAACCATGTGTAGCTATGAATCATGCCAGGGGTCATCTGATGAGGAGCGTTTCCTCCCCAACTGCTCACACAATGCCCAGCCAGCCACATGGCTGAACATCCTGTGGGAGGGGGGGGGGGGTGTTGCCTGGGGATGCTGTAAGGCCCCCTGCCAGTTTACACACCTTCATGATGTTGGGTAAGAAATCACCTAAATGGGGGTTTGAATAGGAGGGGGCAGGAAGAAAGGTCCTCTTAATCACAAAGATACCCTGTGTGACAGGACCCTAAAGAAATAATAGGGGGGGGTGGGGGTGTGCTTGGTGTGCAATGAAATCAGCAGAAATGGGTATGAGGGAGAAATGACACGTTTTATGTATCATTCTAGTTGAAATCAGGGAAAATAGATGATAGGGCTGACTGGTGAGGACAGGGGGGCAGAGAGAAGGTAAAAGCCAGAGAAGGAGATGCAGAATAACACTATTATCCCTTTCCTCCCCTGCACAACTTGCTAACATCTTCACTTCCATCACTTACTGGGCCAGCAGCTGCCTTGCCTCTCTTCTCACTCACTGATTCTCCTCAGGCCTGTCTGCATGCAGCTGCAGGGTGGAGGAGCTGACCTCCTGTGGAGGGATGGGGAAATAGCCACCGGATATGATTTGCTCTCATATCCTGCGATTAGCTACAGCTGCAACACAGGAATACTGTGTTCGCATTCAGGATCGCTAGTTACATTAAGGGGGCACTGGGCAGCCCTGTGGCAGTGGCACCCATAGCACCCCGTAATGCCTGGTACCTGGGGCGGAGCAACTGATACAATGTACTGTAAAGGCTGCCACTCACGGCAGTTACCTGGTTTGGGCTCGGCTATGGATGGACGGCACAGGTCACCCCCGGTTCTCCTCTGTGTCACTCTCAGTGACTGGCAGCAGGCACACTCTCTCTGCAAATTTGCTGGCAGCCACACGCACTGGTCCGGCACTCCGGCTGCAGTGTGGAGCTTCCTGCTTGAAGAGAATAATGGTCTCCAATTGTCCGTCCTTAACCCCTAAGACCCTGTCTTAGGCACACCTTGAGTTAACTCTCCTCCTGCGCAGGGAGAGAGAAAATCCTTTCAAAAAGGACACACGAGGCATGTATTTTTGTCTGGCAATTTCTCTCTGCCTTCCAACGGTTCTTGACACATATTTATACCTATGTCAAGGCGTTGTCTTTTTATTTCATTAGTTAACATTTCAAAACATAACATAGTTCATTGGCCAGTTTCAATACAGGTCTGGTGACACATTTCTAGACAGTCCCGTGGCCTCGGCATGTGATTTCTTGAGATATCAGCATTTCTTAAGACATCAGTACTTTTTTTAAGACATCAGCACTTTTTTATCACTTCAGAGAAACTTGCAAACATCAGTATCCTTGCCATTCTAAAGACATTTGCAAACATCAGCATCCTTGCCATTCCAAAGACATTTGCAAACATATTGAGAAGTGAACCTTAATCCTATAATACTGCTGATTATCAATTTATCTTAAAACTATTTCTTATATTTTAAACCTTAATTTATCTATTAATATTATAATTCCTGGGGTGTTATTTAACTACTTATAGGGTCCTTCTTATAGGTTAGCAGATGGTGGTCTGAGGATTCCTTTTCCTTCACTGCTCTTCCACCCTCACGTGACAACTGCAGCATGGCGCCGGCGCACTGGGTCATGTGACTGCAGTCCTCCAACACAGAGCCAGTTTTCAGATTGTACAAACGAACTGAAGCTTGGCCAGCAGCCGGTTGGTAATATTTTCTTGGGGGGGGGGCAATTGCCCCGTTGCCCCCCCTGGATCCGCCCCTGCGTAAAGCAAGCTTTACTGAGCCGCTTTGCCATCACTCCTGAAGCCGGCCGGGTGAAGTTCCGAAACTCACGCCGGCCCAACGGCACAACGCATGTAGAGTGGGTGCATCGGCTACAATGAGACCTAAAGACTTGGTTCCTGGGGAGCAAGGCCAGAACGGTGGAAGAAATCACCCAGCTGCTACTACTGGAACAATTTTTTGAACATATAGCAGTACGAGAGTGGGTACGGGACAAGAAACCCCAGACGGTGCAGCAAGCTGCTACCTGGGCAGACGAGTACACAGACACGAGGAAACCCAACGGTGGTGAACGACCCCCACCCCCTCGACCTGCACTACCCGCCCCTCCCCCGGAGCCGTCGACCCGCTGGCCCGCAGTCAGACCGGCGAGCCGTCCAAACTCGGCGGCCAACATCCGCTGTTACGGATGCAACCAGATGGGGCACTACCGCCGGAATTGCCCCACCGACTCCCCATTTCACGGGCCCCCACCCGAGCACCACCCGCGGCTCACTGCTACCACACCGAAACCCCGTGGTTGGACTCCCCGGAAGAATGGGGATGTTACACGAGGCCGACCCTGTACAGGCTGCCTCGGCCAACAACCGCCAACACCACCGACAGGCCGTGTGGATCAACGGACGGGCCGCCGAGGGCCTCCGGGACTCCGGCGCCACCATCACCCTCGTACGACCCCATTTAATACAGAAAAAGGACCGGTTGGACCACACTGTCGCTGTCCGTGTGGCCGGAGGGAAAGTGCTCCGACTGCTACGGCCCGAGTCCACCTGGATTGGGGTTCGGGGGAGGGATCCGTGAGGGTGGGTTTACTGGATCGACTACCGGCTGAAATCCTCCTTGGCAATGACCTGGGACACTTAGTTTCCGCCTACGCCACGGATGCAGCAGCCCTGATGACCACTCGGCAACAAAGCCACCGCAACAACTACGGCACTCCAATCAGGACCCAGGTGAGACCACGACCCAAACCTCACAAACCCCCCGACCCCCCAAACCCCGACCAACCACGACCCCGTCCCCTCGACCTGACCACCCCCTCACATGGAGCTCCCCAGCCACCCTCCGACACCAGACCCAGACCAACCCCACCCTAGAGAGATACCGAGACCGGGCCGGCAAGGGCCTGGAAGGCGACAGTACCGATAGCATTGAGTGGGAGGATGGGCTACTATATAGGTATACTGAGAGGGTGGTCACCAAGAAGCAACAGGTTCCCCACAAGCAGTTAATCGTACCCCAGACCCCTAGACAGGAACTCCTGAGACTGGCCCACGACATCCCCCTCGCCGGACACTTAGGGATAAAGAAGACCCAACACCGGTTAACCCGAGCGTTCTTCTGGCCCCGCCTTAGTGAGGATACCCGAGAGTACTGTCGCACCTGTTCGGTCTGCCAGATGGTAGGGAAAACCAGAGACCACCCGAAAGCCCCGCTGCACCCCATGCCCATTATCCAAGAACCCTTTAGTCGGGTGGCGGTCGACATAATCAGCCCCCTGCCTTGCCCCAGTGCCACCGGGAAGAGATATATTCTCACCGTGGTGGACTACGCCACCCGATACCCTGAGGCTGTGGCCTTGGCCAATATCCAGGCCGACACCATAGCCGATGCCCTCCTACGGGTGTTTTCCCGGGTAGGATTCCCACGAGAGATTTTGTCTGACCAGGGCACCCAGTTTACCGCTGAGCTGACACAACAGCTCTGGCGCCTGTGTGGTGTCAAGGCACTTCACAGTGCCCCATATCACCCCCAGACAAACGGGCTGTGCGAGCGGTTTAATGGGACCCTGAAACAGCTGATCCGGCACTTCACCCAGGAAAGAAAGGACTGGGAAAAATACTTACCCCACTTGTTATTTGCCTATCGGGAGGTACCACAGGAATCGACCGGATTCTCCCCCTTTGAGTTATTGTATGGGTGCCAGGTGCGAGGCCCCTTAGACCTAGTTAGGGCTCAGTGGGAGGGGGGAAAGGAGGCAGACGGGCTCCCCATCCTGAGTTACGTCTTGGAGCTCCGGGAGCGCTTGATGGAACTCATGGAACTAGTTCAAGGGAACATGGAAACGGCCCAGGCCCAGCAGAAGGCGTGGTACGACCGCTCCGCCCGCAGACGCTCGTTCCTCGTGGGGCAGAAGGTCCTGGTGTTAAAACCACAGTGGCAAAACAAGCTGCAGGCGTCCTGGCAGGGCCCCTACCGGGTGGTAACCCAGCTGGGGGATACCACCTATGTGGTTGTCAGCTGTGCAGACACCAGGATCCAGCGGATGTTCCACGTCAATATGCTCAAGGCCTACCATGAGCGCCCGGAGACGGTGGCTGCCATTTGTGCCCCGGCCACCGAGGAGGCAGAACAGTTTCCTCTGATAGATCTCCCCGGGATAGACAACCGGCCAGCAGGGGTCGACCAGGTGCAGATAGGGGAGGAGTTGGGTCCCCAGAAACAGGCGCAGATTAGACAGCTCCTCCACAACCACCAGGAGGTCTTCTCTGCCCGCCCCGGCTATACCAGCCGGGCCTTACACCAAGTTGAGACCCCAGGCCAGAGACCCCTCTGGCAGCCAGCCTACCGACTCCCAGAAGCAGTCCGCGAACCCATGCGGGCTGAAATCCGGTAGATGCTGGAGCTGGGGGTTATTGAGCCCTCCTCCAGCCCATGGGCCTCCTCCGTAGTGTTGGTCCCCAAAAAGGACGGGACCACCCAGTTCTGTGTGGACTACCGGAGGTTAAATGACTGTACCACGACTGACGCATACCCCATGCCCCGAGTTGACGAGCTGTTAGATCAGATCTCCCATGGGCACTATCTGACCACCGTAGATTTGTGTAAGGGGTATTGGCAGTTTCCCCTGGCAGAGGAGGTGACCCCGAAGTCAGCCTTCATCACCCCGTTCGGCCTGTACCAATTTCGGGCCATGCCGTTTGGGATGAAGAACGCCCCGGCTACTTTCCAGCGGTTGATTGATCACCTCCTCAATGGCCTCCAGGAGTTTGCCTGTGCCTTCTTAGTAGGGATGTGGATCCGATAATTCATTCCGTCGATACGATAATTCTGGCGATTCTATCGTGTTTTTTTAATTAACCCTTTCGCTGCTGAGGCTTTTCCCACCTCTGTGCTGAGCTCATTTTTACCGGTTTTGCTCATCATGTTTAAACGTGTTTTGAAGGCTTATTTTAGTATATGACCCCGACATATTATATATCGTTCTTTCCGTCAGACTCGGCAGATTCATAATATGTCATTATTATATGTATACGTCATGACCTGTCTGTATATTATAACAAAAAATGCAATAAAATATGATTTTTCAATAATTTACAACGTGTAAAGTGGGTTTTTTTCACATTTTAACATGCGAGCAATTGCGGTTGTATTTTGTATGGGGTGCGCTTGTTAAAAAAATTAGAGATGGGGGTCTCGTTACATTTTTTTTTGGGGAAAATTACAAAATTTTTAACAAACGCACCGCATACAAAAATCGTTAGTGCAGTATCATTGTTCACATTATAATTGAAATGGGAACAATATTGCTGCATTAACAAACCAAAAAAAAGAAAAATAAATTGTTTATTTTTTTTTATAAATTTTTTTAAATATTTTTTTATTTTACATTTTTTTACAAACGTTTTTGACATTCGTGTTTGGTATCGTTGGAACGGCCATGCTCTGGCCGATCCAACAATACCAAACTTTAACCCCTAGCTGCCACGGTTCGGGAGATAGGGGGTTCAATTTGGAACCCCTATCTCCACCATTGGTGGCAGCTAGGGGTTAACTCCAGGACTGGCGTCATCGTGCTATGCACGATGACGCCAGTCCTCAGGGGGAGTTCCCGAAGCTTGGCCGACATCCGACATCCTCATGGATATGCCCCAGCTCCTCATGGATATTGCCCCAGCACCTCGTGGATATGCCCCAGCTCCTCGTGGACATGCCCCACCTCCTCGTGGACATGCCCCAGCTCCTCGTGGACATGCCCCAGCTCACACATGGATTTGCCCCAGCTCCTCGTGGATATGCCCCAGCTCCTCCTGGATATGCCCCAGCACATGGAATGCCCCAGCTCCTCATGGATATGCCCCAGCTCCTCATGGATTTGCCCCAGCACATGGAATGCCCCAGCACCTCATGATAATGGCCCCAGCTCACCTCCGCCGCCTTTTTCGCTCCCTCAAAGTGTCCGGCGGTGCGGAGCTTGGGCGCTCGCCAGGGGGAGCCACGTGACCAGCTGCGATTGGCTGGTGACGTGTTTCCTCCAGGCGAGCGCCAAAGCTGCATGCTTCGGACGCTCACAGGGAGCGAAAAACGCGGCGGAGGGTGAGACACCCGCCCTTAGGGTGATGGTGTCACCCTAAAGGCGGGTGTCACCTGGTGCGGGCCGCACCCCCCGCTCCCATGTAGCGACGCCACTGGTATATACATTTAACGGCCGCACGCCCACGGACTTACTCTATCCAAACAAAGTTCAGAATGATGTGAAACATTGGGACTTTTTGGATAGATTTCGATTTTCGACTATCCAGAAGTTAAAAAAATAAAAATGGTCAAAATCTAATGCAAAAGTCCTGATGTTTCACATCGGGATGTCAGATATTAATAGGCTTGTGCACCGATTTTTTTTTCGGTTCGATTCGGTTTGATTTGTTCTGATGTTTAAAATTTTCGATTGTGTACATTTTTTTGGAATATCGACATTTTTCGTATTTTCGGGTCACTTTGCTCGTTTTTTGTATCGACTTTTCGTGATTTCGGAAATTTTCTTTTTTTTCGGAACGTCTGTTCTCCTCGTTTCAAAGTGTTTAACTCTATTCGTTTTGATGTAAAGTACTATGGTTTACTTTTTTATACTTTATATATTTTTTTATAATAAATTTGGTTTGTTTCTCGGATCCGATAATTCATTCTGTCGATACGATAATTCTGGCGATTCTATCGTGTTTTTTTTTTTTGTTAAATAAAGATCCTTTTTTTCTTATGAATATACATTTCACAACTTTATTTATTTAATCACATTAAAAAAATGGTATGAAAGCCAAGGAACAAAAAAAAAATAACAAAACGATTTAAAAAACGGTAAACTGACCCGAATGGTCTGACTTTAAAAATAAAAACCAGAACAAAAATGTTTTAAAACGGAAAAATAGTTGATCAAAATGATCTGAAATGAAAAAAAATAATAAAATAAAATGATTTAAAACAGACAAAAATATAAATTAACCCTTTCGCTGCTGAGGCATTTCACGGCTTCCCTTCACGCCTGTGTGCGGCACTGCGGTCTGCTGCTGAGCTAATTTTTAACAGTTTCGCTCCTCTTGTTTAAACGCGTTTTGAAGCCTTCTTTTATAATATGACCCAGACATGTTATATATCGTTCTTTTCCGGCAGACTCGGCAGATGATTCATAATATATCATTATCATATGTATGCGTCATGTCCTGTCTGTATATTATAACAAAAAATGCAATAAAATTAGAATTTTCAATGTTTGTTTTACAAGGTGTAAAGTGTTTTTTTCACATTTTAACATGCGAGTGTTTGCGGTTATATTTTATGAGTTGCGTTTGTTAAAAAAAATTGAAAAGGGGACTTGTTATATTTTTTTGGGTGACAATTACACTATTTTTAACAAACGCACCCCATACAAAAATCCTTAGTGCAGCATCATTGTTCACATTATAATTGAAATGGCAACAATATTGCTGCATTAACAAAACAAAACAAAAAACCTGTATTTTTTTTTTTATTATTTAAATTTTTTAAAATTTTTAACATTGTCATGTTTGGTATTATTGGAAAGGCCATGCTCTGGTCGATCCAAAGATACCAAACATTAACCAACTGATAGCTGCCGCGGATCGGGAGATAGGGGTCCAATGAACCCCCTATCTCCACCATTGGTCACAGTTAGGGGTTAACTCCAAAACTGACGTCATTGTGACGAGGTCTTTTGACTGTCAGCAGCTGCTGTTCCCCCACGCTGTTGTCTTCCTGCAAAGACGTGACCATGTTGGCGGGCAGCGTCTTAGCGGGCAGCGGTGGGAGAGAGAGAGCTCATAGCTGGGAGGAGGTGTTGTGTGAAGCTGCAAACAGGGACAAATAAACTAGACCTGAGCCGCACTAAGGATCTTTGGGTTGTGTCGGAGAAGACTTCACGCAGTGCTGCCATCAATATTTTTTGATAAATTCTTGGTTATACAATGAATGTGACTGTGGACAAAAATCCGTGTTGTTGTGACATCGCCTAAGCTTAACAAAAAACCAGGCCACGTCGGTAATCAAATCTCAAGGCCGTACAACAAGGTTGTGTTAGTGTGTGACATTTTTGGCCAGGCAGGAAGTGTAGAATGTGCAGTCACATTCATGGCCACAAATATGTTGACAAATTTATGACAAAGGGTCCATAGAAATGTCAATACATTTATGTACATATAATTTTAACAGTGTGGAAACCAAGCAATACATATTAACTTATTAAGTAAGGAAAAGCAACACACACAAACAGGAAGATAGTGAAAAAATAGAAAATTTATTTACAACATATGAACATAGGGAAGGGAACATGCCAAGGATGGCAAACTGCCCAACAAGTTACTGGCATTTGAGGAGATGTTGGAGCTGGTCCGCATCTTGGATTGCAAAGATTACGATTGCTGTAAGGGCCCTTACGGCAGGAAGAATAACACCCGCAAGGATCGTATCCTTGAAAAGCTACGCACCACCATCCTGGAGCTGTTCGGGAAGGACTGGACGAAGGACCATCTCCGAAAACGCTGGTCCGACCTCAAGGCACGCGAGCAGGAGCAGCTGAGGCACATTCTGGAGGAGGCTGCCACTGGTCTCACTGCTGCTCCAGGAGGTCTGCGGCATTGTTTATGTGCTCCCGCAGTTCCTGGAGCAGTTCCTGTAGGGCGTTGATGGAGGTAGCTGCCAGGCGAAGCTCACCGATCGCCTCCCGTCGGCGTCTGGCTTCTCCTTCTATATATCCAATAAATGAAAGAAGGAAAATACAGTAAGTAAAGCAGGTTTCTATTTTTGACTGAAAGTCTTGAAAAAATATAACAGTAGTATATACCAGAGCTGGCGGCCTCCTGAGGCTCCGACTCCTCTGACTCCTCCCCCACCACCACCGTCAGCATATCCGGTGCTATATGTAAGAAATTAAAGAAATAAAAAATACAGTAAACAACAAAACTGATATATTTTTGAACAAAAGTCGATGCAAAATACAACAGTAAAAAAAAAAAAACCTGGACTGGCGGCCTCCTGCTGCTCCGGCTGCCTCTCTCCTTCGCCCTCCTCCTGGTCCCCCTCTTCCTCCTCTTCCTCCTCCTGCTCCTCTTGTGCTATACATAAAAAATTTTAATTAGAATATAGTAAACAAAAAATGTTTCCGTTTTTGACCAAAAGTCGTTGCAAAATAAAACAGTATATACCAGCGCTGGTGGACGTCCGTGGCTCCTCCTCCACTGGGGCACTGGTCCCCGCCCGGGCAGATTCTGCGGCCTTCTTCTTCCTGTCTTCTGCCAAATCCAAAAAATAACACGTAAATAATGAAGACTGGAAAAAATGGTATATCTATACACTATATTGCCGAAAGTATTGCGACAACCCTCCACTACCCCACTAGCACTACCAGCTTGACCCACCACTACTCCCATCTCATAGTTCTAAAGTCACAAAATATTTATTAATTTCCTCTGCACAGACATATATTACCGTTCATTTATATATTTTTTTCAGAAGTAAACATTACGTTTATTCAATAAAAACTATTATTTGTGTTGTGTGCGTACAAAGCGCATTGTGTGACTGCTTTTAGTTATTTTATAGAAGGCCTCAGCCTCAGTTTCACTTTCAGTTTCTGCGAATAAAACTGGATATTGCAGAAACAACAGAAATCCACCATTTTGTTTTGAAATTTGCATCTAAAGCGTTCAATAAACACACTGCTGCAGCAAACTGAATCGCTGCGCTGCAACAATTCAGCAGCTGCTGAGGCTGTATTGAAGGCGGCTCTGTTTGGATGCACTTTCAGAAGAACTACATGTCCCATCCTATCACTTAGCAGAAACGCAGAGATTTTTATTGATGCGCAGGTGGGAGCCAATATTGGGCAAGCTGCGGGTCATCTCGTATGCATCACTCAGTCACAACAACCCCCCCCCAGCACACTACAGTACACACAGTGCCAAAAGAAATCCAGCATTGTAACTTCATCTACATACATCAAATGTCACAATTTTCACGAATACGTAATATCACAAAAAAGAAGAGCTATGGCAAAAATGCATGTATGACGAGTCGTGAAAACGCAAAGCTATACACAATCACATTGCATGAAAAAAGGACTAGATAAATCAACGTATTTCTGTGCACATTAGCACATGCAAGCACATTATTATTATTATACAGGATTTATATAGCGCCAACAGTTTGCGCAGCGCTTTACAATATAACATGACACTTACGTTTCGCTATGACGCGGCGGATGTGTCTCAGCTGCTCCTGCTCGCGTACCTTCAGATCAGACCAGCGTTTCCTGAGCTGGTCCTTCGTCCTGTCCTTCCCAAACAACTCCAAAATGGTGGTGCGTAGCTTGTCTAAGATACGATCCTTCCTGGCGTTAGACTTCCTGCGGTAAGGGCCCTTCCGGCAATCATAATCTTTACTATTAAAGATCCGTACCAGCTCCAACATCTCTTCAAACGCCATATTGCTGGCCCGTTTCTTCCTGGGTGGTGGTGGTTCATCATGGAGAGAGTGCTTGAACGGCACTCATCTCTTGCAGCGGCCATTATGATGAATAATAAAAACAATATTTTGTTCAAAAAGTTGTCAATGAAACTGGCTCAATAAAGTTACGACATCCGCACGCGCACGCATGCGCGACCCGCGGACGAATCGGTTCTGACCCAAATACGAAAATTCTTATCGGATCATTGGAAACAATAAAAAAATTTACAGAATCAGCCATATAACCGATACTAGTTAAATATACGATGTCCAGACTTACCGAAATGGAACCGAAATCCCGAATGGAACTGAAATCATGAATAGAGGGAAAATAAATTTCGATTTGACACATTTCAAGTCCATTCTAAAATTCCTAAAAATTTTCGTTTTGGCAAATTTTTCGTTTTTTTCGGAAAGTCTGTTCTCGTTTCAAAGCAATAAATTTCGATTTGACACATTTCAAGTCCATTCGAAAATTCCGAAAATTTTTCGATTCGGCTCGGAAAACAGTTCGGATTCGACTTTTTCGGAACTAAAAAATTTCGGAATTTCGGCCGCATCGAAAGACCCGAATCGGGAAATTTCGTGAAAATTCCGAAATTCCGAAACCCGAAACGCACATCCCTACTTC
The DNA here is from genome assembly GCA_009667805.1 of Leptobrachium leishanense. Lineage (NCBI taxonomy): Eukaryota > Metazoa > Chordata > Amphibia > Anura > Megophryidae > Leptobrachium > Leptobrachium leishanense. The sequence continues at coordinate 82,731,810 of CM019072.1, read as the reverse complement.
TTAGACGACATAGCCATCTACAGCCAAACGTGGGAGGAACACCTTCACCATCTAGGGGTAGTGTTAGAGCGGATCAAGGATGCCAACCTGACCCTTAAACCGGAGAAATGTAAAATAGGGATGTCCGAGGTACAGTAACTCAGCCACCGGGTGGGCTGCGGGAAACAGCAACTGGAACCCGCCAAGATAGAAGCCATTCTCAACTGGCCCACCCCCGGGACCAAGACTCAGGTCCTTGCCTTCCTAGGGACCGCAGGCTACTACTGAAAGTTCGTCCCCCAGTACAGAGCCCTCGCCAAACCCCTGACTGACCTGACCAAAAAATCCCTACCCGCCAAGTCCTGTGGTCCCCGGAGTGCGAGGCGGCCTTCCAACAACTGAAGACCGCCCTAACCCAAGCTCCCCTCTTAGCCGCTCCGAATTATAATAAACGTTTTGTCGTCCATACAGACGCCTCCATGTTTGGACTGGGAGCCGTGCTGAGTCAGGTGAGAGACGACGGGGGGGAACATCCGGTGGCGTTCATCAGCCGCAAACTTCTCCCCAGGGAGGTGGGATATGCCGCAGTGGAGAAGGAGTGTTTGGCCCTGGTTTGGGCCCTGAGAAAGTTACAGCCCTATGTTTACGGGCGCTCCTTCACCGTCATGACTGACCACAATCCCCTGTTGTGGCTGAACCGAGTGGCTGGGGAGAACGGCCGCCTGCTACGGTGGAGCCTGGAGTTTAACTTCACAATCCAATATCGGCCCAGGCCTCAAAATGGGAACGCCGATGGATTATCGCGGAAAACGGCCCAGGAACCCGGAGACCTCCGTTCACCGACTTCCCCGAGTCGACCCGTGTGGGTCCAACTGTGTCCGTCGGACTCTAGAAGGGGGGAGAAATGTCACGGAACGGACATGAGAGCTCTTTTCAGCGAGCCACAGGACTAAAGACTGAATCCTTTTTAAAGACCATTTTTCCTGTTTTCGTTTTCGTTTTGCATGTGAGCCTATGGACCTCTTATTTTATTGCTAGATGTGGTTTTATTGGTGTAATGTAATAAAAATGTACCCTGTATGATGTGACTGTAAAAGTATGAAAGAAACCGTTTGTATGTGTTTTTCCCCGTCGCCATTTTGCTCATCCCAGCATGGTTTCACAGAACAAAGGATCTCATGCCCCAAGATGGAGGATGCAGCGTGCCAGAGGATTGGAGGCTTTTCCAAGACCTCCTCTGCCTAATCCCCTGAACAATGGGGGACCCTGAAAGGGCATGATAGAGGATAGAAACATAGAAAAATGTCAGCAGATAAGAACCTTTCGGCCCATCGAGTCTGCCCAATTACATGGATACTTTACCTGGATTTATCTTTTGTTTAGGATAGCCTTATGCCTATCCCATACTTGCTTAAATTCAATTACTGTTTTGGCCTCTACCACTTCTACTGGAAGACTGTTCCATGTATCCACCACCCTCTCAGTAAAATAATGCTTCCTGATGTTACTTTTAAACCTTTGCCCCTCTAATCTAAGACTATGTCCTCTTGTTTTGCTATTTTGTTTCCTTTTAAATATACTCCCTTCCTCTACCTTGTGGATTCCCTTTACGTATTTAAATGTTTCTATCATATCTCCTCTGTCTCGTCTTTTTTCCAAGCTGTACATGTTAAGATCATTAAGCCTTTCCTGGTAACTTTTCTCCTTCAAGCCGTACACCATTTTAGTAGCCCTTCTCTGAACTCTCTCTAAGATGTCTATATCCTTCTGGAGATACGGTCTCCAGTACTGCACACAGTACTCCAAGTGAGGTCTCACCAGTGCTCTGTACAGTGGCATGAGCACTTCCCTTTTCCTACTGCTAATACCTCTCCCTACACAACCAAGCATTCTGCTAGCATTTCCTGCTGCTCTATTACATTGACTACTTACCTTTAGATCCTCTGCAATAATAACCCCTAAATCCCTTTCCTCAGATGTTGAGGTTAGGACTGTATCAAATATTCTATATTCATCCCTTGGTTTTTTACGTCCCAGGTGCATTATCTTGCACTTATCCACATTAAAACTCAATTGCCACAACTCCGACCATTTTTTTAGTTTACCTAAATCATTTGTCATTTGGCTGATCCCTCCAGGAACGTCAACCCTGTTGCAAATCTTTGTGTCATCAGCAAAAAGACATACTTTTCCGTTAATACCTTCTGTAATATCACTAATAAAAATATTAAAGAGAATGGGTCCAAGTACTGACCCATGACGTACCCCACTGGTAACAAGACCCTGCGCCGAATAAACTCCATTTACCACAACCCTCTGTTGTCTGTCACTCAGCCACTGCCTAATCCATTCAACAATATTGGAATCCAAGCTCCAATTGCAATTTATTGATAAGCCTTCTATGCGGAACAGTATCAAAAGCCTGAAATCTAAATAAGCAATGTCTACTGCACCACCTGTGTCTATTATTTTTGTTACCCAATCAAAAAAATCAATAAGATTAGTTTGGCATGATCTCCCATGTTGTTTCTGATCCTGTAATCTATGTGTTTTTAGATGTTCAACAATCCTTTCCTTTAACATGGTTTCTATTAATTTCCCCACTACTGACGTAAGACTAACTGGCCTATAGTTCCCCGATTCCTCCCTACTACCTTTCTTGTAAATGGGCACAACATTTGCTAATTTCCAGTCTTCTGGGACGACTCCCGTTAACAAGGATTGGTTAAATAAATCTGTTAACGGATTTGCTATTACATCACTGAGCTCTTTTAATAATTTAGGGTGGATCCCATCAGGCCCCATTGACTTATTTGTCTTTACTTTAGACAACTGCTGTAGAACCTCCTCCTCTGTAAACTCATATGTAAATGTCTCTTTAGTGTTCTCTCCTAACTGAGGTCCCTTACCTTACTTTTCTTCTGCAAAGACTGAACAAAAATATTCATTGAGGCAGTCAGCGAGACTTTTATCCTCTTCTACATACCTTCCTTCCTTTGTTTTTAATCTAACTAATCCTTGTTTTACTTTTCTTTTCTCGTTTATGTATCTAAAAAATGTTTTGTCCCCTTTTTTACTGACTGAGCTATTTTCTCTTCTGCGTGTGCTTTGGAAGCTCTTATTAATTGTTTTGCCTCTTTCTGCCTAATTTTATAGGTTTGCCTTTTTTTTTTTTAAATTACATTTTTATTGGATATTTCCAGACAGACGAGAAAAATATACATACATTCAACAACCTTGGGGGAAGGAGGGAGGGAGGGAAAGAAGAAAAAAAAAAAAGGGGGGAGTGGTTTGCAGCAGGAGGTATATAGCTCAAACATAGACTTTTACTAGAGACCGCATGCCTTATATATTTTGTGTACATCCCAAAGTTTCCATGGGTCCCATTTGGGAGATTGTAATCCTTCCGCCATTGTTATCCTAGAATCAAAGCTACGGTATTGTTCCAAAAGGTCGGTCACCTGTTTTCAAGTGGGAACCAGCATAGTTCTCCAATTTCGTGCGAGAAGTAGGGCAGTTTTAGAAATAAGGATAAATAACATCCGTAGCTGAGGTCGTGGAAGTTTAATCATGCCCAGTAATAAGACTTCAGGTGAGTGCGGAATCTGTGTACCCAATATTTCTGTCGCCAGTGACGAAATGTCTCTCCACAAAGGGGCTATCCGAGGGCAGTACCACCATATGTGGCTCATAGATCCAGTCTCCAGGGAACACCTCCAGCAGAGATCCGAATGTTGTGGAGCAAATCGTTTGATCTTGTCCGGAGTGAGGTACCACCGGTATAGTATTTTTCTTTGAGTCTCTATCAGAGTAACACATCTAGTCGCCCCCACAGCGAACATGAAGGCGGATGCCCATTGTGTAGGTGTAAATTTTCGACCAAGTTCTTTTTCCCAGGTGTTTTGGAAAGACCAGACCACAGTCCGTGTTGGCGTGTTAAGTACTCTATAAAATAACGAAATCGGTCTAGCGGTTGCAAGAGGGTCTAAGCAAAAAAGTTCAGTTTCAGACATCAATGGCAAAGTAGCTCTCAACTTAGAAACAACACAGAGAAGAGATAAGGCTCAAAAAAACCACTCAACAGGGCATAACCCAAAATTACAAGGAAAAAGACAATTTGCACAAAGTGCAACAAGAGTGGTAGTACAATAAATTTTAATGGTAATAAAGCATATCACAAAATAAAAAAGAGATTGGAAAAGAAGGTGGAAAATGACCCAAATGGAGAAATTATTATAACTGTACCAATTGGTGGAGTGGAAGTCCAAAAAGCCCAACAAGCTGGAAGTCTTAGTAGGATTATAGGTGTAACCTCACTATACCTCGGTGGTTCAAGCCACCTACATAACCAATAATACAATACACTATCTTAGTGTTTGAGAAACACCCAAAGGCAATAATAAGCAGTGGTGCTAAGAGCCCCACCAAAAACCATCAAGGGCACAATAAGTAACCATGTATAAAGGATCAAAGTCCACCGAATAAAGATTCAAATAGACTGTTAAAAACAAAAGAGAGGCATGTCTCTCTTTTGTTTTTAACAGTCTATTTGAATCTTTATTCGGTGGACTTTGATCCTTTATACATGGTTACTTATTGTGCCCTTGATGGTTTTTGGTGGGGCTCTAGCACCACTGCTTATTATTGCCTTTGGGTGTTTCTCAAACACTAAGATAGTGTATTGTATTATTGGTTATGTAGCTCTCAACTTAGATAATATCGATTGTGACCTAAAATAGGATTGTAATTGTAAATAAGACAAAAACATTGTTTGTGGTACTTTAAATTTGGTGCGTATAGTCTCGAAAGGAAGAATGGCGGCCGTGTCAAAGAAATGGTGGAGATTCGTAATTCCCTATTGTAGCCATTGACGGCATCTCCCATGTGGGAGAATGTAGCGGAGTGCTTCCACTGGCATCGCCATGGAGATGGGGTGATGGTACGTAATAAGGGGGAAAATTCGATCCCAAATATACAGGTGCAGAGACGTGGTAGCCAACGGCGACTGGAACCGTGGTCTGTCCTTTGGAGGGACCCATAACACTTTAGCCAAGTCATGTCCCTCCATGTATGCGGCCTCAATGGTGAGCCATTGTGGCGTAGGACGGCTATGAAACACCTCTGATAAGGAGGCAAGGCATGATGCCCAGAAATAATGTTGGATATGTATCATGTTCACCCCCGTCTCTTTGTCTGTAGCATAACAGTCTGCGCGCTATTCGCGGTCTCTTATTATTCCATACATAAGACACCAATATAGACTGCAACGTAACTAGAAATGACCTAGGTAGTTTAAGCGGTAGAGCTCGAAACACATAAAGTACTTTCGGTAAGATCACCATCTTTGCTGCCGCCATCCTTCCCATCCATGAGACTTCCCTCGATCTCCACAGATGTATTAGTGACCTAGTCTCAGAAAGAACGCATTCATAGTTGTGTTTATATAGACCGTCTGGATGTCCCGTGATTCTAAGTCCCAAATATACTAAATATGTTTTGCGCCATTCAAAATTATAATGCATTTTAAGATTGTCTAGTGATTGATGTGGAATATTAAGTGGGAGGGCTTGTGTTTTAAGCAAGTTCACTAAGTGGTATGAGACTCTACTGTACACTTCCAGCTCCCCATAAAGTGCGGATAGGGAAGCCTCCGGTTCTGTCAAGGTCAGAAGAATATCGTCAGCGTACAGATGTATTTTATGAATCGTCGGACCAACGGCGATGCCTCTAATATCATTATTTTGCCGTATAGCCTGAGCAAGTGGCTCCAACACTAAGGCGTACAAAAGGGGAGAGAGGGGGCATCCCTGTCTTGTGCCATTCGTTATCCTAAATTCCTCCGAGAGGAATCTCGAGTTAACAACTCTAGCGGAAGGGGAATCATATAGGGCCTGAATTGCAGCTAATACTGGAGGTGGAAAACCAAACTTTTGAAGAACCACACGAAGGAACAACCAACTCACCCTATCGAACGCCTTCTCAGCGTCTAAGGACAGGACCAGGCACGACTGTCCCGATCGTCTTAACACCTCCATCAGATTGATCAATTTTTTTGTACTGTCTGGGCCTTGTCGGCCCGAAATAAATCCTACCTGGTCCTGTCCTATCAATGAGGGCAGAATACGCTGCAGTCTATTCGCCAGTATCTTACTGTAAATCTTTATATCCACATTAAGCAACGATATAGGACGACGGTTACGACAGATGTCAGGGGTCTTTCCCGGTTTAGGGAGCGTGATAATATGAGCTCGTAACATGTCTGGTGGAAAAGAACCTTGCTCTCTTGCATCTTCAAAAACTTTACTTAAGTGTGTGAAAAGTTGGGGAGAGAAAGTCAGATAGTATAAACCCGTCAATCCATCTGGACCTGGGGCCTTCCGTTTCGGTAAAGCTTTAATTACTTCAGAAAGCTCCTCTTGGGTGATGGGAGAGGCCAATTTATTCGCTTGTGTAGCCGATAATTTTGGGAGGTTGATATTGCGTAGATAAGCGTCAATAGTATCGGACGTGGGATGAACATTAGTGTCATCCACCTCCAGATTGTACAATTTTTCGTAGTAACTCGCAAATTCATTTGCCATTGCCATCGGATTGTAAATAATTCCACCATCCGTTTTAAGATGTGAGATCCCAACGTTTGAAGGGGAGGGTTTAAGTCTGCGGGCTAGGAGTCTGCCCGGTTTATTTTGAAACGCATAAAATTTGGCACGCATTCTATTCATGGCTATGCGATATTTATCAGCCTCTAAATCCGTCAGGGAACGTAGCGCCGCGTCTAATTCGTCTGCTAATTCGGGAGTCGGAGATGCTTTGTTACATGTGTCTATGTCATTTATATTTCATAATATAGTTACACGTTGCGTCATGTATAATTTCTTAAGTCTAGCCCCCCATTGGATACACGTCCCCGAACCACCGTCTTATGGGCTTGCCAAATTGTAAATGGGCTCATTTCAGGGGACACATTTTCTTTAAAATAATTAATTAATGTTTCCCGAATCGCTGTCAGCGCCGGTTCATGTTTAAGTAAATGTTCCCCAAATCTCCAGGGTGATCCAGTGTACGATTTATAGTCATCTTGTAAAGCAATAGTCATCGGGGAATGGTCCGACCACGTAAAAGGGAGTATATTGCAGTCAGTAATGCGTGGAAGTAGGTTGGTTGGAATTAGAAAGTAATCAATGCGTGAATAACTATTATGCACCCCTGAACGAAAAGTATAATCTCTCTCTGTGGGATGAAACACGCCCCAAGCGTCATACAGTTGGTGTTGTCTGAGAAAGGAATGACGTTTGTGTGTCTGTTGTCTCGAATGGGTCCCTGAGGGATGCGATCGGTCTTTAATTGGATCCAAACAAACGTTAAAGCCTCCACACATTATTAAATCACCTGAAAGTACATCTGTAATTTTGTTCATTAGATGTGTCATGAATTGAGTTTGGGAACTATTAGGAGCATAAGCTGACACAAGCGTATAAAGTCTACCATCAATAGTGAACACTAATATAATATATCGGCCTCTGGGATCAGTAACAATACGATGAGTTTGTAGCGCAACCCTATTATGAATCAGTATTGTCACCCCTCTAGATTTAGCTCTATAGGTGGAATGAAATTGAGTGCGATATTGTGGTGCATAAAGTTTTGGGTGGTCTAGTCTTCGAAAGTGTGTCTCCTGGAGGCATACAACATCAGCGTCGTAGGTGCGTATATCCCTGTATAAAGAATGCCTTTTAACAGGCAGGTTTAGGCCCTTTACATTATAGGTAACTACTTTCATAAAATTCTATACAAACACTGCCATTTATATTCATGTACGTTGCCTCTGTATATTTATCTATTAGCAAAGTATGATAGGGGCTGCATCCCCCTAGGATTAAAGAAAGGGAGGAAGGGAGGGTTAGAAATAAAAAAAGAACAAATAAGCAAATAAACAAGTTATAAACATTAACAAAACAGAGTGCGTTCAGGAACGCCATACTCTCCATCGGGAATTCCCTACAGTGGGAGGTTCTCGTACCCTTATACAAAAAGGGGGAGAAACAGGAGAACAAAATAAAAAAATTAAACCAAAAGATGGGAGGGGCCCATCTGCAACCAGCAGCGAAACAACAGTTGGCTGAAATAAAGACAGCAACATTACCCAACTGATATCGTGGAGCAATCCAATTCAAATGGGACTGTTCTGTTTCGGAGGAACCAGGTGGGGGCGACTTTGCGTTCGGAAGTCCCAAAAACAAAATGTACCATTCAGCGAACACGCCATTCAGGCAGCAATTTGGTCACTTGTGACAGTCGCTCTTGGACATCGGGTTCTATTTGTAATCCCCAGGATTCCAGAGTTGTTCGACCTTCCTCTGTCGAGTTGAACACCGTAGTTGTGCCGTCTCGGAGAACAACCAGCTTGGTGGAGAAGCCCCAGCGGTATAAAATTCCAGCCGAGCGTAGTGTAGTTGTGATAGGTCGAAACAATCTACGCTGTTGCAGGGTTGCTTTCGAAAAATCAGGATATACAGCAAGGTGACCATATTGGGATCCCAAGACATCCGGTTTACGTAGTGCACGTAATATATCCTCTCGCGGCTTGTAATAGTGTAACTTCAATATTACATCCCTGGGTGCTTTCTGGGGTGCCGATGGCGGTTTCGGCAATCTGTGGATCCTATCCATGAGTATCGTTTCCGGAGTGACCCCAGGGAGCAAAAATGAAAAAAAATCCGCTACATATGTCCCGAGATCTCGGGGTGTATTGACTCTGGGGCCCCTCTGATTTTTAAATTGTTTCGGCGGGACCTGTCTTCAAGATCCGCTACTTTATTGAGACATTGCTGTAACTTAGCTTCAAGCGTCTCCACCACACCAGCCATATCATTATGCGCTGTCGCCATCTCGGACATTTTACCCTCCAGATGAGAGGTTCGCTCACCAATATCCTGAATGTCTTTCCTTGTGTCCGCAGCCACCGTGTCTAAGCGCGTTGTTAATGTCTCTGAGAAGTCTTTAAACAGCGTCTCCATCCAGAAGGTGAATGTGGCCAAGTCAACCTCTGAGTACGTAATCGTTTTCACAGGGGAATGAGGTGTAGATCCGCCGCCATCTTGAGGATCCGCATCCTCGCGGCGTTTGGTAGGCCGGGGAGTAAAAAACTCCTGTTTCCTTGCGGTTTTCTTAGTTTTAGCGGTAGCCATCCCGATGACTTCAAGTTCCCAGTATGTGTAGCAAGTTTTGGGGTCTGTATGAGTGCGATGTCCGCTTTAAATCGCTTGCTGGAGCAGGAGCTGAATTAAAGCACGTCCAACATGCTCGGCAGTCGGCCACGCCCCCTGCCTGAGTTTTTTTATAATTATTGAATGCTATCTTTTTGTTCTTCACTATTTTGGCCACTTCTGCAGAGTACCACAGTGGTTTCTTCCCTTTTTTGTTTTTGCTAACAAGCCGAATGCAATTTCCTGTGGCCTTCAATAATGCTTCCTTTAAATAATCCCATTTCTCCTGGACTCCCTTTAAACTCCTCCAGTCTGATAATGACTCATTCACACAAAATCTCATTTAGAAAAATCAGTTTTTTTAAAGTCTAAAACTTTTGTTTTTGTGTGGTGCGGCTCCATCCCTGTTCTTATATTAAACCACACTGACTGGTGATCACTAGATCCCAAATTTTCACCTACAACAATGTCCGATACCAAACCTCCATTTGTGAGTATTAAATCCAATATGGCCTCTTTACGGGTCGGCTCCTCAACTACTTGCGTTAGAGATAATCCCAGTAATGAGTTTAGAATATTTGTACTCCTGGTGCATCCAGCTATTTTGGTTTTCCAGTTCACATCAGGAAGATTAAAGTCCCCATGATAATAACTTCCCCCTTCATTGCCATTTTGGCTATTTCCTCAACCAGCAGATTATCTAGCTCTTCTACTTGTCCAGGGGGTCTATAGATCACACCTACACGAGCTACTGTATGATTGCCAAATGTTAGCGTAACCCAAACTGACTCTATGTTCACCTCGCTCACTTTTATTTGGTTCGTTTTTATGTTGTTTTTCACATACAGGGCCACTCCTCCTCCTTTCCTTTCCAAGACCTCATCTGCCTAATCCCTGGACAATGGGAAGGCTGAAAGGGACCTGATAGGGAACAGGAGGCTGGGAAAGGAGCCAATCAGTGCTGGTTGTGTGGGTGGGAGAGTTGGTAATCTGTTTGTGTGAAGTTGTATAAATGACCCTGTTGATACCCATAAAATTCAGTTCACTGTTTTAAAGCATACAGTCACGTCTGGTGTCTTCATTTCAGAGCTACAATCACTATTGCAGGAGACACTCAGCGGTCTCCTGCATCACCACTCAACCCAGGAACGGGATCCCCAAGGCAACACCGCACCATCTCTCCAGACGCCGGACCAACGCCATTTCATTCTCCAGGCTGTTCGAGACGCTGAGTGCCGTGCCACTCTGTAGTCAGGCCGGACGCCATCAAAGGGGGGGTCAGATAGAGCAGGACCACAGGCGGACTTCCATACCGTCACAACCCCTTCCTCCAGTGCTGGTTCATTGTACCATTTGCCTCTGATCTGCCTAAAGCCTACCAGATTTGTCTCCTGTGTACCAGACCCTCAGCATACCATTGACCTACCTGATCTCTCCTGCTTCATTGACCACGTCTTACCACAGACCACGCTCCTGAATTCTCCCCAGATATGATGCATAAACTGTTATTGCCTTACCACAGTACCAAGATCCCCTGCGGTGCCAAGGTCCACCACGGTGCCAAGTCTCCCAGCGGTACCAAATCTCCCAGCTGTGCCAAACCCTCTATGGTGCCAGATCCCCTGCGGTGCCAGCTTCCCCTGCGGTGCCAGATCCTCTGTGGTGCCAAGACCCTCTACAGTGCCAAGACCTCCTGCGGTGCCAAACCTCCTGAAGTGCCATGACCTACATTCCTGTCCCATCTGTCTCGTGTCTTGTGTAAGTGTTGTCTCCTTGTATCAGTGTCCATTATTTCCCCTGTCCTCTGTATTCAGTATTCAACCCACAGTCTCAGCCAATCCTGTTTTCCTGCATTGCCTGCTCATTATCCCTGCTGTGTATATTCCTAGAATAAACCAACAGTTTATGCATCATATCTTGGCTTACTCCAATATATTACCGCATCCTAGGCTCGTCCCCTCGCAGACCCCTGACAGCTGGGATCCGTCCAGCGCTTGTAAGCCATTGTTATCCTGCATGCGTGGATCCATGCTGGGGAACCTTCTGTCAGGGCTGCTGTTCTGGTCACTTCTGTGATCACTGTAGTCGGCTCTGTATCGAAAATCCTCCTTGTTCCTCCTGATTATCTGCTTGACCACCACTTGATCTGGAGGTAAAGAAAGAAAGATTTATCACTGTAGATGCCGTTCAATTTACTAATCAAGTGCGCCACATATTCTGCCTGTGCTACACAAATATCATCTGCGATAACGCCAGGCTCTATCTTTACATATAAACCTTGCTGCTGAAGCCTTAGTGGTCTGTTCTTTACCTAGATGTCCGAAACCATAAAAGTATGAAATAAAAATAAAAGAGGGGTAACTGCCTTTGTAATACTCAACTTCCCCTCCTTGTCTGACCTAAGGTCATTCATGTCCCTTGTTAGACACTAGGGGCACTATAACACTCTTTGCGCACAACTTTGCATAAATGAAGAACGGAACATTCTTGCTGCTGTATTTATATACTAAAGTGTTTAATTATATGCACATGAAACAAATTTATTTTGCTGTTGTGGGAGTGTATATGTGGGTAGGGAGATGTTCTACCGATCAGACCAACTGACGAAGCCGGAAGGTGAAACGCGTTTTGGTCATTCACCAATTTTTTATGGAATAAAGCTACTATTTTTACCTACACCGTATGGAGAAGTATTTTGGCACTTGTTGCTTTGGGGATTGGTGCTCCCATTTGACGACACCACATGCTGCTGTTAATGAGCCAGTAATTATACAGGCTCAGAACCACATGAGTGCATTCTGATTTAAATACTCAGTATATATATATTATTGCTGTGGGGTTGCGCTATGATCCATTTGTATTTATATCTCTTTGCATGAATATTGCTGATCGTGTACCAACTCCATAAACAGGACGGGTCATCCCAAAAAAGGACCCTCTGCCGGAATATTGAGCATTAGTTATTCAGGCTCTAAGCCATGTGAGTGGAATTCCTACCCTTATTTGCTGTATGATCCACACTTTTATTTGCAATATTGTACCATTGTATTTTTGTATTTTGTATTTTGCATGTACTTTCCTGTGAAAGTTGTGCTATGTAGGAAGAGTTCCTTTTGTAATATCCATCCCTATAATTGTATGAGGGTGTTGGACACTTATATATAACATCTTTATATTCACGTATATGGTAATTGTGTAATTGTTACACCCATTTTAATACATCTGTTTTAGTGTGTGTACTATGTGTATTGGGACTGATTAGCACTTTCTCATCTATTGTTCTCTATTGTATCCATTTTCTGTTGTGCTCCCTAAGGGAGGTGCCTTCTGGGTATAGCTGCTTTCTAGCACATACATAAAAGTTCTTATCAGCGCCCCTGTTACGTTTTATCCTGAGGTAATCTTGTCTATGTAAATTGACTACGTGAACACAATCAGTGGTCTTGTTAGGGTGTACCGGAATGCTAAAAGAAAGCAAAACATAAATCTAAGACTATAAAACACTGAGAATCATGGGGAATTGCAGCATTTAGACACTATATGTCTGCCACCAAAAGGCACAAAGGGCTGTATCAGTGCATATACTGCTCTGAGATCCTGGGTGAATCTAAACTCTTGCTTACCAGACTTGAAACAGGTGGATTGGACTTTTATAGGGTGACCCAGTGGGTATAATTATATTTTTTGTAAAAGTTCCTTAATAACTAGTGCAATCCCTATCTGTTACTCTTGTGCGAGTGGATACTGTTTGCTGTATACAGGCTGGGCATGTGGTTTGAGTGTTACCTGGTATGATGTACAGTTAATCAGGGTCAGTAGAGGAAGTGGCCCATAAACTGTCAGGTAGGTCAGCTAAATGTTCTAATACAGATAACAAAACAATTAAAAATATTAATTTAGCCTGCAAGTCATCTAGACGCAGTGGTCCCCAACCCCAGTCCTCAGGGCCCACTAACAGGCCAGATTTTGCAGATCACCATGGGGAAATGCAGACTGAATCCTGCAATCACTGAGCAGCAAATCATAACACCTGTGCTGTGCTTCAGATATCTGGCAAACCTGGCCTGTTAGTGGGCCCTGAGGACCAGGGTTGGGGACCACTGATCTAGAGGAATAAAGGAAGCACATACCAATAGGGATGAGCTGTTCAGTTTGATCTGTTCGGAGTTCGCATCGAACATCGGCCGTTAGACTGTTCGCGAACTCCGAACATTTCCGCGTGTTCGCCGCATGTTCGCCCACAATGCACCACAATGGACCACAATGCACTTTTCCACTGGCCTGAAGCTTGTAATTGGCTACAGCCTTGCACCTGACCACAGGTCAGGTGCAAGACAGGTGCAAGACTATGCCAATCACGGCTCAGAGTCCTGATTGGGCAAATTTTGCCCAATCATGGGCTCACAGAGCTAAGTCACGCAGCACACTATATAAGGCTTCACACAGCCCCAGGACGTGTTTTTTGAGAGGAGATTGTTATGTTAGTGTGTGTTCTCACTGCCAGCAGCTATTGTGGGGGTCTCACTTCTACAAGATATCTGGGAATTGTTGTAATCTGTGTGTTCTCACTGCCAGCAGCTATTGGGGGGTCTCCCTTCTAGCAGATATCTGGGAATTGTAATCTGTGTCTTGTCACTGCCACACATCAGGGGGTCTCACTGATTTATAGGAGGTTCCTGGGAATTGTAATCTGTGTCTTGTCACTGCCACCCAGCAGGGGGTCTCACTGATTTATAGGAGGTTTCTTGGAATTTTAATCTGTGTCTTGTCACTGCCACCCATCAGGGGGTCTCACTGATTTATAGGAGGTTTCTTGGAATTTTAATCTGTGTCTTGTCACTGCCACCCATCAGGGGGTCTCACTGATTTATAGGAGGTTTCTGGGAATTGTAATCTGTGTCTTCTCACTGCCAGCTATCAGGGGGTCCCACATACTTCTAGCAGATTTCTGGGAATTTTAATCTGTGTCTTGTCACTGCCCCCCATCAGGGGGTCTCACTGATTTATAGGAGGTTCCTGGGAATTGTAATCTGTGTCTTGTCACTGTTGCCAGATATCAGGGGGTCCTATCAGAGGGTCTCACTGATTTATAGGTGTTTCTGGGAATTTTAATCTGTGTCTTCTCACTGCCACCCATCAGGGGGTCTCACTGATTTATAGAAGGTCCCTGGGAATTGAAATCTGTGTCTTCTCACTGCCAGGAGGAGGAGGAATATTTAAGTAGTGGGCATTGAAGGTGGGGATTCCTCAAGGGAGGGTTTTGTGTGCCCAGAAACCCAAGGACTAGTACGTGGCTGGGAGGAGGAAGTGCACAATGGGGTCATCCTCATTGACCAGGAAGACTTGGAAGCTAATGCCACCTCCAACCTACGCTGCATGGGCTCCCTTGTCCTGCAAAGCCTGTTAGAGGACCCCAGGATTCGTGCTATCAAGGAGAGGGATCATTACTGGTTGGCAACCCTTCTTGATCCACGATACAAGGGTAAAGTTGCAGAGCTCATCCTGCCCGCACAGAGGGAGGACAGGATGAAACAACTTGTGGACGCTCTAAAGCGACACTTGTGTAACACCTTTCCAGGCACTGGTAGGTTACAAAGTGATGACTAGGGATGAGCTGTTCTGTTCGATATGTTCGGAGTTCGATTCGAACATCGCCCGTTCAGATGTTCGTGAACTCTGAACATTTCAGCGTGTTTGCCGCATGTTCGCCCACAACGCACTACAATGGACCACAATGCACTTTTCCACTGGCCTGAAGCTTGTAATTTGCTACAGCCTGCACCTGACCACAGTTTAGGTGCAAGACTATGCCAATCACGGCTCAGAGTCCTGATTGGGCAAATTTTGCCCAATTATGGGCTCACAGAGCTAAGTCCCGCAGCGCACTATATAAGACTTCACACAGCCTTCCGCACGTGTTTTTTGAGAGGAGATTGTTGTGTCAGTGTGTGTTCTCACTGCCACCAGCTAATGGGGGGGGTCTCACATCTACAAAATATCTGGGAATTGTTGTAATCTGTATGTTCTCACTGCTACCAACTATTTTGGGGTTCTCATTTCTACAAAATATCTGGGAATTGTTGTAATCTGTATGTTCTCACTGCTACCAACTATTTTGGGGGTCTCATTTCTACAAAATATCTGGGAATTGTTGTAATCTGTATGTTCTCACTGCTACCAACTATTTTGGGGGTCTCATTTCTACAAAATATCTGGGAATTGTTGTAATCTGTATGTTCTCACTGCTACCAACTATTTTGGGGGTCTCATTTCTACAAAATATCTGGGAATTGTTCTAATCTTTGTGTTCTCACTGCCAGCAGCAATTGTGGGGTTCTCACTTCTAGAAGATATCTGGGAATTGTTGTAATCTGTGTGTTCTCACTGCCACCCATCAGGGGGTCTCACTGATTTATAGGAGGTTCCTGGGAATTGTAATTTGTGTCTTGTCAATGCCACCCATCAGGGGTCTCACTAATTTATAGGAGGTTTCTGGGAATTGTAATCTGTGTCTTCTCACTGCCAGCTATCGGGGGTCTAACAGATTTATAGGAGGTTTCTGGGAATTTTAATCTGTGTCTTGTCACTGGCTGCCAGCTATCAGGTTGTCTCACTGAGTTATACCAGAGTTCTGGAAATCTTTAATCTTTATACCAGAGATGAATCAGAGTTCTGCATATCTCCAACTTTTATAACAGAGTTGAATCAGAGTTCTGTATATCTTTAATCTATATATCACTCACCATGTCAGAAAGACCAAAAAGGACAGGCAGATGCTCCCAGACACAGATAAGAGGGCAAGCAGCCTCTGTGTTGGGAGGCTGTGCCTCTGGTCGTCGTGGACGTGGTACATCCTCTGCAGGAGCACGCTTGTCCTTTCTAACTGGTGCTGGCCGTCTTAACAGCAGCAACATACAGAAGATTTGGTGGATTGGCTAACCAGGCCATCCTCATCCTCCGAGTCCTCTGCCAGCCAGGCTTGTAGTGCTTTACAGTCCACCTCAGCTGCCAAAGCATCTAATACAGCCTCCATGTCCACAGCTACTCCTGCCGTAGCCTCACTATTACAAACAGAGGAGTCAACTGAATTGTTTGACTACAATGACAGTGACATGCTGCTTGAGGATGCTCAGCAACTACAGTGCTCTGATTCAATCTCTGAGGTTGAGGAAGGGAGTATAATCGACCTAGAGGAAAGGGGTGCCAGTGATGACACACAAATAACTGGCACTGATGTTGCCCCAGCAGCTGCAGCATACTGCCAAGTTGGCTCCAGTGATGAGGAGATAGGGGTGATTACAATGATGATGAGGTCACTGACTCCACCTGGGTGTCTGATCGAACAGAGGAGTCAAGTGAGGAGGAGTAGGAGTCACAACAAACACATAGCACAACGTCCTCTCTGACCAACCATAGCCAGTCCAAGGCATCAGATGTCAGAGCTGCTCAGGTGCAGAGTCCTGTTTTCTCAAAGCACACATCCAGCAACTCTGCTGTCTGGGAGTTCTTTAAAAAATGTGCAGCAGACCCCACTGTTGCTTTTTGTAATCTATGTCAGATGAGGATCAAGCGTGGGAAAGACATCCCACGCTTGGGTACCACGTGCTTGAGGCGACATATGACCACCTGCTACGCATCCCGTTGGCATAACACTTTGCAAAGGTCCTCCTCCTCCTCATCTGTCTCTACCCCCACTATATGTCCTGCCATGTCATTGTCTGCTACAACCTCCACTGACAGGGATGATGCTACAGTAATGGATGTACAAGGTCCTTCCTCATAATGTGACAGCATCAAATCATCTGAAGATTTCCGCAGTCAGATTACGTTGCCCCAGCTGCTGCAGCGTAAGAAAAAATATAGTCCCAACCATCCCCAAGCATAGTTTCTAGATGCCAGCTTAGCAAAAATACTCGCATTACAGCTGCTGCCTTTCCAGCTGGTGGACTCTGCTTCCTTCCGTGAATTTTCCGAGGGCCGTTACATTTCCTTCACGGCACAATGGGTAACTCTGATTGCAGCTGGGAGGGATCCAAGACGGGGCTCTGTGCTGGAGCTTGTTCATCCACCATGCCTCCAGAAAGCTGCTTGTATGTGGTCTGCTCCACCACCACCTCGACCTCTTCCTCCTCCTCCTTCTCTGTCTCTGGCGAAGTGGCAGTTAAACTGACGCGTGACAGGGGCTACGCAATGGCTCAAGCAAGAAGATGCCATACTGTGCTTGAGCAGGTTTGTTTAGGGGACAGGAGCCACACCGGGCCAGAAATTCTGTCAGCTCTGCAGGGGCAGGTGCAGAGATGGTTAACTTGGCAGGCTTGTGCTGGGAATGGTCGTCTGTGATAATGGCAGCAACTTTCTCTCCGCCCTACGCCAGGGTAAGTTGATGGATGTACCATGCCTAGCACACGTCCTAAATCTGGTGGTACAGCGTTTCCTAACCAGGTATCCAGGGCTGGCAGAGCTTCTCAGCCAGACCAGAAAAGTCTGCAGCCACTTTAGACAGTCATTCCCAGTAAGTGTTCGCCTGGCAGAAATTCAAAGAGAATTCCACCTTCCCACAAACCTTCTGATCTGTGACATGCCCACCAGGTGGAACTCAACATTAGCAATGCTGCAGCGTCTGCACAAGCAGCATAGGGCCATCAATGAATACCTGTGTGAGTATGGCACAAGGACAGGTTCAGGTAAACTTGGTTTTCTTTTTCCCCCGCAGTGGCTGATGATCAAGGATGCATGCACTGTACTGCCACCATTTGAGGAGGAAACGAGGATGGTGAGCAGGGACAGTGCATGCATCAGTGACACAATTCCTTTAGTGCTCCTGCTGGAGCACACTCTGCGGGGAATTATAGATGTGGCACTAGAGGCAGAGCAGCGGGAGGAAGAGGAGGCCTTCCCTAGCCCTCAAGGCCCCAGTCTTTCCATAGATAGCATTAGACATGTGCATTCGTTTTAGTACTAAAACGATTTAGTCCGAATTTTGGGATAATTTAGTTTTCGCATGACTCAAGAGAAACGAAACTGCTCAGTACAAAAAATGAAAGAAACTAAAATAAAATGCACTACATTTTAGTTTCAGTCCTTTTTGTGATATTACATTGAGTGAAGGAGACCCACCCTGCACCCTTCACATGCCAATGCAATAGGATTTTCTATACAGAGAGGGGCATTAATTAATGCAGGAGGATGTTCTATACATTATACAGAGAGGGGTATTAATGCAGTAGGATGTTATATACATTATACAGAGAAAGGTATAAATTGAGGAGGATGTTCTATACAGAGAGGGACATTAATTCAGGAGGATGTTCTATATATTATACAGAGAGGGGTATTAATTAATGCAGGTGGATGTTGTATACATTATACAGAGAGGGGTATTAATTAATACAGGAAGATGTTCTAAACATTATACAGAGAGGAGCCTATACTTTAAGCCCTTTAAATCCAGTGGCTGTGAGCGCTGAGATCGGCTGCTTGTTACATTATCTCAGTGCAATGTATCAGGCTCAGCTGTTACAGTAACTGACTGTAACAGCACTCAGAGTTTCAGTAAAACAAGGAAATAATATTTTTCTAACCTCTTATATATAAAAATATAATTTACTAGTTTTAATGAAACTCTGAGCGCTGTGATGCACAGCAGTCAGTTACTGTAACAGCTTTGCCTGACACGGGGCAGTATTACAATGTTGGTGCTAACTTAACCAGAGCTGTTGTAAACTGAAAACCTCCATAGGCTATAATGGCTCTGGGAAGTTTACAACAGCTCTGGTTAAGTTAGCACCAACTATGTAATATGGCCCACATTGTGCTGAGAGTGAGAGATACTGTAACAAGCAGCGATCTCAGCCCTCTGAGGAGCCACTACAATAGTAATTGTATCCACTGGTTTTCGGATGAATGAAATTAGTTTTCATACTGAAGAACTGAAAACGAATTTCTTTAGCAACTAAATAAATTGCATTTTAGGACTAATCCATTAGTTCAAAACAAAATTTTGTGCTGTGCACATGTCTAGATAGCATTCCTGCGGGTCCTCAGATCAGACAGGAGGAGGAGGAGGAGGAGGAATATTTAAGTAGTGGTGGCATTGAATGTGTGGATTCCTCAAGGGAGGGTTTTGTGTGCCCAGAAACACAAGGACTAGTATGTGACTGGGAGGAGGAAGTGCACGATAGGGTCATCCTCATTGACCAGGAAGACTCGGAAGCTAATGCCACCTCCAACCTACGCTGCATGGGCTCCCTTATCCTGCAAAGCCTGGTAAAGGACCCCAGAAATTTGTGCTATCAAGGAGAGGGATCATTACTGGTTGGCTAGCCTTCTTGATCCACGATACAAAGGTAAAGTTGCAGAGCTCATCCTGCCCGCACAGAGGGAGCACAGTATGAAACAACTCGAGGACGCTCTAAAGCGACACTTGTGTAACACCTTTCCAGGCACTGGTAGGTTACCAAGTGATGACACAGGTGCTTCTGAGGCTGCGGTTGATCAGAGGAAGAGCGGTGAAGGCCAGGGCCGCTTGAATGATGCCTTTGTAGCGCTGGTTTTAAAACACTGTTGTTGTAGTACTTATTTTTGGCCACCAGAGGGAGACAAGCGCAATGTAAGACACTGGACATTGGGACTACACTTTCCAGCATGCTTTCCGGGCGGGAACAGGAAGTGGGTGGGAAAGAGAGACTCACATCCGCAGCCCCGTAGAGAGAACAAGCATAGCGCGCAGAGGAGTGAAGAGAGCAAGACGCACGTGAAAGAGATAACGATCGCGACCAAGTCGGAGCACAGGTGCGGCCTTGCGGAGCTGGAGATCGGTTTCCCCTTTACTTGCCAAAGACCTAGCGATCCACCGCTGGTAACTTTACACAGATACAGAGTATGCTGAAGGACCCCGAGTTAGGAGACTGCAGATGATCTAATGGGAGTGCAGGCGGTGAGCTGAGCATCTTGTGGCAGACGCAGACAAGCAAGACAGCGTATCCGGTGACACAGAGACCCAGTTAAGGCTAGGGTCAGACTAACGCATTTTTCACGTTGTCCGTGAAAATGTGCGTTCGAAGAATGGACGTATTTTTTCACGGAATACGCAATAGCGGTCATACTATGCGCAGTTTCATCCGTGATTTTGTACGGATCATCAATAAAACACTTCTTGCATCTGGACGTTATGTTGGCCGGACATTAGCATCGTCTGACATCTCCAATTCACGCACACACGCCGCTAGCGGGCGCAGCGCACTCTGTACGTCAGTACTAGTGGTTTAACGTTCTCGAAAAAATGCGTTCATTTTCCACTTGCGTTGCGCAGCCGGACTTTTGTGCGACCGTACATCGTATATTGGCCGTCATTGCCCGGCATCTGCTGCTAGTGCGGCCGTGATTAAGTGCGCCAGAACGCGCGTTCGCACTGCCTCAGTCTGACCCTAGCCTTAATCGAGCGGAGAGACGTCCTGGGTCAAGCAGAGTGCAGAGTATTTGGCGGATGGGTGAGAGGCCTTCCCGGCCACAGTAAATATAGTAAAGCACGCTGCAGTTTTGTCAAAACCTACAGGGCCCCAACGTGACTAGTCGAAGACACACCTGAAATCATTCACTGGCCAGTTGAATATTGTACCTGGGTACCAATACACGCATACACGTACACTTTCTAGGACACAACCTGTACGGGACTCACACTCCAACCACGAAGGGTTTAAAATTCCTTTTTCTTTTCTGCTGCGCGTTTCTCGCATTACGAACTACTGTAAATATATATATACGTATACCGTGTTGCTCTTTATATGCCAGTTTATTCAGTAAACTATATAACTTATAAAATCCACAACAGTGCTGGTGTATATTTATTCCCTAGTGCGGGGAGACTGACCCGAGGTTTAAATTCAGCGGCTCCTCTGGGAGTGAGCGCTACACGAGGGGGCTCATTTCTGGGATCCAGTCTCTGGAAAAACCGCATTTAAAGGGTTAAATATGGATCCAGACACTGCTGCCAAATGGTGTGAGGAGCACAGTAGTCAGATAAAATTATGTATAGTCATGGATATTCCTGCAGACACTTGGGCCGAAGATCAGATTCGCCAGGCCGTAGCCGTGCTGACACCAGATCATCGGGGGTTAATCCTGGACATTAAAGAGAACCCAGATACCTCTCACACGTATGTTCTTTTTGAGTGGAGAGAGGGTGTTCCAGTATGTTTTCAGGGCGCGAGCGTGAAGCTGACCGATGAGGTGGAAGTCCAACTGATTCAGCCAAGTGCGCCATGTGGCGAAGCCGCGAGTGTCCCCGCGCCCAGTCCGCTGGCCATGATCGGGCCTGAATTTATAGTGGCTATTGGAGATTTGCTGGCTAAATGTCAGAGAACAAGCCCTCCGCACACTAACTTCGGTTATCGACGGTTGAGAAATTTTACAGGAAACGTACCAACTCCGGCGGGAGAAGAAACCTTCGAAGAATGGGTGGAACAGGCGATGCAGGCTCTGGATGAGTGGGACGTCCCTGAAGCCCAGAAAAAGCAAAGGATCACCGAGAGCTTAAAGGGACCTGCGTCAGAAGCTGTAAGAAACCTAAAATTGAGTAAGAAAGACTGCACTGCTTTAGATTATCTAAATGTTTTGGAGGAAGTCTTTGGGCGAACGGAAAAGGCTGCAGAGCTCGTGTACCAGTATGAACACACCTACCAGCGATAAGGTGAGAAAATGACCGAATATATGAGGCGCCTAGATAAGATTCTGCACCAGATACTTCTCAAGAAAGGGGCCGAACCGGCCGAAGTAGATAAGATCTGAATACAGCAGATCTTGAGGGGCGCTCAACCTCTAGATCCGGTGATGCTACAGCTGAGAAGCAGGGAAGGTAACGAGAATTGAAATACCTGGAACTGATCCGAGCTGTCAGAGAGGAAGAGGCTCTACTAGAAGAAAAATCCTTCAGGAGAGGAGAAAGAGCTTACGCACAACCTGTGAGGCATAACGAATGCTTGCAACCTGAAAATGACTCGTTAGACACCTATAGATCCAAAGTGGACGAACAGGAGCATCTGATCGCTTTTAAATCCACAGAGAATGCTGCAAAAGAACTAACCCTTTCTGCACATAGTTAGTTGCACAAGACCATTAAAAAGGTACAAGAAACTCAAGCGGAATTGCAACAGGTGCATGCGGACCTGTGCCGAGCACTTTTGAAGGTGGCATAGACACAGACCGATATGCAGAAGTTCCTTGCTGACATGCGGACGACTGGAGTTGCTGTGGCATCTGGCCAGGGTCCTTCAACCGAGTCACAGCAAGTAAGTGCGTCTCCATCTTCAAAGAAGAGATGTTTCAGTTGTGGGGAAATGGGTCATTTCCGCGCACAATGCAAAAGCCAAAAGCCTGAAAGAAATATGGTAGAAGAGCTCCTAAAAGCCTTGGAGGGGGTACTATCTACCTCACCGGCGAGAAACGCCAGAGGGCACAAGTGAAGGAGCAAACTAGGTACCCAACGGTCAAAACCCGCTCCAATAATCAAGCTAGGACTGAGAGGCCGAGAGGGCCCAGAGTCTGGCCAACTGCTGAGCCTGCCTGAAAGAGTCACTCCCTTAGCATCCGGTCCTACGTCATGGGGAAGCAATGCACACCCAAAACCTACACGGGCCAAGAAGAAGGCCAGGGTACAACAAACTGGGTCTAAACTTCCTATCACCGCAACAAAGTTTCCTGACCAGCTGATAGGTCCTTCTCCTATTGTGCCAATCCAAGTGGAGGGAGTCTACACTAAAGCTCTGTTGGACTCAGGGGCTCAAGTGACATTGATCTACCGAGACTCCTATGAGAAACACTTGAAGCACATACCTCTACAGAAATTGAAGGATCTGGAAATCTGGGGTATCGGAACTGAAAAACTCCCCTATGATGGGTATCTACAGGTGAAGTTGGAGATCGGATCTGAAGTTATCGGACAGTCTGGAGGTTGTGTTGCATTGGCCATTGTGTGTCCTCGGCCTCCAGGGGCAAACAGAAGTTCCATGATAGTGGGGACGAATACTGATCTGGTGCGACGTCTCCTGACTCCTATAGTATTGGAAGAAGGTTCTACCAAGGGAGTACACCCAATGTTACGTCCAGTCTATCAGAGGATGGTCGAAGAACAGAAGGCACCTGCCGAAGTGGGGCGCCTATGGAGATTAGAAGGAACAGAGAAGGTTCTGCAATCAGGAGAAGTAATGAGTTTCCGGGCTTCAGTCAAGTTGAACGGATCGCAACCAGGCCCCTATGTGGTACTGGAAACCGATTTTAATCATGGGAGTGAAGCCGGAGTAGAAGTAATCCCTGAAATAATCTCCACTAAAGCTTTTAAATGAACACGAGGAAGAGTCTCAGTCAGTGTGTGTAATGTGTCTGATTCTCCTGTAGTCCTGAAAGCACGAATGCCTATCGGGCAAGTAGCGTCGGCTACGCCTCTCTCTCCTACTGATTTAGGAGGGGGAATGGATAAAGAGAATCCAGATGAAAGGTTCTACCCCAAAGACGCTCCCATCTCACCTGAATGGAAGAAACGTCTTCAGTCCCAGGTCCTAAAGTGGAGGGACTTGTTCTCAAAAGATGAGTTCGACGTGGGCCTAGCTAAGAGTACTGAGCATCGCATTTGATTACAGGAAGACAAGCCGTTTCGTGAAAGGTCAAGATGAGTTCCGCTGGGAGACTTGGATGATCTAAGAGAACAGCTGAATGAACTGCAAAGAACCAAGGTGATCCAAGAGTCCAGGAGCCCATATGCATCTCCAATAGTAATGGTCCGGAAGTAGAATGGTTCTGTCTGTCTATGCATAGACTATCGCACGCTGAATCGGAGAACCATTCCAGATCAATATGCCACTCCTCGGATAGAAGATGCCTTACAGTGTTTGTCTGGAGCAAAATGGTTTAGTGTACTAAACCTGCGAAGTGGGTATCACCCGATAACAATGCATCCCGAAGACAAAGAGAAGACTGCGTTCATCTGCCCACTGGGGTTCTTTGAGTTTAACCGAATGCCTCAAGGCCTTACGGGGGCTCTAGCCACGTTCCAACGGTTAATGGAGAAGACAGTTGGGGACATGAACCTGATCGAAGTATTAGTGTATCTGGGTGACATAATTGTGTTCGGGAAGACTTTGGAAGAACATGAGCAATGGTTGGAGAAGGTCTTGAAGAGGCTCCATGAAGAGGGGTTGAAACTGTCTCTGGAGAAAAGTCAATTCTGTTTACCTTCTGTTACGTATCTGGGACATGTGGTCTCAGCAGAAGGCGTTTCGACAGATCCTCGGAAGTTGGAGGCCGTAGCTTCCTGGTCTAGACCCCGAAACGTTACTGAACTTAAATCTTTCTTGGGGTTCTGCTCCTATTACCGAAGATTTGTAGGAGGATTTGCCAAGATAGCTCAACCACTGAACAGCTCCTACAGAAGGAAGACACAGAAGAAGGCCACAAAGCCTCTGACTGAAATCCGTCGGCTCCAGGGCCAAGGAAGGCTCGAGAGTCCATACAGGGAGAATGGACTAGTCAATGCGAAGGTGCTTTCTTGAAGATGAAAGAGAGTCTAACTCGAGCTCCTGTCTTGGCCTACGCGGACCGTCACAAGCCGTACAAACTACATGTGGATGCCAGCAGAGAAGGTCTAGGGGGAGTCCTGTACCAAGAGTATGGTGGATTGCTGAGGCCTGTAGCGTATGTGAGCCGGAGCCTTATGCCTTCTGAAAAGAACTATCCTACCCACAAGCTGGAGTTCCTAGCCTTGAAGTGGGCGGTGGTAGACAAGCTAAAAGACTATCTGTATGGAGCCGAGTTTGTGATAAAGACGGATAACAATCCTCTTGCCTACGCCCCTACTACTGCGAAGCTGGACGCAACAGGACATCGGTGGTTGGCCGCTCTGTCAGGGTTTCGGTTCAGCCTGAAGTATCACCCTGAGGTGAATAATCGAGATGCTGATGCTTTGTCGAGAAGACCCTACACTACAGAATGGACTCAGTTAACTCCAGATGGGGTGCAAGCTTTATGTCAAGGAGCAGAGCGCCGGGTCAAGGGAGGGATTGAAGCAGAAGCCATAGGAGTTATGGCTGCGGTTGTTCCAGAGTTCTACTGTAACCCTACGCAGCTGAGGGATGAAAGTCTGCCTACTTTCTCGAAACAGGACCTGAGAGCCGATCAGGCTAGAGACCCTTTGATTGCGTTAACCGTAAAGGCCCTAAACGCGAACCAACAGGAAATTCTGCTGACAAATTCCCCAGATGGAGCCAGATTGGTGTACAAAGAGTGGGAACAGTTGAAGATGTTGGATGGGGTGGTCTACCGAAAGGGCACCTCAAACAATGCTGAAGAGACCCAACAGTTGTTCCTTACCACTAAACACAGAGAGAGCGTACTGCGGTCGTTACACTATGAACATGGACATTTGGGCGCAGAGAGAACTTTTAAGCTGGTGCGGGACAGATTCTATTGGCCTTGCATGAGAGCTGAAGTGGAAAGTTACTGACATTCATGTCTGAGGTATATCCAGAGGAAAACCCTACCGACCCGAACTGCTCCAATGAGCCACCTACAAATTCAAGGACCCATGGATTTGGTGTGCATTGATTTCCTGTGCTTAGAGCCGGATGCTAGTGGGCAGGGAAATATTCTAGTAGTGACTGATCATTTCACACGTTATGCCCAAGCTTTTTCTACGAAAGACCAACGTGCTCCTACGGTGGCGAAGGTTCTGATGGAAAAGTTCTTTGTTCACTATGGCCTACAAAGGAGAATACACTCTGATCAGGGTAGAGACTTTGAAAGCCGGCTTGTTGGGCAATTACTGGAACTGCTGGGAAATCAGAAGACCCGAACTACACCATATCACCCTCAAGGTGATGCTGAACCCGAAAGGTTCAATCGCACGCTGCTAAATATGCTGGGGACACTGTCAAACACAGAGAAGCAGAGCTGGAGTCGTCACATAGCTACGCTAGTACATGCATATAACAGTACAGAGAGTGACGCTACTGGATACTCACCGTACCGTCTTATGTTCGGAAGAGAAGCTCGACTGCCGGTTGATTTGGCGTTTGGGCTATCTCTGGATCAGACGTCGGTAGCTTCTCATAGAAATTATGTGCATAGACTTCGGAAGAACTTGGCCTCTGCGTTTGAACAGGCCCGCTTGACCTCAGGAAACAGGGAACAAAGGAATAAGCGGAACTATGACTTGAAAGTTCAGATACAGGATCTACAACCCGGTGATAGGGTTTTGTTGAAGAACTTGGGTGCTGCTGCAAGGCATAAGTTAGCGGATAGATGGAGTTCTCAGGTCTACATTGTCTGCAAGCAACTGCCAGGTCTGCCAGTTTACCAAATCCGGCCGGATGGAAAGGCTGGGCCTCTTAAGAACTGGCACTGGATTCATCTGTTACCTTTGAGAGAGGCTGTGAGGATACCAGTTGGGGACGAACTTTCTCTGCTGAACCCGCCTGCTCCACATTTGACTCCCGTTACTCGGTCTCAGCAGACCCGAGTTGTCAAAGAGAGTGACAGGGACAGTGAGGAAGGAAGTTTTTGTCTGGACTGGATGCGGTCACCAGAGTCTGAAGAGGTCATTCCAGTTCCTGAACGGTGGGAAAGTAATTGGAGGCCTGAGGCTCCTGAATTTCAATTAGAAGTTCCTGAGGCTATTGAAATCCCTGTAGTTCCTGAAGCCAAGTCTTATGACTACAGTTCCATGCCTTCACTGGAAGGATCATACTCCGAAGAGATGTCTGTTCCAGTTGTGGAAAGGAGAACTGAACCCGCACCTGTAGTACTTCCACCTGAAGAGGAACTGATTGAGCCAGAACCAAAACGCTCTATTCGACCGCCCCAGAGACTCACCTATGACTCACCAGGACATAGCACTGAAGAGGCCGTCACCACAGTGCGAAGGTTGCCCGAAGTGTCTGCTATGTTATCTGAGGTAGTCAAAAGCATGAGTCAACTCGAGGAAGTGTATATAACCCATTGTATGCTTGCTGCTGAGCCTGTATATTTATTTATTTATTTATTTATTTATAAAGGATTTTACCAGGAAGGATACATTGAGATTTCTCTCGTTTTCAAGTACGTCTGGTTCAAGAAATTGAGTGGTTACAGCTTACAGTTACAAGTACTATATGTTGCCTAATGTTATGTTGAAATGTAATGCAACTGTTATGCCTCCTTGGAGAGACCCAAGAGTTCTAGGAGGGGGAGAGTGTAGCGCTGGTTTTAAAACACTGTGTTGTAGTACTTATTTTTGGCCACCAGAGGGAGACAAGCGCAATGTAAGACACTGGACATTGGACTACATTTTCCAGCATGCTTTGCGGTGGGAACAGGAAGTGGGTGGGAAAGAGAGACTTACATCCGCAGCCTCGTGGAGAGAACAAGCAGAGCGCGCAGAGGAGTGAAGAGAGCAAGACGCACGTGAAAGAGATAACGATCGCGACCAGGCCGGAGCGCAGGTGCGGCCTTGCGGAGCTGGAGATCGGTTTCCCCTTTACTTGCCAAAGACCTAGAGATCCACCGCTGGTAACTTTACACAGATACAGAGTATGCTGAAGGACCCCGAGTTAGGAGACTGCAGATGATCTCTAATGGGAGTGCAGGCGGTGAGCTGAGCATCTTGTGGCAGACACAGACAAGCAAGACAGCGGATCCGGTGACACAGAGACCCAGTTAAATCGAGTCGAGAGACGTCCTGGGTCAAGCAGAGCGCAGAGTATCTGGCGGATGGGTGAGAGGCCTTCCCGGCCACAGTAAATATCATAAAGCACGCTGCAGTTTTGTCAAAACCTACAGGGCCCCAACGTGACTAGTCGAAGACACACCTGAAATCATTCACTGGCCAGTTGAATATTGTACCCGGGTACCAATACACGCATACACGTAAACTTTCTTGGGACACAACCTGTACGGGACTCACACTCCAACCACGAAGAGTTTAAAATTCCTTTTTCTTTTCCGCTGCACGTTTCTCGCATTACGAACTACTGTAAATATATATATACGTATACCGTGTTGCTCTTTATATGCCAGTTTATTCAGTAAACTATATAACTTATAAAATCCACAACAGTGCTGGTGTATATTTATTCCCTAGTGCGGGAGAGACTGACCCGAGGTTTAAATTCAGCGGCTCCTCCGGGAGTGAGCGCTACACCCTTTTTAAAATTTTTAGTCGACGATTGCCCAGGATGTCAAATGTAGGCACCCATTGCCAGAGTCTTCACCATATGGTGCAGGACTACCTAGGCAAGGGCAGACTGGATACCTTTACAGCAGATGATCCATGGCTTACTGGGTGTTGAGATTGGATCACTGGCCAGAATTAGCCAATATGCTATGCAGCTACTAGGTTGCCTTCATCAGCGTGCTTTCTGAAAGGACGTTCAGTGCCGCTGGAGGTTTTGTCACAGACAAAAGAGTGCGTCTGTCCACCGACTCTGTAGACCGGCTGACATTTATAAAAATGAATCAGTCCTGGATCAGCAGCTATCAATCCCCTATTGCTGACGTAACTGAATAGATCGGGATCTCTTCTGCATTCACAAAACCTCCACCACTGCACTCTTCCACAATACCACAAAAGAGTTACGGTGTGAAGGCACTTGCTGCCACCAAAGGCACAATATTTAGGTGCACTGCCAGTGACGCCTATATTACCAGATTCATATAATTTTAATATTGGACCGCAATGTCCAACCCTGCACTCTTCCACAATACCACAGAGGGGTTACTTACGGTGTGAAGGCACTTGCTGCCACCAATGGTACAATATTTGGGTGCACTGCCACTGACACCTATATTACCAGATTCATATCATTTCAATACTGGACCGCAGGGTCCAACCCTGCACTCTTTCAGAATACCACAGAGGGGTTACGGTGTGACGGCACTGGTGCCGACACTAAAGGCTTAATTTTAAAGCTCCTATTGTTACTTTCATCCAAAGCCTGCATAGGTTTCACCATAATTTAGCCAAAAAATCACTAAACTTGTTCTGCGTGTATTAAAATGTCTCCTCTTTTCATACAGACTGCCGCCCCAAGCAGTTGTTTACGAATAGATTAAAAGGAAAACCGTTTACCGTCATTTGAAATGTCAATTTTTTTTAAAAATGTTTCTATACATCCTACAAATCCGCCACTTCACGGGCAGGCTATGGGGACCTCCTAGGCACGATATTTGAAGGAATTTGTTGTTTTTATTTTTAACCCTCATTTCATAGAAAACTCACTGTTCCTTTAAAAACATTTTTTTAAAAACTTTTTCTCCTTGTTTCCTGTCCCCCAGGGAACTACCCGGACCCCCATACATCTTTTAGGACATATATCTTGCATATATGCCCTCTTGGAGGGCACTCTAAAATTTTAACTTTCGAGTCCCATTGACTTGCATTGAGTTCGGTTCTTTTTCGCGTTCGAACTCGAACTTTTGAAATTGTTCGAGTTCGAATGCGACCCAAACACGGGGGTGTTCAGCTCATCCCTAGTGATGAAACAGGTGCTTCTGAGGCTGCGGATGATCAGAAGAAGAGCGGTGAAGGCCGGGGCCGCTTGACTGATTCCTTTTTAAAAAATTTTAGTCCACGACACCCAGGGATGTCAAATGTAGGCACCTATTGCCAGCGTCTTCACCATATGGTGCAGGACTACCTAGGGGCAAGGGCAGACCTGGATACCTTTACAGCAGATGATCCACTTGCTTACTGGGTGTTGAGATTGGATCACTGGCCAGAACTAAGCCAATATTCTATGCAGCTACTTGGTTGCCCTTCATCCAGCGTGCTTTCTGAAAGGACGTTCAGTGCCGCTGGTGGTTTTGTCACAGACAAAAGAGTGCGTCTGCCCACTGACTCTGTAGACCGGCTGACATTTATAAAAATGAATCGGTCCTGGTTCAGTCGCTATCAATCCCCTGATGCTGACGTAACTGAATAGATTGGCTTCTGCATTCCAAAACCTCCACCACTGCACTCTTTCACAAACCACAAAGGGGTTACGGTGTGAAGGCACTTGCTGCCACCAAAGGCACAATATTTGGGTGCACTGCACTAGATGCCTATACCCAAATTCATATCATTTTAATATTAGACCGCAGGGTCAACCCTACACTCTTCCACAATACCACAGAGGGTTATGGTGTGACGGCACTGTTGCCGACACTAAAGGCCCAATTTTAAAAGCACCTATTGTTACTTTCATCCAAAGCCTGCATAAGTTTCACCATAATTTAGCCAAAAAATCACTAAACTTGTTCTGCGTGTCCTAAATTGTCTCCTTTTTCATACAGATTGCCGCCCAAAGCAGTTGTTTATGAATAGATTAAAGGAAACCCATTTACCGTCACTTGAAATGTCATTTTTTGTTTTTAAATGTTTCTATACATCCTACAAATCCGCCACTTCACGGGCAGGTTATGGGGATCTCCTAGGCATGATATTCGAAGGATTTTTTCGTTTTGTCACTGGCATCCCCTCCCTCTAGGCTGATTATACTCCCTTCCTCAAACTCTGAGTTTGAATCAGAGCACTGGAGTTGCTGCGCATCCTCAAGCAGCATGTCACTGTCATTGTAGTCAAAAATTCAGCTGACTCCTCCTGTGTATGATGGTGAGGCTATTGCAGGAGTAGCTGTGGACATGGAGGCTGAATTAGATGTTTTGGCAGCTGAGGTGGACTGTATACCACTACAAGCCTGGCTGGCAGAGGACTCCGTGGACGAGGATGGCCTGGTTAGCCATTCCTGCAAATCCTCTGTATATTGCTGCTTAAGACGGCCAGCACCAGTTAGAAAGTACAATCATGCCACTGCTGAGGATGCACCACGTCCATGACGAACAGGGGCATAGCATTCCGACACAGAGACTGCTTGCCCTCTTATCTGTGTCTGGGAGCGTCTGCCTGTCCTTTTTGGTCTTTCTGACATGATGAGTGAGATATAGATTAAAGATATACAGAACTGTGCTATAAGTCAGCGATTTTACTGATATTTTCCCTGTAAGGCTGCCAATATCCTCTACTCTCTCTCTGATTCACTTCCTCTCCTGTAGACTGCAACACCCTGATACCTGGCAAGACACAGATTCAACTCTCAATAGATAAACATATGAACTCTGATAAACCTTGTTTTTGTATGGTATCTAGAATTAGATTAAAGATATACCGATTTTCCTGAACAATGCTATAAATCTGTGATACACCCAGATCGCCTTTGCAGTGCAACACACAGATTCAAATTCACAGAACTCTGGTATAAGTCAGTGATACAGCCTGTCCATGATAGCCTTTGAAGTGCCAACACACAGATTCCAATTTCCAGAACTCTGGTATAAATCAGTGATACAGTCTGATAGGCAACAAACAATCTCCTCTCTTCTCTGATTCACTCCTGCAACAAAGCTGGGGCTGCGGGGAAGCCTTATATAGTGTGCTGTGGGACTTAGCTCTGTGAGCCCATGATTGGGCAAATTTATCCCAATCAGGACTCTGAGCCCTGATTAGCATAGTCTTGCACCTGACCACAGCTGTAGCCAATTACAAGCATCAGGCCACTGGAAAAGTGCATTGTGGTCCATTGTGGTGCATTGTGGGCGAACACGCGGAAATGTTCGATGAACAGCCAATGTTCGAATTAAACTCATGTTCGAATCGAACTGCCAGTCCATCCCTATTAATCACCTTCATGTCCTTAATGCTCTCTACTGGAAAGCAACCTGCATCTGCCATTGTCTCACATCCTTCTTCCAAACAACAATCTTTAAATCTTTTCACAAAACTCTGCACTGTTTCTCCATTTATTTGTTTACATGCCATTTTTCCTTTCACCGTCAGGGTAATTCAAAGAGATTCGAAAAGTCACCGCACGTTCGGTGACTTTTCGTTCACTTCAATTCGGTTCCTTTTGCCGATCCCATTTCTGTGACTCTGCGGTGTATTCAGTAAGCACTGCAGGGTCCCCGAATTGCAGGGAAAAGCTACCGCAAACCAGACGAAAACTAACAGCAAGACCCGGCGCATGCACACCGAAAACCCGCAAAAAGATCTGGATTAACCCATCGAAGACGCTGGAAAAACCCGAGCAGGAGCCGATCACAGGCATTGAAGCCGCCGGAAAAAACCGACACTGCAGAAGAGCGAAGTGAATAAATTAGGAAAACCGTTTGCATGAATGATTGAAAAGTGAAACGCTGTTTGCAAAGAAACTACTCAGCGAAAATGTCTGAAATTTACATATGAGGTCCAGGGAATGATAATAAAGAGGGCTGTTACAGAAAAAATAAGTAAAGTTAAAAAAAAAAAAATCGGACATTTTAAAAAGAAAATAATAAAAAATATGCTTAAAATATCCTAAAAAATCTAAAAATAAAGAGACTCTTTACAACAGAATTTTATAATCAATGGTTTATTAGATATTGAATTAAAATGGGAATATTTTTAACATTGGAGCCAATGGGATTCTCCTGAATAAACTTGCCGAATTAAACCACCGAATGACAGGGCAATTCGGGAACCTTTCACTGCTGGTTTGTGTTCTCTGAATAACCGAAGCAGTGCTTTTTCATGGGGTTTTCACTGCCCTCGAACAGGCACCGATCAGGCACCGTATGTTCAGGCAATTCGCCAGGATTTGGCGAATTGCCTGCTCTCTGGATAGCCGAATGGCCAAGAAAGTTAACCGAATGATGATTTTCAGTGTTCGTTTACCTTTCTCGAGCAATTCGGATCTCTTTAAATTACCCTGCATGTCTCTCCATACACTTTCCTAACCTCTTCTCACTAGACATGTGCACAGCACAAAATTTCGTTTCGAACTAATGGATTAGTCCTAAAATGCAATTTATTTAGTTGCTAAAGAAATTCGTTTTCAGTTCTTTAGTATGAAAACTAATTTCGTTCATCCGAAAACCAGCAGTGGATACAATTACTATTGTAGTGGTGGCTCCTCAGAGGGCTGAGATCGCTCCTGTTACAGTATCTCTCACTCTCAGCACAATGTGGGCCATGTTACATAGTTGTGCTAACTTAACCAGAGCTGTTGTAACCTTCCCAGAGCCATTATAGCCTATGGAGGTTTTCAGTTTACAACAGCTCTGGTTAAGTTAGCACCAACATTGTAATACTGCCCCGTGTCAGGCAAAGCTGTTACAAAAACTGACTGCTGCTCATCACAGCGCTCAGAGTTTCTGTAAAACTAGTAAATAATATTTTTATATATAAGAGGTTAGAACAATATTATTTCCTTGTTTTTACTGAAACTCTGAGCGCTGTTACAGTCAGTTACTGTTACAATTGAGCCTGATACATTGTACTGAGAGATAATATAACAAGCAGCCGATCTCAGCGCTCACAGCCACTGGATTTAAAGGGCTGAAAAAAAAGGATCCTCTCTGTATAATGTTTAGAACATCCTCCTGCATTAATTAATACCCCTCTTGTATAAGGTAGATAACATCCTCCTGCATTAATGTCCCTCTCTGTATAGAACATTCTCCTCAATTTATACCTTTCTCTGTATAATGTATATAACATCCTCCTGCATTAATACCCCTCTCTGTATAATGTATAGAACATACTCCTGCATTAATTAATGCCACTCTCTGTATAGAACATCCTACTGCATTGGCATGTGGAGTGTGCAGAACTTTGGATGTTGCGATCTTCATTGCTGGTCTCCTTCACTCATCAATGTAATATCACAAAAAGGACTGAAACTAAAATGTAGTGCATTTTATTTTAGTTTCTTTCGTTTTTTGTACTGAGCAGTTTCGTTTCTCTTGAGTCATACTAAAACTAAATTATCCCAAAATTCGGACTAAATCGCTTTAGTACTAAAACGAATGCACATGTCTACTTCTCACATTTACTCATAAATTATCATCCGCATCCTTTGGATAATCACGCTCTGGCTGAAGTCAATTTCATCCCGCTTAAAAAAAAAATCATCATATTTTGTAACCATTTCTAAAAACATATTTTAGTCTCCTGACAATAACATGTGGCCGTGGATACATCTCTTGAGCTATGCCACTGCCCCAATAGGGTTTATCACAGCATCTGGACAACCTCTTGCCCAGGTATTACAGGTGATTTATTTACAACATTTTTAAATTTCAAGAAAATCTTATAGTTGATTTTTGCACTCATAAAGCATTTTGGTTAGTAGGTTTAGAGATGGAATCTCCATCCAGTAGCAAAAGCAAAGTCAAGCAAATAAAACATTATTATGATCTTATATTTATCAAATTATCAAGGGCAGTAAATCACTGTGTGTAGATGTGGTGTTTTCACTTGAGACCAGTAATCCAGTCAATGTGTCTCTTGATTCATAGGGAGAAACACACCTCCGATTGAGTTATACTATCTCTCAATTTCTCATTCACCGCGTTAACCTCCCTGGCGGTCTAATTTTTTCAAAATTTTGTGTCTAAAAGCGTCTCAATTTTTTTTGTTAAAGGAAACATGTGTTTGCACATTGTTAGCCTGTAATAATTAGGCATCACACACTGAAATCCGTGCAATCAAGAGTCCTTACTGGTAAAATCCTTTATAAATAAATAAATAAATAATCAAAAATAGTATATACACTGAGTCCGATAAAGTTTGAAACATGACATAATAATTTATTATCCCAAAAATAATTATCCAAAATAATGCAATTAAATTATATTCAATAAAATACAACAAAAACCACTGAAATCTGTCTGAAAACAAGGGTGAGACGATGTATGGTCTGTTTCATATCCTGTAGTACCACCTAGCGGCCATTCATAAACATTGAACATTGGATTATACAGTGTATTATGATTTTCTTCTAAATTTGCTGCTGGTCCCGCCCCCCTGCATTGTGTGACTCGCAGGAAGCCTTACCAGGAAGCAAGTCCCCGCGGACACACAGCCGGGGACAGCGAGTGAGCCAGGAGGAGGTGAGTATGCATCCAGCCCGAGTGTGGCTCGGGGTTACCATTCGCAGTAGTGAAATTTAACCCCGAGTCACACTCGGGAATACCACCAGGGAGGTTAAGCGATGCTGGCAATCTTGTTTCAGGTGGTCAACAGCTTACGCCTAGCCCCTGGCAAGGGGTGCATATTGATCTCATGCCCCTTTAGTTTCAGGGGTTTTTCATCATCTTTTCACCGTGAAGGATCCAGGATGACCACTCAAACAATGCTCAGCCACACAGTTACAGCACGTTATATCATATATTTATACACATACACAGTATACAGTACATATAATTGACTTATTGTGAGGAAAATCATCAACGGCGTAATAAGAAGCATAGCCTTGCCTTATAGTAATAGGACTTGCAGCAGTATCACTAAGATTCACCTCCTAACATGCAGCGCTCAGGTGTTGTGTAATTCCACTGATCATCCTGCATAAAACCAGGCCACACCTGAAGCCCAATGCTTTCTCATTGACTTGGAACCTCCAAGCTGCTAGGAGCTGAACTTGTGCATTCCCTACTTACCTGGATTCTGGATCCCATTTCTACCTGCTGGATCTCCTGTTTACTGGACTTATTGTTTCTCCCTGGATTTCTCCTATCACCTCCCCTGGATTACAAGGATTTATTTCATTTCCTACCTGGACACCTATGCAGAGTGCACTCTGAGGACTAAGATATACTTTATTATTTAAATACTTCTTCCTATTGTTTATCTCTGCATATACAGTTATGTTCAAAATTATTCAACCCCCACTGAAATTGAGTGTTTTGACCAGTTTGACATTGATTTTTATATATATATAAATTTTCTGCTCTGGATCTTTATCATTATTATATTATACTCTTATCCCAGTTTAGTATTCTCATCTACTCCTGTATATCTTCAGTGTGTCTATCGTTATTATTTATTCATCTTTCGCCTTCTCTATTAAAAACCCCTTTTACATTCTGTTATTCCCTCTTGTGTCCTTTACAATAAACCCTTCATATATATATCTCTACCTTGCAAGCCTCCTGATTTAATGCATAGTGGCTCGAATCTACCGCCCTGGAACCTGTATCCTGACACTTATTTTGCCAGGGAGAGATATGTGAAACAATAAAATCCTAACTATCCAAATCCCCAAAACAGTAAAACACATAACTGCAGAATCCACTTCTGATATACACATATATATTATATATATATATATATATATATATATATATATATATACGTTGGGATCCAATCCCAAAAACTGTGTGTCAGAACCATTCTGATCAGTATCAAGGAAAGACCATCTTCCCATCCAGCTAAACACAGGCCTGTTTTCTACGCGACACAATAATCACAATCAAAAAAATTGAAAGTTCCTATCGTCAGACAGGAAGGCGCAGATACAACAAAGAACTGTTATTTTCTATGTACCTTCTGTAGACCCAATGCCCCCAAATTGATAGCTGGAAAATTCTGCCTCAGCGTGATGTGTGTCCATAATCTT
Source organism: Leptobrachium leishanense (assembly GCA_009667805.1). Classification (NCBI taxonomy): domain Eukaryota; kingdom Metazoa; phylum Chordata; class Amphibia; order Anura; family Megophryidae; genus Leptobrachium; species Leptobrachium leishanense. The sequence goes on along the minus strand of CM019072.1, from coordinate 82,695,188 downwards.
CTATTCTCTAACTGATAACTATCTCTCCGTGACAAATAACTCATGGTTGACTAGAGAGAAGGAAGTAGCTGGAAATAATGACACAAGACACAAAAGTTTTCCTTCGCTTCATTCTCTGTCTAATGTTGGTTACTTGGGCTTTTATACATTACATGATGTTTACAAGATTTCTTTGGCTTATCATATAACAGAGGGACACGCCCACAGCATTACCATATCAAAAGTGTAACATACAATTAATAAAAAGATAAAACATTTCACAGTTACAAAAGTTTTTTCAGATACTGTCATGTTTCCATGTTCCAGCCCTGTCCCCCTGCCCTCTGTATTCTTTATGTCTGTGGTTTCTATCTGTTTCTGTGTGTTGCTTTCCCTGGGTTGCAGCTCAGGGGTTAAGTGTGGTTTGCTCGTTAAGCTCTCCTGCTGGTGATGTGGGCTGATCACTTCCTTATATAAAGCAATGGGCCCATATCCCATTGCTCTTGCATTTTGGTTCATTTCAGTTCCTGTTTCCTGCTGAGTGTATGTTCCTGAGAGCTCTCTGCTGTTCATTCTGGTCAAGTCTGTGTTTTCATGTTTACCTTATTTCTTTGGTCTAGTCTGTCTGCAGTTTCATAGTGTGTCCAGGTTCTAGTTTATCTCCAGTGTTTCCCGTTTTATTAGTTCAAGTGTTTCCCCTTTGTCTGGCTGTTATATGTCTGACTGATTCCCTGGTTTTGACTAGGGATGGGCTGGCGGTTCGAAGCGAACATGAATTTGCATCGAACATTGGCCGTTCGACCGTTCGTCGAACAGCGAACATTTCCGCGTGTTCGCCCACAATGCACCATAATGGACCACAATGCACTTTTCCACTGGCCTGAAGCTTGTAATTGGCTACAGCCTTGCACCTGACCACAGGTCAGGTGCAAGACTATGCCAATCTGGGCTCAGAGTCCTGATTGGGCAAATTTTACCCAATCATGGGCTCACAGAGCTAAGTCCCGCAGCAAATTATATAAGGCTTCCCCACAGCCCCAGCGTGTATGTTGCAGGAGTGAATCAGAGAGGAGAGGAGATTGTTGCATATGAGGGTGTATTACTGAGTTATACCAGAGTTCTGGGAATTTGAATCTGTGTCTTGGCACTGCCAGCTATCAGGGTGTATCACTGAGTTATACCAGAGTTCTGGAAAATCTGTATATCTTTAATTCTAGATACCACAGAATACCACAGTTGAATCAGAGTTCATCTGTATCTTTATCTATTCAGAGTTGAATCTGGGTCTTGCCAGCTATCAGGTGTTGCAGCCTGCCGGAGAGGAAGTGAATCAGAGAGAGAGTAGAGGACATTGGCAGCCTTGCAGGGAAAATATCAGTGAAATTGCTGACTTATAGCAGAGTTCTGAATATCTTTAATCTAGATAACACAGTTGAATCCGAGTTCTGCATATCTCCAATCTTTATAACAGAGTTGAATCAGAGTTCTGTATATCTTTAATCTATATATCACTCACCATGTCAGAAAGACCAAAAACGACAGGCAGACGCTCCCAGACACAGATAAGAGGGCAAGCAGCCTCTGTGTCAGAAGGCTGTGCCCCTGGTCGTTGTGGATGTGGTGCATCCTCTGCAGGGGCACGCTTGTCCTTTCTAACTGGTGCTGGCCGTCTTAAGTAGCAGCAACATACAGAGGATTTGCAGGATTGGCTAACCAGGCCATTATCGTCCTCCGAGTCCTCTGCCAGCCAGGCTTGTAGTGGTTTACAGTCCACCTCAGCTGCCAAAACATCTAATTCAGCCTCCATGTCCACAGCTACTCCTGCTGTAGCCTCACCATCATACACAGGAGGAGTCAGCTGAATTGTTTGACTACAATGACAGTGACCTGCTGCTTGAGGATGCGCAGCAACTCCAGTGCTCTGATTCAAACTCTGAGGTTGAGGAAGGAAGTATAATCAGCCTAGAGGGAGGGGGTGCCAGTGACACACAATGAACTGGCACTCATGTTCCCGCAGCAGCTGCAGCATATTGCCAGGTTGGCTCCAGTGGCGAGGAGATAGGGGGTGATGACGATGATGAGGTCACTGACTCCACCTGGGTGCCTGATTGAACAGAGGAGTCAAGTGAGGAGGCACAACAAAAAAGAGGCACGACATCCTCTAAGACCAAGTGTAGCCAGTCCAAGGCATCAGATGTCAGAGCTGCTCAGGTGCAGAGCGCTGTTGTCTCAAAGCACACGGCCAGCAACTCTGCTGTCTGGGAGTTCTTCACGACATAAGCAGCAAACCGCAGCGTTGCTATTTGTAAGTGTAGCGCTCACTCCTGGAGGAGCCGCTGAATAAACCTCGGGATAGTCTCACCGCAATAGGAAATAACTATACACCAGCACTGTTGTGGATTTTTATATATTATATTCTTTACTGATCCCAATAAATCAGCATATAATACGCATATACAGAATTTGAGTAACAAGAATTCGTAACGCGGGAAAAGCACGCGGCGGTAAAAGAAAACCAGTTAACCCCCTCAGTTCTGGAGTGTAAGTACCGTGAATAATAGCTCAAAAATATATACATGTGTATGTGTGTTGTCTAGGGTACCCGGGTACTATGTTCAACTGGCCAGTGAACGAAAAGAGCAATCTTCGACTAGTCACCGTTGGGGCCCTGTGGATTTAAACAATATTGCAGCGTGCCTCTCACCCATCCGATGAGCGAAACTGTCCAGCACTCGATGCCTCGACCAAAGATCTTCTCCGCTATGTACTGGGACTCCGTACCACTGAATCTGCTCCCTGCTTGCAAAATCTCCACAACTGGAACAACGATCCGCCGCCTTCACTCCCAGTCGATCGGTGCGGTCTCCTAACTCGGGGTCCTGTCGGAACCAGCTTGTCCTCCAGACCTCTCAGCGCTGCGTAGGTAGGTCTCAACATGGTCACTGTCCCGATCTCCAGCACCAGTAAGACTGCATCTATACTCCGGCCTGGTTGCGATCCCTGACAGCTCCAACGTGCATCCTCCACCTTTCACTGCTCCGCTCAATCTCCCCATGCCTTGCACGAGGCTTCTGATCTCTTTCCTCTTCCTGTACCACCTCCTTCCTGTCCTCCCGCAAAGGATGATGGTAGATCTAGTTCGGTTTTGTCCAGCATAGTCCACAATGTTTCTGTCTCCCTCTGGTGGCAGCAATAGTTCAATGCACCAGAATACAGTGTTTTTAAAGCAGCGCTACTTAAACTATGTCTGAAGAGGATCAAGCATGGGAGAAACATCAGCCGCTTGGGTACACATGCTTGAAGTGACATATGACCACCTGTCATGCATCCTGTTGGCACAACACTTCCCATCGGTCCTCATCTGTCTCTACCCCCACTATATGTCATGCCATGTCTACAACCTCCACTGACAGGGATGATGTTCTAGTAATGGGTGTACCAGGTCCTTCCTCAGAATGTGACAGCATCCCATCAGCTTCAGATTTACGTGGTTAAATTTCATTGCCCAAGCTGCTGCAGCATAAGAAAAAATATAGTCCCAACCATCCCCTTGCACAGCCTCTAAATGCCAGCTTGGCAAAATTACTCGCATTACAGTTGCATGCTTTTCCAGCTGGTGGACTCTGCCTCCTTCCGTGAATTTGCTGAATGTGCTGTACCACAGTGGCAGGTTCCAAAATGCCAGTTCTTTTCACGGAAGGCCATTCCACCACTATATCAGCACATGGAACACAATGTTATGGAGTCATTGGGAAAGGCAGTCAGCAGCAAGGTGTACATTACTTTAGACATGTGGTCCAGCAAGCATGGACAGGGCCGTTACATTTCCTTCACGGCACACTGGGTAACTCTGCTTGCAGCTGGGAGGGATCCAGGACGGGCTCTGTGCTGGAGCTTGTTCATCCACCACGCCTCCAGAAAGCTGCTTATATGAGGTCTGTCTGCTCAACCACCTCTTCCTCCTCTACCTCCTGCTCTGTCTCTGGCGAAGTGGTAGTTAAACCAATGCGTGGCAGGGGCTACGCAATGACTCAAGCAAAAAGATGCCATACTGTGCTTGAGCTGGTTTATTTAGGGGACAGGAGCCACACCGGGCCAGAAATTCTGTCAGCTCTGCTGGGGCAGGCGCAGAGATGGTTTAACACTACGCCAGCTTGAGCTGGGAATGGTCATCTGTGACAAATGGCAACAACCTTCTCTCCGCCCTACGCCAGGGTAAGTTGATGCATGTACCATGCCTAGCACACATCCTAAATCTGGTGGTACAGCGTTTCCTAACCAGGTACCCAGGGCTGGCAGAGCTTCTGCCAGCCACTTCAGATGGTCATTCCCAGCAAGTGTTCGCCTGGCAGAAATTCAAAGAGAATGCCACCTTCCCACAAACCGTCTAATCTGTGACATGCCCACCAGGTGGAACTCAACATTGGCAATGCTGCAGCGTCTGCACAAGCAGCAGAGGGCCATCAATGAGTACCTGTGTGAGTATTGCACAAGGACAGGTTCAGGTCAATTTTTTTTTCCCCCCGCAGTGGCTGATGATGAAGGATGCATGCACTGTACGGTCACCATTTGAGGAGGCAACGAGGATGGTGAGCAGGGACAGCGCATGCATCAGTGACACACTTCCTTTAGTGTTCCTGCTGGAGCGCACTCTGCGGGGAATTCTGCGGGTCCTCAGATCAGACAGGTGGAGGATGAGGAGGAGGAATATTTAAATTGTGGGGGCATTGAAGGTGGGGATTCCTCAAGGGAGGGTTTTATGTCCCCAGAAACCCAAGGACTAGTACGTGGCTGGAAGGAAGTAGTGCACAACACGGTCATCCTCAGTGACCAGGAACACTCGGAAGCTAATGCCACCTCCATCCTATACTGCATGGGCTCCCTTATAATGCAAAGCCTGCTAAAGGACCCCAGGTTTTATGCTATCAAAGAGAGGGATCATTACTGGTTGGCAACCCTTCTTGATCCACGATACAAGGGTAAGGTTGCAGAGCTCATCCTGCCCGCACAGAGGGAGCACAGGATGAAACAACTTGAGGACGCTCTAAAGCGACACTTGTGTAACACCTTTCCAGGCACTGGTAGGTTACCAAGTGATGACACAGGTGCTTCTGAGGCTGCGGTTGATCAGAGGAAGAGCTGTGAAGGGGGCCGCTTGACTGATGCCTTTTCAAATTTTTTAGTCCACGACGCACAGGGACGTCAAATGTAGGCACCCATTGCCAGCGTCTTCACCATATGGGGCAGGACTACCTAGAGGCAAGGGCAGACCTGGATACCTTTACAGAAGATGATCCTGGCTTACTGGGTGTTGAGATTGGATCACTGGCCCAGAATTTAGCCAATATGCTATGCAGCTACTAGGTTGCCCTTCATCCAGCGTGCTTTCTGAAAGGACGTTCAGTGCCGCTGGAGGTTTTGTCACAGACAAAAGAGTGCATCTGTCCACGACTCTGTAGACCGGCTGACATTAATAAAAATGAATAAATCCTGGATCAGCAGCTATCACTCCCCTGATGCTGATGTAACTGAATAGATCGGGGATCTCTTCTGCATTCACAAAACCTCCACTAGACATGTGCATTCGTTTTAGTACTAAAGCGATTTAGTCCGAATTTTGGGATAATTTAGTTTTAGTATGACTCAAGAGAAACGAAACTGCTCAGTACAAAAAACGAAAGAAACTAAAATAAAATGCACTACATTTTAGTTTCAGTCCTCTTTGTGATATTATATTGATGAGTGAAGGAGACCAGCAATGAAGAGCGCAACATCGCAACATCCGAAGTTCTGCACCCTCCACATGCCAATGCAGGAAGATGTTCTATACAGAGAGGGACATTAATTCAGGAGGATGTTCTATATATTATACAGAGAGGGGTATTAATTAATGCAGGTGGATGTTGTATACATTATACAGAGAGGGGTATTAATTAATGCAGGAGGATGTTCTAAACATTATACAGAGAGGAGCTTTTTTTTTTTAGCCCTTTAAATCCAGTGGCTGTGAGCGCGGAGATCGGCTGCTTGTTACATTATCTCTCAGTACAATGTATCAGGCTCAGCTGTTACAGTAACTGACTGCTGCTCATCACAGCGCTCAGAGTTTCAGTAAAACAAGAAAATAATATTGTTCTAACGTCTTATATATAAAAATATTATTTACTAGTTTTACTGAAACTCTGAGCGCTGTGATGAGCAGCAGTCAGTTACTGTAACAGCTTTGCCTGACACAGGGCAGTATTACAATGTTGGTGGCTAACTTAACCAGAGCTGTTGTAAACTGAAAACCTCCATAGGCTATAATAGCTCTGGGAAGTTTACAAAGCTCTGGTTAGGTTAGCACCAGCTATATAATATGGCCCACATTGTGCTGAGAGTGAGAGATACTGTAACAAGCAGCGATCTCAGCCCTCTGAGGAGCCACTACAATAGTAATTGTATCCACTGGTTTTCGGATGAATGAAATTAGTTTTCATACTAAAGAACTGAAAACGAATTTCTTTAGCAACTAAATAAATTGCATTTTAGTACTAATGCATTAGTTCAAAACGAAATTTTGTGCTGTGCACATGTCTAACCTCCACCACCACAGCACTCTTCCACAATACCTCAGTTGTGTTACATTGTGAAGGCACTAGCTGGCACCAAAGGCCCAATATTTGGGTGCACTGCCACTGACGCGTGTACCAGATTCATATCATTTTAATATTTGACCGCAGGGTCCACCCCTGTACTCTTCCACAATACCTCAGAGGGCTACGGTGTGAAGGCACTTGCTGACACCAAAGGCCCAATATTTCGGTGCACTGACGCGTGTACCAGATTCATATCATTGTAATATTTGACGGCAGGGTCCACCCCTGCACTCTTCCACAATACCAAAGAGGGGTTATGGTGTGAAGGCACTAGCTGGCACCAAAGGTCCAATTTTAATGCACCTGTTGTCACTTTCCTTTTTTTTTGTAAATATCTTTTTATTAAGTTTCTTAAGACAGGAAGGTAAATGGACACGCAGGTCCAAACAGTGGCAAGTCGCCATGAGAATGCAAAAATATATGTGAAAGAGGGCAGACATGCAAGTCTAACACATATTACAACAGGGCACGCAGGCTCCCAGGTGAACTCAAAGGGTGGGGGAGCAAAGGGGAAAAACAGCGAGAACGAAAACCATGAAGTCTTGAGAGAACACAGTCAGGGGGGGAAGGGAGCGGAATTTTACTCAAGGCGAGTATGTGGAAGGGACAGGAACTGACGGGACCTCTCCCAGGCGAGCGAGGAAGGAAGATGAAGTAGATATTGTGTGCCATTGGGACCAAATCAAAGAGTATCGAGGAAGTTGGTCAGTGGCCGACATATGAAAATGTTCTACCGCTCTAAGTTCCTCCATACGACGGAACCACTCCTGTAAAGGGGGTGGGGTATCTTGCTTCCAGTATAAGGGGATCAGGCTCTTGGCAACATTCAATATGCGGGGCAGGATGTTTTTTTTAGAAGTCGCTATGGACATAGAGGTATGGTGGAGCAGCATAGATGCCGGAGTAAAAGGTGGTGGGGTGCATAGCAAATCGCAGGCGATGGAGTGGAGACTCAACCAGAATGGGCGTATCAGAGGACATTCCCACCACAGGTGGATAACCAAACCAAGGGCCCTAAAGCAGCGCCAACAATCTGGGGAGATGTCTAGCGAGAAGGCATGTAGGCGGATAGGAGTGTAATACCACAGTGTGAGCAGTTTATATGCAGTTTCTTGGGTTCTGCTGTCCATGGAGCATCGGTGCGTCAGCTCACATATGTCAAGCCACTGTTCCTCCGTAAACGTGCATTCCAACATCATTTCCCATTTACCCATGAATGCTGGGGGGATCACAAAGGCTGCATCTCTTAGAAGAGAGTATATAAGGGACACCCCATTAGCCAGGGGGGAGGGGAGGCACAACTATGTTCTAGGTGGGTGAGGGGATGATTAAACATGTGGGGTCGCGGTGCAGTTCGGAGGCAGTTGGTGACCTGACGATATTTAAAATGGTGCAGAAAGGTAGGCGGTCTGTCCCCCAACAGGGAGCCAAGGGGTATGACACCCGAGTTAGTGAGGAAGTGGTGAACCCTGGAAATGGGGGCGGTGGTCAAGGCCGCTAACATTCTTGGTCCTAGATGTGACAGGAACCCTTCGTAATATGTGATCGGAGTCATCGGGGAGGGATAGGTTGTCAGGCCCGAACGAGTCGCCTCTCTATGCCAACATCGTAGGGTGGCCAATGTGAACGGTGATGCTCGTGCCAGACAAAGGCCATGCGAACGAGGCAGCCACGGAAGAACCGCCAATGGGCCCTCCAGCATCGTTTGCTCCACAGACTTCCACCTCTTCACCACCCCCTCTCTGGTCCATTCCGCCGCTCGCAGAATGTGGCAAGTAATAGCGGGGGAAGTCAGGGACACCCAACCCTCCCTGAGTTCTAGAGCGTGTCCTGATGTCATAACTAATTCGTGGTCTGGCACAATGCCATATATAAGATATCACTAGTGAGCGCAGAGTAGCATAAAAGGTGCGGGGAATGGTAATAGGCAATGTTCTGAACAGGTAGAGAAGACGGGGGAGGATATTCATTTTAAGGACGGAGACCTTCCCCAGCCATGAGATGTGGGGATAGTCCCATGCCCCAAGGTCTCGGCGGAAAGCTGCCAGCAACGAGGCAAAATTTATTTCGTATAGACAAGTCCAGTTCATAGTCAACCTGTCAGTCCTCGGAGGCTGGCGCGGCTCCGGTGTCCCTCCCTGCGGCCTCAGTGTCTGCGTCTTCCCCGCAGCCCTTCCTCACGCCCTATGCGTGCGTGCCGCCGGTCACAACGGCTTTAGGCTTCTGCCGGCTGCACGTCGCGTGTGACGTCATCCCGCCTCCACCGTGGGTCTCCCTACACCATGTGACCCTGATGGCCAATCAGATTGCAGGGCGCAATATTTAAAAGTGCTTTTTGCCTTTTCTCGTTGCCCTTTCGTGGTTTTGCTTGCCTAACCCTTAGTGCTTATTTCTAAATACCTCTGATTGATTTTCTGTGTATGACCTGGCTTTTGGATATTGACCTGTGTATCTCTATACTCCTTTGACTTGGCTTTGGAATTTGACTTAATATTCTGTTGTATCCCTTCGACCTTGGATTGTATTAGACCCCTCTGGTACCTCGTACTGTCTCTGGTTACCTCCTCATATTTTTCCATACTTACCTGTCTCCATACCAGCCACTCTAAGGACTGGTTTCTGTCCTCTGTGCTTGTTGTCCCTGCCTTCTAGGTTCCCCTCTCGCTATTGTGTAACCCAGCCACCTCAAGGACTGCTATCGCACCTAGGTTAAGGGTTATCTATTGTTACGTATAGAACCGACCGTAGCACACCCTTGGACTTATGTGTGCTCGCCTGACACAACCACACTCCCAGGTACTTCAGTTGGAACCCGCCCGGCAAAAGGGCAGTGTAGGGTGCTTGGAAACTACCCTATGCGACGGGACCAAGATGTTTAAGATGGAGGACTTTCGAGAAATTAATCTTGAGGTTAGCTAGTTTATGATATTCCTCAAAGGTCAACAGGATGTTAGGGAGAGAGATCAGTGGGTTAGAGACAAAGAAGAGAAGGTCGTCTGCGTATGCCGCCACCTTATGTGATTCCGCCCTCCCCGAAACCCCAGAGATATCCGGGTGTTGACGGACCGCCTCTAGAAAGGGTTCTAAAGAATGAATGAAAAGGAGGGGTGAGAGGGGGCAGCCCTGTCGTGTTCCATTGCATATAGGGAAACTATCAGTAAATGCACCATTAACGCATACCCTTGCCGAGGGACCTGTGTACAGCGCTTGTATCCAAGAGCGAAGCAAGGGGCCCAATCCGAGGTGGCATAGCGTGGCAAAAAGGAAGTCCCATCCCACCCTGTCGAATGCTTTTTCTGCTTCCGTAGACAGGAGTAGAAGGCATCCCTTGACTTTGGGGGCAGCATCTATAATGTGGAGAGCGCATATCGTGTTATCCCTGGCCTCCCTGTGAGGTACAAATCCCACTTGATCTATGTGTATCTGTGATGGGATGTATGGGTTCAGGCGAGTTGCAATAATTTTGGCAAACAGCTTCACATCGCAATTGAGAAGGGATATCGGCCTGTAGTTGGAGCACTGTTCTTTACATTTTCCTTCTTTTGGGATCAAGACTATGTTGGCCATTAAAGATTGAGTGGGCAGGGGTCTCGTCTCATGAAGGGAGTTAAAGGCCCGTAAGAAGTGTGGAGAGAGGACGTCAAAGAATTGTTTATAATACCGGGACGGGAAGCCATCAGGGCCTGGGCATTTGCCCGATTGTGTGGACTTGATGGCAAGGCTCAATTCCTCTACTGTGATCGGCTCATCCAGAAGCTCAGCTGTATTCATAGAGACTTTCCATTTAAGATAACGGGTGAGGTAGTTATCAATATCTAGACGGACTTGCGCCTGCGCGGCCTCCGTAGGGGAGCCAGGGACTGCGTAGAGGGATTTATAATAATCTGTAATGGATTGCATAATTTGTGTGGGGAGGTGATGCAAGTTGCCTTTCTTGTCTCTAATGTTAGGGATATATGTTGCAGCGTGTTTTTTAGCCAATTGCTGGGCCAAAAGTCGTCCGCTTTTATTACCGTGGACGTGAAAGAACGCCTGAGAGCGGAGTAACGCTCTGTGATGCCTAGTGTGCATGATATCGGCCAGGGAACGTCTCAAATCTGTCGGGGAGGTGAGGAGGGCAGGTTCCCCCATACTTTTATGTTGAAGCTCTAAATTGTCAATCTGGGAGAGAAGGTCCAGAATCTGGGCCTCCCTACGTTTTTTGAGTGCCGAACCCACACTAATGTAGTGACCCCTTAACACACATTTATGTGCCTCCCATACCGTAGACGGGAGTACCTCCTGATCAGTATTTTCTAAAAAAGAACCTTTCCATGACCAATCTACTTTCAGCCAGAAGCGTCGGGTCCGCCTAGTGTGCGTCATTCAGGCGCCAGTTTGAGGTTGACAGGCGAAAGGTTGGGGATTTAAAAATAACAATGACGGGGGCGTGGTCTGACCAAGTAATATTACCTATAGATGCAGAGAGGAGAAGGGGAAGGTGATAGAAGGGAAGAAAAACATAAACAATACGGGAGTAAGAGGTAGAAGTGTGTGCGTAAAAGGTATAGTCTATGTCTGTGGGGTGAAGAGCCTTCCAACAGTCCACCAGACGTGATGAGTGCAATGTTTGCGTGATAGACTGGAGAATGTTCGTAGGGAGGGAGGAGCGTCCCGTTGATGTGTCGACTGATGGGTGGAGAGGAATGTTAAAGTCGCCCCCCAGGATCAGCGTGCCCTCTGAGAAGGTCTGTAATTTTCTTAACAGTTTGGTGAGAAAACAGTGTTGTGTTTTGTTGGGAACGTACACATTTGCGAATGTGAACATCTGTCCAGCTATCTGGCCTTTCGTAAACACAAACCTGCCACTGTCATCCGTCAGCGTGGCCGTCTCCCGATAAGGGACAGTTTTATGGAAAAGAATGGTCGTTCCTTTAGATTTAGAGCCCGGTGTGTCACTAAACAGTCCGGTCAGGTAATGAGAGTCAGGGAAGCGAGGTCTAGCACCTCTGCGGAAGTGGGTTTCCTGCACGAACACCACCGAATCCTTATGTCTACAGAAGTCAGTCAGAGCAGTGGAACGCCTCTCAGGGATATTTAAGCCCCTAGCATTGATGGATAAGAGCACCAGGGAGGCCTGTTTAAGCGCCATGAGGGAGCTAAGGGAGGGAAGGGTCGAGAGTATTACAAGTTCGAGAGTGCGTGCCCTTTCAGGGGGGGGACTAACAGGGGAATTCAACAACAACTATATACAGGCAAGAGGCACAGGTGTAAGGGAAGTACTAGGCCACTCGCTGAGGAAGCCGCCTCAGACGGGGGTAGCACCCACCCGGAGGGGAGTAGGGAAGGGGAGGAACACTCAACCTCAGAAAGTGTGGAGATGCGGCTCGGTAGCCGGTCAGAGGGCCGTCAAAACCACACGACGAACTGTCGTACGGAAACGAGGTCCTAAATATAACAGGGGGCGGGTAGCACACCGACCCTAGTGATTAAACAAGATAATACATAACTAAACCAGCAATGAGCTGAATTAAAAAGGATATGCAGAATGCAGCACTATGAGTAAACCAGCAAAGGATATCGACACCGCCTCATGCCCGAATAAGGAGAAGTCCGTAATTGGGATTCCGTATCGGTGTCTTCGAATCATCGGGCAATCAGCCTTGGAGTTCCCAGTCCAGTAACGGCCAAAAGACCATTCAGCTAGTATGTGTCCCGTGATCCAGGACCCTCATACACGGCACTGTCATGATCGAAGTCGTTGGGATTGTGCCACTACAGAAGTCTTGTCAGTGGTCTACTTCCTAAGTGGGCTATTTTCAAGTGGAGTTAAAAACAGGAGTTCAAATAACAGGTACAAATTGTGATATATATTTGTTCTCTTGTTGTGGGTATGAGTGTTAGCAAGCTTGAAGGTTTGACCCAGTGCACATCCTGCTGCATGTATGTATGTCGGGAGGAATCCTTCCAGGGTCCATATCTCTGTAGCAAGTGTGAACGTGTAGCTCTTCTGGAAGCTCATATTGGAGATCTGGAAGGGCAAATCGTAACGCTGAGGCAGATTGACAATCTTGAAAGGAGCCTCCTTCTCATGGAGCAAAGTATAGTTGAGGAATCTAGGGGTGTGGGAGGAGTGGAGTTAACCGGGGAACAGGTTGGTAGCTGGGTGTCAGTGACACGTGGTAGCAGGGGGGCAGGGAAGAGGAAAAGGTTGGCTAGTCCTGATCGTGCGCACACCAACAGATTTTCCCCTTTGAGCGAAGATGTTGGGTGCATCAGCTCAGGTGTAGCAGTACTGGAGGAGGCTGCTCCCTCTAACAGCAGGGGGATCAACCCACCAAGTAAGGGAGGGATAAAGAGGGCAAGTAAGCCTAGACAGGTTGTGGTGGTAGGGGACTCTATTATTAAGAGAGTAGACAGGGTAATCTGTCGTGCTGATCGCCTTAACCGGACAGTTTGCTTTCTGCCGGGTGCCCGTGTTAGGCATGTGGTTGACAGAGTTGATAGATTATTGGGAGGGGCTGGAGATGACCCAGCTGTCATTGTCCATATTGGTACCAATGACAAAGTAAGAGGAAGATGGAAGGACCTGAAGAATGATTTCAGGGAATTAGGAAGTAAACTGAAGAAGAGGTCCTCCAAGGTAGTATTTTCTGAGATCCTACCTGTGCCACGTGCTACAGTGGAAAGGCAGCGGGTGATCATGGAGGTCAATGCGTGGCTTAAAGCTTGGTGCAGGAAGGAGGGCTTTGGGTTTTTAGAGCACTGGGCTCATTTTGCACTGGGGTACAATCTGTATAGTCATGATAGATTGCACCTGAATGGAAGAGGGTCTGCTGTGCTAGGGGAGAGGATGGTTAAAAGGTTGGAGGAGACTTTAAACTAGTGGAAGGGGGGGAGGGATACAGTATCTTACAAAATGGAGACAGAGCAGATAGCGGAAGGGTTTCAGTTCAGACTAAGGGGGGTGGAGCCGGGGGGATGGGTAATGTCAGAACAGTGGAGGTATGTAATGTAAAGTCGCATTCAGCATGTGTGGGTAGAGACAACATTAAATGTATGCTTGCTAATGCAAGGAGCCTCAATAACAAGATGGGGGAACTAGAGGTAATAGCAGGTAATACGACATAATAGGAATAACAGAAATGTGGTGGGACGAAACGCATGACTGGGCTGTAAACTTAAACGGTTATACATTGTTTAGAAAGGATAGGAAACATATGAAAGGGGGTGGAGTGTGTTTATATGTAAATCAGGATTTAAAGCCTAATATTACACAACTGGAAAGCGATGAGGGTAAATATTTTGTTGGGGAATAAACAGGGAAGTCAACTATTGGTTGGCATATGCTATAAACCACCTAATATAGATAATGATGAGGAAGAACAACTGTTAGAGCAAATTAGGAAGGCTGCAGATCATGGTAGCACTTTAATTATTGGAGATTTTAATTACTCGGACATTAATTGGGATAGTGGGACTAGTAATTCAGCAAAGGGAATCCGGTTTCTGAACATTTTAAATGATACCTTCATGTCACAACTGGTAGAAACAACAACTAGAGAGGATAACTGTCTGGACCTGGTTATAACAAATAATGTGGATCTTTTCTCAAATATTAATGTAAAGGAACAGTTGGGAAATAGTGACCATAATATGGTGACTTTTGAAATAAACTCAAAAAAACACATTCATAAGGGGCATGCTAAAACATATAATTTTAAAAAGGCCAACTCTATTAAAATAAAGGAAGCTCTCAATGTCATTGACTGGCAGAAACTCTTTCACGGGAAAAACACTGAGGATAAGTGGAATATCTTTAACTAACACTAGAAAAGTACACGTCACAATATATTCCACTGGTTAATAAATATAAAAGAAACAGACTGAAACCAATGTGGCTTAGTAGGAAGGTAACTAAGGAAATGAAACATAAAAAGAAGGCATTTAAAGCTTTTAAATTTGATAAATCTGAGGCATCCTATAAAGCATATAGGGCAGCCAATAAAGCATGTAAAAATGCGATTAGATGGGCTAAACTAGAAAATGAAAAAGAAATAGCCAAAGAGAGCAAGACCAACCCTAAAAGATTCTTTAGGTACATAAATTCTAAAAAACCCAAGAGTGAAAATGTAGGTTCACTAAAATCTGAGTCAGGGTTATTGTTAACTGAAGATCAGGATAAGGCAGAAATTTTAATGATTATTTTTTTCTTCAGTATTTATCAAAGAGAAACCTATAACAGGAGACATGAAATTCATTAATAAAAACTTACTAATACAAAGTGACTGGTTGACTCAGGACAAGGTTTTACACAAATTAAACAATGTGAATGTTAATAAAGCCCCAGGGCCAGATGGAATTCACCGCGAGTACTAAGAGAGCTATGTGTTGAAATATGTAAACCTCTGTTCTTAATCTTTCAAGATTCTTTTCTTTCAGGAATAGTACCAGAGGATTGGAGAAAAGCTGACGTCTTCCCTATATTTAAGAAAGGTTTAAAATTTGTGCCTGGGAATTATAGACCTGTGAGCTTAACATCTGTGGCTGGGAAAGTATTTGAGGGGTTACTAAGGGATAATATTCAGGAATTTATTGGAGGTATAATGTAATTGGCAAAAATCAGCATGGTTTCATGAAACACAGATCATGTCAGACTAACCTAATTACGTTCTATGAGGAAGTAAGTAGAAGTATAGATCAGGGGTCGCAGTGGATGTGATTTACTTAGATTTTGCCAAAGCTTTCGACACAGTTCCACACAAAAGGTTACTATTTAAATTGAGAAAAAATGGTCTAGATGAAAATACTTGTTCTTGGATAGAAAACTGGCTAAAAGATAGGGTACAGAGAGTGGTCATAAATGGTACATTTTCAAGATGGACACCAGTGGTAAGTGGTGTCCCTCAGGGGTCTGTTATAGGACCAATACTATTCAATTTATTTATAAATGACCTTGAGATAGGCATTGAAAGTCATGTATCAGTGTTTGCAGATGACACAAAGCTAGGAAAAGTAATACAATGTGAGCAGGATGTTACTTCGCTGCAGAGGGATTTAGATAGATTGGGGGACTGGGCACTTAAATGGCAGATGAAATTTAATCTAGATAAATGTAAAGTTATGCACTTTGGAGTGAAGAACACACAAGCAATATATACCCTAAATGGTACGGAGTTAGGGAAATCCAAGCAGGAGAAGGATTTGGGAATAATCATAGACTTCAAACTAAGTAACAATGTGCAATGTCAAACAGCAGCCGCCAAGGCCAGCAAAGTACTGGCATGCATTAAAAGGGGAGTTCACTCACGGGATGAAAACATAATTTTGCCTCTGTATAAATCAATGGTCAGGCCGCACCTTGAATATGCCGTGCAATTTTGGGCACCTGTCTTAAAAAAAGATATTATATCGCTAGAAAAAGTGCAGAGACGGGCAACTAAATTAATAAGGGGATGGAAGGGTTAAGTTATGAGGAAAGACTAACAAGCTTAAACCTGTTTAGTTTAGAGAAAAGGCGCCTTAGAGGGGATCTGATAACCTTATATAAATATATACGGGGCCATTATCAACCATTGTCTGATAGCCTATTCATTAACAGGACTATACATAGGACAAGGGGTCATCCATTTAGACTGGAAGAAAGAAAATTTAGCTTAAAGCATAGGAAGGGTTATTTTACGGTGAGAACAATAAAGCTGTGGAATTCTCTGCCTGTTGAGGTGGTTGGGTCAGAGTCTGTACAGACTTTTAAAAAACGACTGGATGACTTCCTGCAGACACAGAATATTAAGGGTTATAATATTTAATATGTGGGTAAAAGCTTCTTGATCCAAGGAGAAATCTGACTGCCATTCTGGGGTCAAGAAGGAATTTTTTCCCAGTATGTTGCATATTGGCAAGCATTCAGACTGGGTTTTTTGCCTTCTTTTGGATCAACAGCAGTAGGTTATGTGGGAGAGGCTGAACCCGATGGACGCATGTCTTTTTTCAGCCTATATAACTATGTAACTATGTAACTATGTAACTATGTAACACTAGAAAAGTACACGTCACAATATATTCCACTGGTTAATAAATATAAAAGAAACAGACTGAAACCAATGGGGCTTAGTAGGAAGGTAACTAAGGAAATGAAAAATAAAAAGAAGGCATTTAAAGCTTTTAAATTTGATAAATCTGAGGCATCCTATAAAGCATATAGGGCAGCAATAAAGCATGTAAAAATGCGATTAGATGGGCTAAACTAGAAAATGAAAAAGAATAGCTAAGAGAGCAAGACCAACCCTAAAAGATTCTTTAGGTACATAAATTCTAAAAAACCCAAGAGTGAAAATGTAGGTTCACTAAAATCTGCGTCAGGGTTATTGTTAACTGAAGATCAGGATAAGGCAGAAATTTTAAATGATTATTTTTCTTCAGTATTTATCAAGAGAAACCTATAACAGGAGACATGAAATTCATTAATAAAAACTTACTAATACAAAGTGACTGGTTGACTCAGGACAAGGTTTTACACAAATTAAACAATGTGAATGTTAATAAAGCCCCAGGGCCAGATGGAATTCACCCGCGAGTACTAAGAGAGCTATGTGTTGAAATATGTAAACCTCTGTTCTTAATCTTTCAAGATTCTTTTCTTTCAGGAATAGTACCAGAGGATTGGAGAAAAGCTGACGTCTTCCTATATTTAAGAAAGGTTTAAAATTTGTGCCTGGAATATAGACCTGTGAGCTTAACATCTGTGGCTGGGAAAGTATTTGAGGGGTTACTAAGGATAATATTCAGGAATTTATTGGAGTATAATGTAATTGGCAAAAATCAGCATGGTTTCATGAAACACAGATCATGTCAGACTAACCAATTACGTTCTATGAGGAAGTAAGTAGAAGTATAGATCAGGGGTCGCAGTGGATGTGATTTACTTAGATTTTGCCAAAGCTTTCGACACAGTTCCACACAAAAGGTTACTATTTAAATTGAGAAAAAATGGTCTAGATGAAAATACTTGTTCTTGGATAGAAAACTGGCTAAAAGATAGGGTACAGAGAGTGGTCATAAATGGTACATTTTCAAGATGGACACCAGTGGTAAGTGGTGTCCCTCAGGGGTCTGTTATAGGACCAATACTATTCAATTTATTTATAAATGACCTTGAGATAGGCATTGAAAGTCATGTATCAGTGTTTGCAGATGACACAAAGCTAGGAAAAGTAATACAATGTGAGCAGGATGTTACTTCGCTGCAGAGGGATTTAGATAGATTGGGGGACTGGGCACTTAAATGGCAGATGAAATTTAATCTAGATAAATGTAAAGTTATGCACTTTGGAGTGAAGAACACACAAGCAATATATACCCTAAATGGTACGGAGTTAGGGAAATCCAAGCAGGAGAAGGATTTGGGAATAATCATAGACTTCAAACTAAGTAACAATGTGCAATGTCAAACAGCAGCCGCCAAGGCCAGCAAAGTACTGGCATGCATTAAAAGGGGAGTTCACTCACGGGATGAAAACATAATTTTGCCTCTGTATAAATCAATGGTCAGGCCGCACCTTGAATATGCCGTGCAATTTTGGGCACCTGTCTTAAAAAAAGATATTATATCGCTAGAAAAAGTGCAGAGACGGGCAACTAAATTAATAAGGGGATGGAAGGGTTAAGTTATGAGGAAAGACTAACAAGCTTAAACCTGTTTAGTTTAGAGAAAAGGCGCCTTAGAGGGGATCTGATAACCTTATATAAATATATACGGTGGCCATTATCAACCATTGTCTGATAGCCTATTCATTAACAGGACTATACATAGGACAAGGGGTCATCCATTTAGACTGGAAGAAAGAAAATTTAGCTTAAAGCATAGGAAGGGTTATTTTACGGTGAGAACAATAAAGCTGTGGAATTCTCTGCCTGTTGAGGTGGTTGGGTCAGAGTCTGTACAGACTTTTAAAAAACGACTGGATGACTTCCTGCAGACACAGAATATTAAGGGTTATAATATTTAATATGTGGGTAAAAGCTTCTTGATCCAAGGAGAAATCTGACTGCCATTCTGGGGTCAAGAAGGAATTTTTTCCCAGTATGTTGCATATTGGCAAGCATTTCAGACTGGGTTTTTTGCCTTCTTTTGGATCAACAGCAGTAGGTTATGTGGGAGAGGCTGAACCCGATGACGCATGTCTTTTTTCAGCCTATATAACTATGTAACTATGTAACTATGTAACTATGTAACACTAGAAAAGTACACGTCACAATATATTCCACTGGTTAATAAATATAAAAGAAACAGACTGAAACCAATGGGGCATAGTAGGAAGGTAACTAAGGAAATGAAAAATAAAAAGAAGGCATTTAAACTTTTAAATTTGATAAATCTGAGGCATCCTATAAAGCATATAGGGCAGCCAATAAAGCATGTAAAAATGCGATTAGATGGGCTAAACTAGAAAATGAAAAAGAATAGCGTAAGAGAGCAAGACCAACCCTAAAAGATTCTTTAGGTACATAAATTCTAAAAAACCCAAGAGTGAAAATGTAGGTTCACTAAAATCTGCGTCAGGTTATTGGTTAACTGAGATCAGGATAAGGCAGAAATTTTAAATGATTATTTTTCTTCAGTATTTATCAAAGGGAAACCTATAACAGGAGACATGAAATTCATTAATAAAAACTTACTAATACAAAGTGACTGGTTGACTCAGGACAAGTTTTTACACAATATTAAACAATGTGAATGTTAATAAAGCCCCAGGGCCAGATGGAATTCACCCGCAGTACTAAAGAGCTATGTGTTGAAATATGTAAACTTTGTTCTTAATCTTTCAAGATTCTTTTCTTTCAGGAATAGTACCAGAGGATTGGAGAAAAGCTGACGTGGTTCCTATATTTAAGAAAGGTTTAAAATTTGTGCCTGGGAATTATAGATCTGTGAGCTTAACATCTGTGGCTGGGAAAGTATTTGAGGGTTTTACTAAGGGATAAATTCAGGAATTTATTGGGAGGTATAATGTAATTGGCAAAAATCAGCATGGTTTCATGAAACACAGATCATATCAGACTAACCTAATTACGTTCTATGAGGAAGTAAGTAGAAGTATAGATCAGGGGTCGCAGTGGATGTGATTTACTTAGATTTTGACAAAGCTTTCGACACAGTTCCACACAAAAGGTTACTATTTAAATGAGAAAAATTGGTCTAGAAGAAAATACTTGTTCTTGGATAGAACACTGGCTAAAAGATAGGGTACAGAGAGTGGTCATAAATGGTACATTTTCAAGATGGACACCAGTGGTAAGCGGTGTCCCTCAGGGGTCTGTTATAGGACCAATACTATTCAATTTATTTATAAATGACCTTGAGATAGGCATTGAAAGTCATGTATCAGTGTTTGCAGATGACACAAAACTAGGAAAAGTAATACAATGTGAGCAGGATGTTACTTCGCGGATGTTACTTCACTGCAGAGGGATTTAGATAAATTGGGGGACTGGGCACTTAAATGGCAGATGAGATTTAATCTAGATAAATGCAAAATTATGCACTTTGGAGTGAAGAACACACAAGTAATTTATACCCTAAATGGTACGGAGTTAGGGAAATCCAAGCAGGAGAAGGATTTGGGAATAATCATAGACTTCAAACTAAGTAACGATGTGCAATGTCAAACAGCAGCCGCCAAGGCCAGCAAAGTATTGGCATGCATTAAAAGGGGAGTTCACTCACGGGATGAAAACATAATTTTGCCTCTGTATAAATCAATGGTCAGGCCGCACCTTGAATATGCCGTGCAATTTTGGGCACCTGTCCTTAAAAAAAGATATTATAGCGTTAGAAAAAGTGCAGAGACGGGCAACTAAATTAATAAGGGGAATGGAAGGGTTAAGTTATGAGGAAAGACTAACAAGCTTAAACCTGTTTAGTTTAGAGAACGGCGCCTTAGAGGGGATCTGATAACCTATATAAATATATACGGGGCCATTATCACCATTGTCTGATAACCTATTCATTAACAGGACTATACATAGGACAAGGGGTCATCCTTTAGACTGGAAGAAAGAAAATTTAGCTTAAAGCATAGGAAGGTTATTTTACGGTGAGAACAATAAAGCTGTGGAATTCTCTGCCAACATAAAAACGAACCAAATAAAAGTGACCGAGGTAAACATAGAGTCAGTTTGGGTTACGCTAACATTTGGCAATCATACAGTAGCTCGTGTAGGTGTGATCTATAGACCCCTGGACAAGCAGAAGAACTAGATAATCTGCTGGTTGAGGAAATAGCCAAAATGGCAATGAAGGGGGAAGTTATTATCATGGGGGACTTTAATCTTCCTGATGTGAACTGGAAAACCAAAACAGCTGGGTGCACCAGGAGTACAAATATTCTAAACTCCCTACTGGGATTATCTCTAACACAAGTAGTTGAGGAGCCGACCCGTAAAGAGGCCATATTGGATTTAATACTCACAAATGGAGGTTTGGTATCGGACGTTGTTGTAGGTGAAAATTTGGGATCTAGTGATCACCAGTCAGTATGGTTTAATATAACAACAGGGATGGAGCCGCACAACAAGAACGAAAGTTTTAAGACTTTAAAAAAACAGATTTTTCTAAAATGAGATTTTGTGTGAAGGAGTCATTATCAGACTGGAGGAGTTTAAAGGGAGTCCAGGAGAAATGGGATTATTTAAAGGAAGCATTATTGAAGGCCACAGGAAATTGCATTCGGCTTGTTAGCAAAAACAAAAAAGGAAGAAACCACTGTGGTACTCTGCAGAAGTGGCCAAAATAGTGAAGAACAAAAAGATAGCATTCAATAATTATAAAACAACTCAGAGTGAAGAAGATAGGCAAACCTATAAGATTAGGCAGAAAGAGGCAAAGCAATTTATAAGAGCTTCCAAAGCACACGCTGAAGAGAAAATAGCTCAGTCAGTAAAAAAGGGGGACAAAACATTTTTTAGATACATAAACGAGAAAAGAAAAGTAAAACAAGGATTAGTTAGATTAAAAACAAAGGAAGGAAGGTATGTAGAAGAGGATAAAGGTCTCGCTGACTGCCTCAATGAATATTTTTGTTCAGTCTTTGCAGAAGAAAAGGAAGGAAAGGGACCTCAGTTAGGAGAGACACTAAAGAGACATTTACATATCAGTTTACAGAGGAGGAGGTTCTACAGCAGCTGTCTAAAGTAAAGACAAATAAGTCAATGGGGCCTGATGGGATCCACCCTAAATTATTAAAAGAGCTCAGTGATGTAATAGCAAAACCATTAACAGATTTATTTAACCAATCCTTGTTAACGGAGTCGTCCCAGAAGACTGGAAATTAGCAAATGTTGTGCCCATTTACAAGAAGGGTAGTAGGGAGGAATCGGGGAACTATAGGCCAGTTAGTCTTACGTCAGTAGTGGGGAAATTAATGGAAACCATGTTAAAGGAAAGGATTGTTGAACATCTAAAAACATAGATTACAGGATCAGAAACAACATGGGTTTACCTCAGGGAGATCATGCCAAACTAATCTTATTGATTTTTTTGATTGGGTAACAAAATAATAGACACAGGTGGTGCAGTAGACATTGCTTATTTAGATTTCAGTAAGGCTTTTGATACTGTTCCGCATAGAAGGCTTATCAATAAATTGCAATCTTTGAGTTTAGATTCCAATATTGTTGACTGGATTAGGCAGTGGCTGAGTGACAGACAACAGAGGGTTGTGGTAAATGGAGTTTATTCGGCACAAGGTCTTGTTACCAGTGGGGTACCTCAGGGGTCAGTACTTGGACCCATTCTCTTTAATATTTTTATTAGTGATATTGCAGAAGGTATAATGGAAAAGTATGTCTTTTTGCTGATGACACAAAGATTTGCAACAGGGTTGACGTTCCTGGAGGGATCAGCCAAATGACAAATGATTTAGGTAAACTAAAAAAATGGTCGGAGTTGTGGCAATTGAGTTTTAATGTGGATAAGTGCAAGATAATGCACCTGGGACGTAAAAACCCAAGGGCTGAATATAGAATATTTGATACAGTCCTAACCTCAACATCTGAGGAAAGGGATTTAGGGGTCATTATTTCAGAGGATCTAAGGGTAAGTAGTCAATGTAATAGAGCAGCAGGAAATGCTAGCAGAATGCTTGGTTGTGTAGGGAGAGGTATTAGCAGTAGGAAAAGGGAAGTGCTCATGCCACTGTACAGAGCACTGGTGAGACCTCACTTGGAGTACTGTGTGCAGTACTGGAGACCGTATCTCCAGAAGGATATAGACATCTTAGAGAGAGTTCAGAGAAGGGCTACTAAAATGGTGTACGGCTTAAGGAGAAAAGTTACCAGGAAAGGCTTAATGATCTTAACATGTACAGCTTGGAAAAAGACGAGACAGAGGAGATATGATAGAAACATTTAAATACGTAAAGGGAATCCACAAGGTAGAGGAAGGGAGTATATTTTAAAGGAAACAAAATAGAAAACAAGAGGACATAGTCTTAGATTAGAGGGGCAAAGGTTTAAAAGTAACATCAGGAAGCATTATTTTACTGAGAGGGTGGTGGATACATGGAACAGTCTCCAGTAGAAGTGGTAGAGGCCAAAACAGTAATTGAATTTAAGCAAGCATGGGATAGGCATAAGGCTATCCTAAACAAAAGATAAATCCAGGTTAAGTATCCATGTAATTGGGCAGACTAGATGGGCCGAAAGGATCTTATCTGCCAACATTTTTTCTATGTTTCTATGTTTCTATGTTTCTGGTTGGGTCAGAGTCTGTACAGACTTTTAAAAAACGACTGGATGACTTCCTGCAGACACAGAATATTAAGGGTTATAATATTTAATATGTGGGTAAAAGCTTCTTGATCCAAGGTGAAATCTGACTGCCATTCTGGGGTCAAGAAGGAATTTTTTCCCGGTATGTTGCATATTTCAGACTGGGTTTTTTGCCTTCTTTTGGATCAACAGCAGTAGGTTATGTGGGAGAGGCTGAACCCGATGGACGCATGTCTTTTTTCAGCCTATATAACTATGTAACTATGTAAGTCACATAGCAGTGTCCCGATGGGAGTGGCACGGGCGATGAATACAGAAAGACGTCTGGGGAGTCCTTGAAACTAACAGTACCAAGAGCCACAGGTCCGTGTTCATGTGTGTGGGTCCCCACACTCCAGCACAATGGGTAGCCAACGTAGGGCCCACCACCCCCGCCATCCATAAAAGCCGATTGTGAACAACACGTGCCATTATCTTTCATTTAAAAGACGGTGATTCAGCCAACATCACCGGGTCTCCTCGGCGTCTGAGAGCCAGACCTTGGGGGTCTCTGGGGAAGACCCTGCGGGGGCGGACGTCCACGGGGTGTGGAGTATAGGGTGAGTGGATCCGGCCAGTGATGTTGGATGGGTGGAAGTTGTAGGTCTGCCAAAAGTGGAGGAATGTCTGCTGCTGTGACACCAAATACGGACCCGCCGGAGTCATCACCACCAGCCCAATAGGGACGTTCCACCTGTAGCGAATCTTTTGAGCTATCAGTTGACCTGTAAGGGGTTTCAGGGCCCTTCTATAGGCCAGGGTGGCCAGTGAGAGATCAGGAAAGAGCGGTAGCGGTGACCCTTCATACGAAAACTATGTAGAAGTCCGTGAGTGACGTAATATATCCTCTTTAAGGCTGAAATTAGTGAGACAGCAAATTACGTCGCGTGGCGGACCCCCCGCAGGCCCCTGTGGGCGAAGGGCTCTGTGGACTCAGACATAATCAATCCTGGTGTCGGCGGGACGTTCCATTAGAGAGTTAAAAATATTTGTTAATGCCAATCTGAGTTCGGCTGGAGACTCCTCGGTTTCGGGGAGACCCCTGAGGCGTAGGTTGTTGCGGTCCCCCCTGTTATCCAGATCCATTATGTGCTGCGCCATGCTTCTCATTTGGGCTGAGCGGAGATCTAGCAAATCTGATGTGGCGGTCTGAGTGTGGAGCGTCGCTTTCTGCTTCCAAGGAGGAGACTCTGTCATGTAGGCCTTGGACATCTGTCCTTATGTGACGCAATTCCGCCATTATGGAGGTCTGGAATGCCTGTATGTCTGCACCTGTGGGGAGAGCCCTCAATAACTCACCCCACGTAGCTGGGTCTTCTTCCTGGGCCATGGCAGGGGATCTTGGTGGGCTTGTAGCCTCCATGTGCTCCGAATCGTGGGTGGGTCCGCAGGGTGATCCATGAGTAAATCTACTACAGGCCCCGGCTTCACTGTGGCCTACGGAAGTACCTCGGTGGTAGGAGAAAAGAGTGCAGATTCAATTCGCCGCTACACCGCACACCCTCCTGTGGCTTCTTGGTGGCTGAGGGCTTATTTGTCTTCCCCATTGGAGCAGCTGGAGTGCTGGGGTTAGGCTGGATGGTGCTGGTTAGTGCGGAGCTCCAGATCAAGCGGCCATCGCGATCGGCAGTCAAGCCACGCCCCGCTGTTGTCACTTTCATCCAAAGCCTGCATAAGCTTCACCATAATTTAGCCAAAAAATCACTAAACTTGTTCTGTGTGTTCTAAAACGTCTCCTCTTATACAGGCTGCTGCCCCAAGCAGTTGTTTATGAATAGATTAAAGGAAAACCATTTACCGTCATTTGAAATGTAATTTTTTCCTTTGTAAATGTTTCTATACATCCTACAAATCCGCCACTTCACGGGACAGGCAGGTTAAGGGACCTCCTAGGCACGATATTTGAAGGAATTTTTTGTTTTTATTCTTAACCTTCATGTCATGGAAAAATCACTGTTCCTTTAAAAACGTTTTTTTTTTACTTTTTCTTGTTTCCTGTCCCCCAGGGCACTACCCAGACCCCTTTTATGGCAAATATCTTGCATATATGCCCTCTTGGAGGGCACTCTAAAATTCGAACGTTCGAGTCCTTGACTTGCATTGAGTTTGAATCGTGTTCGCGTTCGAATTCGAACTTTTTCAAATGTTCGAGTTCGAATGCGAACCGAACACGGGGGTGTTTGGCCCATCACTAGTTTTGACCCATTTGACTGGCTGACTGATATTCTGGTTCTGGACCCCTCGCTCTGTATAAGGTATACGTTTTTGGTTTATGACTTCTGGCTTTTCTCTTGACTACGCTATCTGGATACTCCTTGTCTGTACTGTTTATATATTGATATACATGCCCTGTCTCGTCTGTAGGTCCTTAGACTCTGCACAACGTCATTGTGTTATATTTCCTTTAGAGCAGATCGGCTATTCTAAAGACCGGTCTTTCAGAATAGGGCTGCTGTTTACCGTGCAGGGTCTCTGGCCAAACCTGTATCCTGTGCATATTGGGGCTTTCCTGTGTACCAGTTCCTCACCTTGGTGAATGCAAGGTGCCCTCCCTCTGATTGTGACAGATACAATTAACGTCTTTTGTATTGGCATTAAGAGCATCTGTCTCCTACTCGACATTTACTTCCTCTTTTCTAGCCACTTCCCTGTTCTTGGGTGAGCTTAAAACATTTACACATTACTGCAAAAACTTGGGCAAGATGTATTTCCAAACTGTCAACTTGGTCACAGAATCCTAATTAAAACAAAGTTCAATTAAAGGCCTAAGCAAAAAAAATCATGTCATATATTTTCATAGCTGTAAGATCGTGATGGGTAAATTCCATCACCCCCAGAATTTTATACCCGGGATACACGCAGCAGTGCTAAGTGTGAGCATCCACTCAAAGGAGTCCATAGGACTCCATTGAAGCAGACAGCGCCGGTCACATGATATGACAGATCTCACCTCACGAAATCTGGCAGGTCGGCGTAGTGATCCACAGGGGGAGACTGGGGGACTTTTCCCCCAGTCTCTCCCTGCTCCCACCGGTTGGAGCCGTGGTCCTCGCCGTGGGATAGGAGGTGAGTATCTGATTCATTTTGGGGGATTCTGGCTGGTGCTGACGGATTCTGCACCAGTGAAATCCGTTAGCATCAAGTAGAGGCTGTGGTTAACTTTTTCTAATCGCAGCCGGACGTTAATTTGCGTTAGTATATTGTAAAACTAATGCAAATTAACACTTTGCGCTCCCCATGTTAAGTATAGGGAGCGCAAAACTACAATAACCTCACGGGCCAGATGGAATTCACCCGTGAGTACGGAGGGAGCTATGTGTTGAAATATGTAAACCTCTGTTCTTAATCTTTCAAGATTCTTTTCTTTCAGGAATCGTACCAGAGGATTGGAGGAAAGCTGATGTGGTCCCTATATTTAAGAAAGGTTTAAAATTTGTGCCTGGGAATTATAGACCAGTGAGCTTAACATCTGTGGCTGGGAAAGTATTTGAGGGGTTACTAAGGGATAATATTGGGAGGTATAATGTAATTGGCAAAAATCAGCATGGTTTCATGAAACACAGATCATGTCAGACTAACCTAATTACGTTCTATGAGGAAGTAAGTATAGATCAGGGGGTCGTATTGGATGTAATTTATTTGGATTTTGCCAAAGCTTTCGACACAGTTCCACACAAAAGGTTACTATTTAAATTAAGAAAAATTGGTCTAGATGAAAATACTTGTTCTTGGATAGAAAACTGGTTAAAAGATAGGGTACAGAGAGTGGTCATAAATGGTACATTTTCAAGATGGAAATCAGTGGTAAGTGGAGTCCATCAGGGGTCTGTTATAGGACCAATACTATTCAATTTATTTATAAATGACCTTGAGATAGGCATTGAAAGCCATGTATCAGTGTTTGCAGTCGACACAAAACTAGGAAAAGTAATACAATGTGAGCAGGATGTTACTTCGCTGCAGAGGGATTTAGACAGATTGGGGGACTGGGCACTTAAATGGCAGATTTATTTATTTATAAAGGACTAGGTGTAAAGCCTGCCCAGAGGGCAGTCTATTGATAAGTGTGGTGCGTATGAATGTTGGTGGAAAGGAAAACACTGTGCTCTCTGCCGTTTATGGTGCTGTGCTCGGCTCTGTGCCCTTGTGTTCTGCTCCGTGCTCCGATCGTTGCTCTTGTGCTCTGCTTGGTGCTCTGCTCTGTGCCGTCTATTGTGCTCTGCTCTGTGCCGTCTATTGTGCTCTGCTCTGTGCCATTTATTGTGCTGTGCTTAGCTCTGCGCCGTTTAATGTGCTGTGCTCTGTGCCATATATTGTGCTGTGCTCGGCTCTGTGCTGTTTATTGTGCTTGGCTCTGTGATCGGCTCTGTAGGGTTTATTGTGCTCGGCTCTGTGCTGTTTATTGTACTCTGCTCTGTGCCGTCTATTGTGCTGTGCTTGGCTCGGTGCTTGGCTCTGTGCCGTATATTGTGCTCTGCTCTGTGCCGTTTATTGTGCTCTGGGCCGTTTATTGTGTTGTGCTTGGTTCTGTGCTCGGCGCTGTTTATTGTGCTCTGCTCTGTGCCGTGCTTGGCTCTGTGCCGTTTATTGTGCTGTGCTCTGTGCCGTTTATTGTGCTGTGCTCGGCTCTGTGCCGTTTATTGTGCTCGGCTCTGTGCCGTCTATTGTGCTCTGCGGCGTTTATTGTGATCGGCTCTGTGACGTTTATTCTGTTGTGCTTGGCTCCGTGCGTGGCTCAGTGACGTTTAATGTGCTGGGCTCTGTGCCGTCTATTGTGCTGTGCTCGGCTCTGTGGCGTTTATTGTGCTTGGCTCTGTGGCGTTTATTGTGTTGTGCTCGGCTCTGTGACGTTTATTGTGCTTGGCTCTGTGCTTTCTATTGTGATGTGCTCGGCTCTGTGGCGTTTATTCTGTTGTGCTCGGCTATGTGCTTGGCTCTGTGCTGGGCTCTGTGCTCGGCTCCGTGCCGTATATTGTGCTCTGCGCCGTTTTTTGTGCTCTGCGCAGTTTATTGTGTTGTGCTTTGTTCCGTGCTCGGTGCCGTTTATTGTGTTGCGTTTGGCTCTGTGCTCGGCTCTGTGCTGTTTATTCTGTTGTGGTCGGCTCTGTGCCGTCTATTGTACTGTGCTCGGCTCTGTGCCGTCTATTGTACTGTGCTCGGCTCTGTGGCGTTTATTGTGCTCGGCTCTGTGGCGTTTATTCTGTTTTGCTCGGCTCTGTGCCGTATATTGTGCTCTGCTCTGTTTATTGTGCTCTGCGCCGTTTATTGTGTTGTGCTTGGTTCTGTGCTCGGCTCTGTGCCGTATATTGTGCTCTGCTGTTTATTGTGCTCTGCTGTTTATTGTGCTCTGCGCCGTTTATTGTGTTGTGCTTGGTTCTGTGCTCGGCGCCGTTTATTGTGTTGTGCTTGGTTCTGTGCTTGGCGCCGTTTATTGTGCTGTGCTTGGCTCTCTGCCGTTTATTGTGCTGTGTTGTGCCGTATATTGTGCTATGCTCGGTGCTGTGCCGTTTATTGTGCTTGGCTCTGTGCCGTCTATTGTGCTGTGGTTGGCTCTGTGGCGTTTATTGTGCTTGGCTCTGTGGCGTTTATTGTGCTTGGCTCTGTGGCGTTTATTCTGTTGTGCTTGGCTCTGTGACGTTTATTGTGCTTGGCTCTGTCCAGTCTATTGTGCTGTGCTTGGCTCTGTGGCGTTTATTGTGCTCGGCTCTGTGGCGTTTATTCTGTTGTGCTCGGCTCAGTGGCATTTATTCTGTTGTGCTCGGCTCTGTGTCGTTTATTGTGCTCTGCTCTGCACCTTTAATGGTTTTTGCTATGCTCTGTGCCTTTAATGGGTAGTGCTCTGCTCTGTGCCTTTAATGGGTTGTGCTCTGCTCTGTGCTGTTTATTGTGCTCTGCTTGGCGCTCTGCTCTGTGCTGGGCTCTGCGCTGGCTCGGGGCTCAGGTGCTGGGCTATGCGCTCGGCTCAGGTGCTGGGCTCTGCGCTGGGCTCAGGTGCTGGGCTCTCTCTGCGCTGGGCTCAGGTGCTGGGCTTGGCTCTGCGCTGGGCTCAGGTGCTGGGCTTGGCTCTGCGCTGGGGTCAGGTGCTGGGCTCTGCTCTGTGCTGGGCTCAGGTGCTGGGCTCTGCGCTGGGCTTGGCTCTGTGCTGGGCTCAGGTGCTGGGCTCTGCGCTCGGCTCTGCGCTCAGGCGCTGGGCTCTGCGCTCAGGCGCTGGGCTCAGGCGCTGGGCTCTGCACTCAGGCGCTGGGCTCTGCGCTCAGGCGCTGGGCTCAGCTCTGCGCTGGGCTCAGCTCTGCGCTCAGGCGCTGGGCTCTGCGCTCAGGTGCTGGGCTCTGCGCTCAGCTCTGCGCTCAGGCGCTGGGCTCTGCACTCAGGCGCTGGGCTCTGCGCTCAGCTCTGCGCTCAGGCGCTGGGCTCTGTGCTCAGGCGCTGGGCTCTGCGCTCAGTTGCTGGGCTCTGTGCTGGGCCCTGCGCTCAGGCGCTGGGCTCTGCACTCAGCTCTGCGCTCAGGCGCTCAGCTCTGCGCTCAGGCGCTCAGCTCTGCGCTCAGCTCTGCGCTCAGGCGCTGGGCTCTGCACTCAGGCGCTGGGCTCTGCGCTCAGGTGCTGGGCTCTGCGCTCAGGCGCTCAGCTCTGCGCTCAGGCGCTCAGCTCTGCACTCAGGCGCTGGGCTCAGGCGCTGGGCTCTGCGCTGGGCTCTGTGCTGGGCTCAGGTGCTGGGCTCTGTGCTGGGCTCTGTGCTCAGGTGCTGGGCTCTGCGCTCAGGCGCTGGCTCAGGCGCTGGGCTCTGCGCTCAGGCGCTGGGCTCTGCGCTCAGCTCTGCGCTCAGGTGCTGGGCTCTGCGCTCAGGCGCTGGGCTCAGGCGCTGGGCTCTGGGCTCAGGCGCTGGGCTCTGCGCTGGGCTCTGCGCTCAGGCACTGGGCTCTGGGCTCAGGCGCTGGGCTCTGCGCTCAGCTCTGCACTCAGGCACTGGGCTCTGCGCTCAGGCGCTGGGCTCTGCGCTCAGCTCTGCGCTCAGGCGCTGGGCTCAGCTCTGCGCTCAGGCGCTGGGCTCTGCGCTCAGGTGCTGGGCTCTGCACTCAGGCGCAGGTGCTGGGCTTGGCTCTGTGCTGGTCTCAGGTGCTGGGCTCTGCGCTCAGGCGCTGGGCTCAGGCACTGGGCTCTGCGCTCAGGCGCTGGGCTCAGCTCTGCGCTCAGGCGCTGGGCTCGGCTCTGCGCTCAGGCGCTGGGCTCGGCTCTGTGCTCAGGTGCTGGGCTCGGCTCTGCGCTCAGGTGCTGGGCTCAGTGCTTGGCTCTGCGTTCGACTCTGGGCTGGGTGCTGGGCTCTGTACTTGGTGCTGGGCTCTGCACTGGGCTCTGCGCTCGGTGCTGGGCTCTGCACTCGGTGCTGTGCTCTGGGCTCGGTGCTGGGCTCTGTGCTCAGTGCTGGGCTCTGTGCTGGGCTCTGTACTCGGTGCTGTGCTCTGGGCTCGGTGCTGGGCTCTGGGCTCGGTGCTGTGCTCTGGGCTCTGTGCTGGGCTCTGGGCTCGGTGCTGGGCTCTGTGCTCGGTGCTGGGCTCTGGGCTCGGTGCTGGGCCCGGTGCTGGGCTCTGGGCTGGGCTCGGTGCTGTGCTCTGGGCTCGGTGCTGGGCTCTGCGCTCGGTGCTGGGCTCAGTGCTGGGCTCGGTGCTGTGCTCGGTGCTGTGCTCGGTGCTGGGCGCTGGGCTCGGTGCTGGGCTCGGTGCTGGGCTCTGGGCTGGGCTCGGTGCTGTGCTCTGGGCTCGGTGCTGGGCTCTGCGCTCGGTGCTGGGCTCGGTGCTGGGCTCTGTGCTGTGCTCGGTGCTGTGCTCGGTGCTGGCTCGGTGCTGGGCTCGGTGCTGGGCTCTGGGCTGGGCTCGGTGCTGGGCGCTGGCCTCGGTGCTGGGCTCGGTGCTGGGCTCGGTGCTGGGCTCGTGCTGTGCTCTGGGCTCGGTGCTGGCTCTGCGCTGGGCTTGGCTCTGTGCTGGGCTCTGCGCTCGGTGCTGGGCTCGGTGCTGGGCTCTGGGCTGGGCTCGGTGCTGGGCTCTGGGCTGGGCTCGGTGCTGTGCTCTGGGCTCGGTGCTGGGCGCTGGGCTCGGTGCTGGCTCGGTGCTGGGCTCGGTGCTGGGCTCTGGGCTCGGTGCTGTGCTCGGTGCTGGGCTCTGCGCTGGGCTCTGCGCTCAGTTGCTGGGCTCTGTGCTGGGCTCTGGGCTCAGGCGCTGGGCTCTGCACTCAGCTCTGCGCTCAGGCGCTGGCTCTGGGCTCAGGCGCTGGGCTCTGCACTCAGCTCTGCGCTCAGCTCTGCGCTCAGGCGCTGGGCTCTGTGCTGGGCTCAGGTGCTGGCTCTGCGCTCAGGCACTGGGCTCTGCGCTCAGGCGCTCAGCTCTGCACTCAGGCACTGGGCTCTGCGCTCAGGCGCTGGGCTCTGTGCTCGGTGCTGGGCGCTGGGCTCGGCTCTGTGCTGTTTATTGTGCTTGGCTCTGTCCAGTCTATTGTGCTGTGCTTGGCTCTCTGCCGTTTATTGTGCTGTGTTGTGCCGTATATTGTGCTCTGCTGTTTATTGTGCTCTGCTGTTTATTGTGCTTGGCTCTGTGATCGGCTCTGTGACGTTTATTCTGTTGTGCTTGGCTCCGTGCGTGGCTCAGTGACGTTTAATGTGCTGGGCTCTGTACTTGGTGCTGGGCTCTGCACTCAGGCACTGGGCTCTGGGCTCAGGCGCTGGGCTCAGGTGCTGGGCTCTGTGCCGTCTATTGTACTGTGCTCGGCTCTGTGCTGTTTATTCTGTTGTGGTCGGCTCTGTGCCGTTTATTGTGTTGTGCTCGGCTCTGTGCTCAGGTGCTGGGCTCTGCGCTGGGCTCGGGGCTCAGGTGCTGGGCTCTGCTCTGTGCTGTTTATTGTGCTCTGCTCTGTGCTGGGCTCTGTACTTGGTGCTGGGCTCTGCACTCAGGCACTGGGCTCTGCGCTCAGGTGCTGGGCTTGGCTCTGCGCTGGGGTCAGGTGCTGGGCTCTGCACTCAGGCACTGGGCTCTGCGCTCAGGCGCTCAGCTCTGCACTCAGGCGCTGGGCTCTGCACTCAGGCGCTGGGCTCTGTGCTCGGCTCCGTGCCGTATATTGTGCTCTGCTCTGTTTATTGTGCTCTGCTCTGCACCTTTAATGGTTTTTGCTATGCTCTGTGCCTTTAATGGGTTGTGCTCTGCTCTGCACCTTTAATGGTTTTTGCTATGCTCTGTGCCTTTAATGGGTAGTGCTCTGCTCTGTGCCGTTTATTGTGCTCGGCTCTGTGCTGTTTATTGTGCTCTGCGCCGTTTATTGTGCTTGGCTCTGTGCTTTCTATTGTGATGTGCGCGCACCTGGCTGCGCGCGCATCCAACCTCCACAGCACCCTGTGGGCTGCGCGCATGCGCAGACCTGTTTTGGCGACGGACACGCCAGACACTATCCTTTTATAGGATAGATTTTACCAGGAAGGATACATTGAGATTTCTCTCATTTTCAAGTATGTCCTGGGTTCAAGAACATTAAAATGTTACAGTAGTTACATAAATACAAAGTAATACAATGCAAGATATTTAAAAAAAAAAAAAATATACAGATTAACAGAAAATAAATATGTAGGAAATAGTCATTATGTTACGTTTACAGGTGCATTCCGCATTGAGGTATGTTAATAGGGAGCTCTGTCTTGAGTGACTTCAGACTGGGGGAAGATTTGACAGCGTCTGGGAGGTTATTCCATAACTGTGGTGCTCTTTAGGAAAATGAGGATCGAGCCACTGTCTTTTTTGTATTGTGGTATTGCAAGTAAGGTGCTGGTCCTGGATTGGAGGCTATAGGATGAGGGAGCTGCTGGATGAAATTTAATGTAGATAAATGCAAAGTTATGCACTTTGGAGTGAAGAACACACAAGCAACTTATACCCTAAATGGTACTGAGTTAGGGAAATCCAAGCAGGAGAAGGATGTGGGAATAATCATAGACTTCAAACCAAGTAACAATGTGCAATGTCAAACAGCAGCCACCAAGGCCAGCAAAGTATTGGTATGCATTAAAAGGGGAGTTCACTCTCGGGATGAAAACATAATTTTGCCTCTGTATAAATCAATGGTAAGACCGCACCTTGAATATGCCGTGCAATTTTGGGCACCTGTCTAAAGAAAGGATATTATAGCACTACAAAAAGTGCAGAGACGGGAGACTAAATTAAGAAGGGGAATGGAAGGTTTAAGTTATGAGGAAAGACTAACAAGCTTGAACCTGTTTAGTTAAGAGAAACGGCGCCTTAGAGGGGATCTGATAACTTTATATAAATATATACGGGGCCATTATCAACCATTGTCTGATAACCTATTCATTAACAGGACTTTACACAGGACACAGGGTCACCCATTTAGACTGGAAGAAAGAAAATTCAGCCTAAAGCATAGTTATTTTACGGTGAGAACAATAAAGCTGTGGAATTATCTGCCTGTTGAGGTGGTTGGGTCAGAGACTGTACAGACTTTTAAAAAGCGACTTCTTTTTGGATCAACAGCAGTGGGTGATGTGAGAGAGGCTGAACCCAATGGACGCATGTCTTTTTTCAGCCTATATAACTATGTAACTCACCCTGAAAAGCGCAAGATACCAAACGCTAACGGGTTTCTTCTCCCGTTAGCGTTTGGATTGTAATATGCTGTGGCTACCAGGGCTAACGTTAATGCTCACTCAGGTGAGCGCTAACGTTAGCACCAAGAATGTAATGTAGCCCTTACAGTTTTATTTGTATTTTCAATTCACTTTTTTACAATTTGTCAAAAGCTTACAAAGTAGCTTATAACTCATTACAATTTACCATTTAGCAATTAAGCTCTCAGTCTTATCAAGGCACTTTTATTCCAATTCCCTTTTGCATTGCGTGTATACATGCATTCCAAATATAGGTGTGATGTGCATGGATATGGTTACCTATACATGTGTTGAATATGTGAAAGTATGTATGCATCTAAGTTTGTGAAAGTATATACACTAAACATTTTTCTATGGTTTTTATTTTGTTTCTTTTGTTCTGCCAGTTAGTATTTTCTTTTCAAAAACAGTATTACAAAAGGTCAAACTTGGAACAGATGTAACATATAAAATACAAGATGATCAAAGCTTGGGTTTAGGAGACAGATATGCTCACAAATGATGATAAATCAGATCTTGCAGAACAGCATTAAACACCAGACAAAGCATGTCTCCAAGGCTTTGCCTGTAAGGGGATTTTTTGTCAAAAAATAAATAACTCTTATTTTAATCAGTGCCTTGTACTCTTACTGTCCCCACGTGTCTCTGTGAATCATTTGTTCTCTCTGTCTTTCTTAGAAGTACATGTTTTCAAAGGAATACAACAATATAAAGATATGTTTAACATATATAAGACCAGCCATCATTTGGTAAATGATAGCTGTTGCCCTGACCCATATGGAATGTACACCGTAAGCCTTTAGATACTATTTTGTGTGGCAGAAAAACATGGTTAGGATTCTGATTTTACTTTTTTTGTGTGCTGTATAAAATGTATATTGTTCAGGCCTGATATATTTGTAGGAATGTTATCGTTTTTGTCCAAACTGTGCTGACTGCTGCAGGCAATACAAGGTATAATGTTTACGGTAAATTCAAACAGTGAAATGGCAGTGAAATACCTTGATGTTCTGTGGATTCATTCGGCAGGTTTAATCAGACAAATCCTATAGATTGCAATGTTAAAAATATTCCAGTTTTTATTCAATATCTATTAAACCATTTATTCTTTTAATTTGCAGCAATTTTTTTTTCTGGATTTTTAAGGCATTTTCAGGATTATTTTATCAAAAAAATGTTTGCTGAATTTTTTTAAATAGCATTTTTTTCTGTAATAGACCTTTTTATTTTTATTCATAGAACCTTATATGTTAATTGCAGACATTTTTATCCAGTAGTTTTGTTTGCAAACATCATTTGAAATTTTGAAAGTTTTTTTTTTTCCTTTTTACCCCATTCGTCGGCTTATCGTCTTTTTCCAACAGCTGGTCAGCGCTGATTTCAGCGGATCGTCGGCTTTTTCAGACGCGTTCAGCGGGTATATTCGGCAGGTTTCGTTTGGCATTTCAAATTGGAAAATGCAAATTAGTGGAACACAACATCAAACAATGTCCCACACACCCAAGTCGCTATGTACCCAAATGATGGTTTCCTCATAGGTACAGAGCACAAATAAATCTACCATACATACATACAATGCCGATCTCCAAATCTTTATAATATATATATACAGTAGTCATTTAATGAGAAATATAATGCATACATTTATGATATGGATGTGGATCTTGCATGGATTTAATATGTTTACAGAACGCATATCATTGCTATATAAAGGAGACCGTATATCACCCTAGGAGAATTACCATGAGGGATTACATAAAAGTAAAAAAAATGTAAATAATATGCATAAATGTTTTATTATATACAGTACTGAGGGATAATATAAATATAATATGAACAGATAAGAACTGAAATCTCCACAATGCCATCTTCACCCATGCAGGAAGTTGCTAACCATGAAAGGAATGCGGGTATAAAGCTATATACCCTAAAGCGTGGGCGCCTTTGAAGTTATATATCGTTTTTACCAATGGATGCAGTTATAATGATAAGTAAGTGATATGATGCCGCCCTGGGATAAAAAACACAGAAAAAACAACCAAAATCTGTTCTAAACAAAGATGAGGGAGTTGTGGCCAGTATCCCTGACAGCACATCAGTGGTGCAAAATAGGGATGAGCTGATCGGTTCGATATGTTCGGAGTTTGCATTGAACATCGGCCGTTCGACAGTTCGCGAACTTCGAACATTTCCACGTGTTCGGTACGAGTTCGAATTTTTTTTTTTTTTAAAAAAAACTATAAAAGATGCTTAAAAAACACAGGAATATTTTTAACATTGAAGCCTGTGGGATAAAACATTCTTGTTACTAAAACATCAGGCAGACACGGCCCTCTAATCAGGCACTGTAGAGGGCAGCCTGCAGGGGCCTCCCAAGGATCCCCTTGAGGAGCATTGAGAAGCAGGCAGCCGCCGGATGACAGAGCTGTGACTGTGTGGGCTAGCCACCTGGGTGCATGTGGCAGAGACAGGCAGCACAGGGAGGGAGCCACTGCACCTGCGGCCACGGCAGACCCCCCCACAACCAGTATCCAGGGAACCCCCACTGATCACCAGGCTAAGGTAAGGTGACACATTTCTAAAAAAATAAAACCCGAGGACATTTCTAAATGTCCCCGGGAACATAAAATAAAACTTTTTTTTTCTTTCTCTACCTGGCTGAATGTATTTAATTATATATATTAGATACAATCAGCCAGGTTGAGGGGGGTGGCATGTGGGTCTCAGGCAGTGGTTTGTTTTTTTTGTGTGTGTATTTTTAGCAAATTTATAGGGGAAGGTAAGGGCAGGTATGATATATATATATATACTGTAGATAAGATATTGTGACAGAGTATGGGAATCTGTGTATGTTAGCAGGAGGCTGACTGATGCAGTATTTCCTGGTCAGTAAGGGGTTACACCTTCCCTGGCAGCAGCCACAGAACTCCAGGCAGCCACAGAACTCCAGGCTTGCTGGCACGTATGTAGAAAGGGACAAAAAAAATTGTTTATACTGGGGGCAGAATAGCTGCCCCAGCATCCCGTAGTGAGGGGACAAATTTGTTTAGTTAGACTCCTAAAGGAAGGAGTAGGCCAATTTGTTTGTTTACTTTTTGTTTGGTGATACAAGTGTACCCAGTGTTTAAAGAGACTTTGTTTTGTGGCGTTCAATAAAAGAGGTACACCTCCAAATCCTGTGCTTCTCTGAGCGGCCCTACCACAATATATATCTATATTCTTATAAATATATATATCCAGACTTGTATT
Source organism: Leptobrachium leishanense (assembly GCA_009667805.1). Lineage (NCBI taxonomy): Eukaryota > Metazoa > Chordata > Amphibia > Anura > Megophryidae > Leptobrachium > Leptobrachium leishanense. The sequence goes on along the minus strand of CM019072.1, from coordinate 82,657,875 downwards.
ACACACACATTTTGGCAACTAATTCCCCCCCCTTCATTTGGCTGATCCCTTCAGAAGAAATGTTGAACCCGATAGAGCAGATAATAATATATATATTCTCTGTTCTGTCGGGTTCAAAATTTCTTCTGGAGGGATCAGTCAAATGGGGGCGCGCATTTAGTTGAGATTGTCCACATGCCACCCCCCCATGTGTGTATGTGTATATATGGTCTGAGGTCTGTGGATGGTTGTATATATACACTATATTGCCAAAAGTATTCGCTCACCTGCCTTGGCTCGCATATGGATGGGTGAGCAAATACTTTTGGCAATATAGTGTATATCTGCGTGTTGATATATACGTATATATAGGTCTGCGTGTTGATATATACGTATATGTCTGTGTGTGGTATCCAGGGCCAGTGCAAGCATTTTTGTTTACTCAGCCGAAGTTGCGTTTTGGTGCCCCCTCCACCCAATCCGTGCCATGCCAATCGGGAGTGTTTGGTGTCCTCACACATTGCCAATCTATGCTGTGCCTGGTGCCCCTCCTGTGCCACAGGGCCATTCTACAGAGTGTGTGGTCCCCTCCTTTGGCAATGTGGCATAGGAGGGGCACCAGGCACTGCAGAAATTTGCAATGTGGCCTGGTGGTGCCCCCTGGTTTTGCTGTGTCAATATACCCACATATTTCAAACTGCCTGCCACTCCCAGTGTTTCCCTGTGATCCTGCTACCTACCACTCTCACTCTGTTGCTGTGGTCCACTGTCTGACTCCAGGTCTCCAGAAGCAGACTGGCAGCAGGGTCCTCGTCCTCTAATTCAATTCACTCCACCTTAATTCATTTTTCCCCTTTAATTACTTTTACCCCCTCCCCCTTAAATTCATTTCATATAGCGTATGACAGAGCTCCACAGCAATAAAACTCACAGTAATGTGCGGGGTGTATGAGCGTATGACAGAGCTCCACAGTAATGTACCGATATCAGTTTACTCAACCCCCCTAGCAGAACATCACACACACACACACCCAGCAGAACATTACACACACCCCCAGCAGCATATTACACACACCCCCAGCAGAACATTACACACACACACCCCCACAGAACATTACACACACCACACACACACCCAGCAGAACATTACACACACACACACGACCCAGCAGAACATTACACACACAACCCTGCAGAACATTACACACACACACACACCAGCAGAACATTACACACACACACACACGACCCAGCAGAACATTACACACACAACCCTGCAGAACATTACACACACACACACCCAGCAGAACATTACACACACACACACACACACCCCCAGCAGAACATTACACACACACACACACACACGCACACCAGCAGAACATTACACACACACACACACCCCAAGCAGAACATTACACCCCCGAGCAGAACATTACACCCCCCCGAGCAGAACATTACACACACACCCCCTCCCCTCCCTCATTTTATTCAAACCTTTTAAAAATCTTCTCTCGGCCTCTCTGCCCAGTCCTCCTTCACACTACAGTGGAAGCACGCAGGCTTACTCTGCTGCAGGGCCGCACCCTAAGCTTTGGGGTTTGTCCTCCAGGCTTTTCTGCTGCTGCGTGCCCTGGCTATGCGTGTCACGTGAGGAAGGTGGTGCCAAATTATGCAGTGTGCCTGCTCATGTTTAGAATGTGGGACTGAGGCAGGCACACTGCATCGGTTTGAGAGTGCGCGGCTGGGCCCCTGGTTGATGTCTGAAGATCATTAGTTCCTCCGCTTCCGGTATTTTAAAAACAGAATTTTTCTGCCCCTCACACTGACAGCAAGCCAGGACAGTAAGACTGCTGCCTGTGCCGCCTTACACCAGCACCGGCCTGGTGGTATCAATGCATCCCTACTCTATACACAGCGCTCCATGTCCCTATAATATATATGATCAGGGGTTACCTTTTTTTTATTTTTATACTATTCATATTAAATTAACAGTAATTTTTGATGTATTTTATTCAGCAGAAACTTTTTTTTGCCTATATAACATGTGCTTTGTGAAAATAAAAGTTTTTGTGTACATTTTAATTTAGTTAGTGGATTCCTGTCCAGTGCGGTGAGAAGCAAACGTAATGCAGTGTAGACACGCTGCGAGGCGGAGCGGAGTGAAGTCAAGCCTGCAAAATGTTTGCTTCTCTTCGCTTCGCTACGCTGTGCGTCGTTACACACTCAGTGTGTCTCAGCCTTTATTCCCGCATCGCTAGCTTACCGAATCAGTTTGTATACTTGTTACTGACCCTGCTTGTTCTGAGGACCCGATCTGTTGCCGACTTTGCCCACCATTTGACTATTCACTCTGTGTATTCCCTGCCTGTTCTGTTTGCTTCCAGTTGCTACTGGTGTGCACCGATTTTCACTATATACAGTAGTGCAGTACAAGTGCCTAAACATTGCTGACCCGGTTTTGTTATAGCTGCTGATGTAACTGAATAGATCGAGGATCTCTTCTGCATTACCAAAACCTCCACCACTGCACTCTTCCACAATACCACAGAGGGGTTACGGTGTGAAGGCACTTGCTGCCACCAAAGGCAAAATATTTGGGTGCACTGACGCCTATACCAGATTCATATCATTTTAATATTTGTCCGCAGGGTCCAACCCTGCACTCTTCCACAATACCACAGAGGGGTTACGGTGTGACGTCACTGTTGCCGACACTAAAGGCCAAATTTTAAAGCAATTATTGTTACCTTCATCCAAAGCCTGCATAAGTTTCATCATAATTTAGCCCAAAAAAAATCACTAAACTTGTTCCGCGTGTCCTAAAACGTCTCTTATCATACAGGCTGCCGCCCCAAGCAGTTGTTTATGAATAGATTAAAGGAAAACCATTTACCATCATTTGAAACATCCTGTTTTTGTTTTAAAATGTTTCTATACATCCTACAAATCCGCCACTTCACAGGCAGGTTATGGGGACCTCCTAGGCACGATATTTGAAGGAATTTTTCGTTTTAATTTTTAACCTTTATTTCATGGAAAACTCACTGTTCCTTTAAAACTTTTTTTTTTTTTACTTTTTGTCCTGGTTTCCTGTCCCCCAGGGCACTACCTGGACCCCCATACACCTTTTATGGCAAATATCTTGCATATATGTCCTCTTGGAGGGCACTCTAAAAATCGAACTTTTGAGTCCTATTGACTTGCATTGAGTTCTGTTCGTGTTCGAACTCGAACTTTTGAAATTGTTCGAATGCGAACCGAACACGGGGGTGTTCGACTCATCACTAGTGCAAAACACTAGAATGCAATTGAAACATTTGCATATGCATAAAGATATGATGAAATAAAGTGCATCGACAGTAGGCATACTAAATATATACATGAATATATTTCATATATTTGAAATAAAGTGCAACAAAACAGTAAAGTGCAGCGGTGCCTTAAAAGAATAAAAACAACAGGGCTTAGTACAATAGTGCATATAAGCGGATACGTAGATACCTGCAGATAATAATCAATAAAGTGCACAAATTAAATTTCCTCATCCGATGGACATGCACAAAAAGTGCAAAAGGTGTCCAATATTTCAATTGAGTGCCATAGTGCGTATAGCAGTCCGTGAAAAAGGAAGATAAAATACTCAGGAGTCCCAATGTTTGTGGTGCTCCTTATTCCGGTGGAAAGATCGTCACGTCCTCGATTTCATAAAAGAGAAGGGAGAAGCACACAGAGAAATCTTTGGTGCAGGAGATCTTATGACAAATTGGACAAAGATTATTACTGGTAGAGGTATATACCACTCACATTTAAATTATTTATTTTATTTATAAAGGATTTTACCAGGGAGGATACATTGAGATTTCTCTCGTTTTCAAGTATGTCCTGGGTTCAAGAACATTGAAGTGTTACAGTTACAGAAATATAAAGTAATACAATGCAAGATATTAAAAAACAACACAAATATACAGATTAACAGAAAATAAATATGTAGGAAATAGTCATTATGTTACATGTTTACAGGTGCATTCTGTATTGAGGTATGTTAGTAAGGAGCTCTTGAGTGACTTAAGACTGGGGGAAGATTTGATGGTGTCTTCTCCTACTCCTGGCCCACAAAGTGAACACTCTGGCCCCCTCGACCCAGCTTAAATGCCCTACCTGACGACCCCTCCCCCTGTCCCCCCCATCCCCTTTCCGAGCCAGCAGCTTTCCAGGGCCCTCACGGCTCTTACGCCTAATTGCTCCAGGCTGTCATGAGGTGCCCACTGCTGCTTGTCGCTCGGCGCATTAATTCACACCCACACATTTAAGTTCGTTCTAAAAGTGGATATTTATTACAGGCCACAGCATAATCCCATGTAAACAATAACAGTGCTGTAACAATTGTAGTACACCCATATCTGTAAACATAACCATAACCAAATGAGCCTAAAGGTTTCCCGGCTCTAGGTTTAATCGCCTATGGCCATGTAGAGAGTGGCACTTCCCTTCATTACCAATTAGCAGGTCCTATACGAATTAAGAACAGATGCTCCCATAGCGTAATACTGCAGGGTAACCTAACAGAGGTAATTACACAGTGCACTTACCAATTAAGGAGCCTTTCAAGCTCAGTCAGTATAACCTTAGGCACTCTCAGGTAGGTGCCCTGGACCTCTTTTCCTCGTTGGCAGATCGAGTGGTGTTGTTCTCATGAGGTATCAGGTTGGAATTAGCAAAACATGGCCAATAAAGGGTTAAAAGTAAAAAATATACATTTATTTCATAAAAAAGGACATAAAAATACCGAGACGCGTTTCGGCTGTGGTAGCCTTCCTCAGTCGGTGTATTGTCCTGTAGTATCTCTGTTTTAAAAACTCTATCCTCACATGTTTAACTCATTCCCTTCAGCTACTGAGCAAAAGGTCCTTAAACTACTACGATCCTCTCATCCCACCACTACCTGCCCCCTCGACCCCGTTCCCTCACATCTTGCCAAAGCACTTTCTGTTTCTCTTGTACCATCCTTGACCCACACCTTTAACCCCTTCACTGCTGAGGCATTTCACCGCTGTGTGCTAAGCTCATTTTTACCGCTTTCGCTCATCATGTTTAAACGCGATTTGAAGCCACATTTTATTATATAACCGAGACATATTATATATCGTTCTTTCCGGCAGACTCCGCAGATTCATAATATATCATTTTTATATGTATACGTCATGTCCTGCCTGTATATTATAACAAAAAATTCAATAAAATTTGAATTTTTAATCATCTACAGTGTGTAAAGTTTTTTTTCACATTTTATCACATGAGCGTTTGCGGTTATATTTTCTATGGGGTGCGCTTGTACAAAAATTTGAAATGGGGACTTGTTAAATTTTTTGGGGGGAATTACGTGATTTTTAGCAAACGCACCTCATAGAAAAAAATCATTAGTGCAGCATCATTGTTCACATTATAATTGAAATGTGAACAACATTGCTGCATTAAAAAAACAACACACAAAAAAAACATGTTTTTTTTTTGTTTTGTTAATTTATTTTTAATTTTTTAAAATTTTTGTATTACTTTGTACCTGGTCGTGTTTGATATCATTCGAAAGGCCATGCTCAGGCCTTTCAAATGATAGCCAACATGACCCCTTAGCTGCCACGGTTCCTTGGGAAATCCCTGGGCAGCTAGGTGTTCCCTGGCTAACCAACGTCATTGCACCATGTGCGATGACTTTAGGTAGCCAGGGGGGACCCGAAGGTGGAGCCGCCATCCAAGATGGCAGCCCCCACCGGAGCTAGGCTGCGACACAGCGCCGGATGGAGCTGTATCGTATTTTGGTATGTGAGGGGTTAAACCCAGGCACCGCTTAAAAGGGGAGACTCTCCTCTTTTAGGCCCCGTTCACACTATGCGATTTGAAAGTCGCGTGACTTTCCGCGCAATTTTCATATTCGCGACATGGTGCGATAATGTCGCGCAACGTTGCGCGACATAACTGCTTTGTGCGATTTTTGCAAAGCACCACCAATACAAATCACAAAATTGCAGATAGCAAATCGCAAAAAATGGGTCATGTACCAGCGACATGCTTCTGCAACGCGCGACAAGATGTGAACAGCTCCATTGAAATGCATTGGAGAAGCTACATAGTGCGACGTCGCGGCAAAATCCGCACGATAAATCGCACAGTGTGAACGGAGCCTAAAGCAGTGCCTGGTTTGTGCGGCTGCGACCTCCCGATTGGGAGGGAGAGGGATCCGAAACGATCCACCACCTTCCTTTATGCAATGTCCCGGGGTCGCCCGCAAATGACATCATTGCACATGGTGCGATGACGCATTTACGTGGGGCGGCCCAAAAATGATGCGTCTGACTTCAGGGAAGTCAGACCACTGTGGGACCCCGGAGGAGAGAGGTGAGTATCTCTCCTGGCTCCCGCTGAGCGGATGACGTGTGGGGAACGTCGTCCGCATATAGCGGGAGTCAATGAGGACGTTCCCCACACGTCATCCGCAGTGAAGGGGTTAATCTGTCTTTAACCTCTGGGGTCTTTCCTGCTCCCCTCAAACATGCCACAGTAGTCCCAATCCTAAAAAAAAATCATCTCTGGATTCGACTGCTCCCTCCAACTAGCGCCCCATTTCCCTGCTCCCTTTTGCCTCCAAACTCCTCAAAGCTTGGATGTGCATGTCTGATTGACTTCCTCAACACCCACTCTCTCCTTGACCCTCTGCAATCTGGCTTTCGCTCACTACACTCAACAGAAACGGCTCTTGCAAAACTGACCAAAGACCTTGCAACTGCTAAATCCAATGGGTGCTACTCACTGCTGATCCTTCTTGACCTCTCTGCCACCTTTGATATAGTTGACCACTCAATCCTCCTTCAAACTCTTAGTGGTATAGGCCTTCAAGGTTCTGTTCTTTCATGGTTCGCTTCCAACCTGTCCCAATTATCGTTTAGTGCCTCATTTGCTGGAAGTACCTCCTCCCGGCAGCCTGTCTCTGTTGGGGTGCCCCAAGGTTCAGTACTGGGCCCTCTACTTTTTTCAGTCTACACTGCCACCCTAGGGAAACTGATCAGCTCCTTTGGATTCCAGTACCACCTATACGCTGATGACACTCAAATTAACCTCTCCTCCCCTGACCTCTCTCCAGGTCTCCTGGATTGAGTCACTGACTGTCTCCGCTGTCTCAAATTGGATGGCTTCCCGCTTCCTTAAACTCAATCTTGCCAAAACTGAAATTCTCGTCATTCCTCCCTCCAAGAAGAACCCAATACCACCTATTAGCCCAACACCCCAAGCTTGCTGCCTTGGCATCACTTTTGACCTAACATTCTCTTCCCACATCCAGACAGTGATCAAATCCTGTTATTTTCAACTCAAAAACATTGCCCGTGTCCGCCCCTTTCTGACACAAGATACCACAAAAGTGCTGGTTCATGCTCTTGTCATTTCACTACTGGACTACTACAACTCGCTCCATATTGGTCTTCCCAACTCCCGTATCACCCCTTTGCAATCTGTAATGAATGCAGGGTTATTTTTCTCACTAAACGCACCTCGCGAACTCCACCACTCTGCCAGTCCCTCCATTGGCTTCCTGTATGTTTCAGGATACAGTTTGAAATACTGAAGCTCACGTTCAAATCACTCAATAACTCAACCCCTCCCTACATGTCTTTGTTACTCTGCAAGCACGTCCCATCTAGACAACTCCGTTCAGCAGGTGATCTCCACCTGTCATCGGTCTACACACGCACTGCCAACTCTCGCCTCCAAGCAGTGGCGTAGCGTGGGTTGTCAGCGCCCGGGGCACGGCAAGAATTGTGCGCCCCCCAACCTGTGGACACGGTAACACGCCATGATTCCCCACAAGCACATGTATTGTATATTAACAAAATACTAATATAATAAAAAAATGAAACACACACATGCCCCCCCACGCTACGCCACTGCTACCAGTCACCCTGTCCCAGTATACCCTAGCATAGTTCCACTCTCATGTTATACCCAGTCACTCTCAGTACCCCTACTTTCTCCCAATACCCCCCACTCTCTCCCAGTACCCCAGTCACTCGCTCTCTCCCAGTACCCCCAGTCACTCTCTCTCACTCTTTCTCCAAGTACCCCCACTTTCTCCCAGTACCCCCAGTCGCTCTCTCTATCCAAGTATCCCCAGTCACTCTCTCCCAGTATCCCCAGTCACCCTCTCCCAGTACCCCCAGTACCCCCTCACTGTGTGGTGGTCACGCTGCTTGCTCTGGTGTCATACAGTGTCGCCTACCTGCATGGAGTTGCTGGTGTCCTGGGGGGGGCTGTCAAGGGGGCTTAGTGGAGACCGGATTTTAAATGTGTGGCAGGGCGGGTGCCTCCCTCCCTCTTTCCTGTTCAGTGGCTGCAAGTCTGCCAGTGGTGGGGGGGCTGGAACAGGGCTTCAAGGGGGCTGACAAGCATGGTACAGGGTGTTCCGTCAAATAATGCTGCGCTGCTTCACATGACTCATATCAGCGTTAAGGAGGAGTCAGGACAGTACCAGAATTGTGTGTCCTTGTCCTCCCTTCTGGACGCTGAGTGCTAAATTACTGCCTGCATGGCAAAACAGGCAGACACCTTGCTGATCCCTGCTGGAAAATATTAGTGGTTCAAATTTCTTTTGAAATTTTGCGCCCCCCTATGAAAATTGCACCCAGGGCGACCGCCCCCGAGGCACCCCCCACGCTACGCCACTGCCTCCAAGACTTCTCAAGGGCAGCACCAGGAACCTGTGGAATGACTTGCCTCGCCCTATCAGACTCTCCCCTTACCTCAGGCCTTCAAGAAATCCCTCAAAACCCATCTCTTCAGATTAGCGTCCCGCATCACTGATGCAACTCATCCCTCTGCTCACCTACTCACACTTGATTGAAGCTGCTTCTATTGAACCACCATTGAACCCAGGGCCGTCTTTAATATTGACTGGACCCTGGGCAACCATTTTCTTGGGCCCCCCCATAGGAATTTTACTCTCCATCCCATCCTTAAAAAAAAAAACAAAAAAAACACACAGATTACATTTTATGAAACAAGCCTATTTATTTGTTTTATATTTTTTTTTTTACAATTACACATCCTAAATACACACTGTGAGAAAAACACAATATCTCTGTGTGTACACATCATGCAATTATATATATATATATATATAGTGGATGAAGGACGGCACTTACGGACTTTATCCAGGAACTCCGTGAGTGCCGTCCTTCATCCACCATTCTCTATCTCCATGCCGGATTGGCACCAGGCAGCGCCGACGTCCAGAGTGCAGGTTATTTCTTTATTGACTATATATATATGTACTATTGTGTATATACATCCTTTGTGCACGTACACATCCAATGTACACATTCTATATACTGTACATGTACACATAATATATACATCATATACACACTTGCATCATATACACATTTCCACATTATATATATACACTTACGCATAATATACACTTGATATTTACATCACACACACTATATAGACACACATAATCTACACATCATATATGCACAATTTACACTAACACACATTATATATACATAAACTACTCACAGACACACACATATATACATAATCTACACATCACACAGACACACACATATAATATAGACATCACACACATCATATGTGCACAATTTACACTAACACACATTATATATACATAAACTACACAGACACACACATATATACATAAT
>CM019072.1:82496097-82648083 GCA_009667805.1 Leptobrachium leishanense | reverse complement strand
ATGGGATTCTCCTGAATAAACCTGCCGAATGAAACCACCAAATGGCAGGGCATTTCGGGAACCTTTCACTGCTGGTTTGTGTTCTCTGAATAGCCGAAGCAGTGCTTTTTCATGGGGATTTCACTGCTCTCGAACAGGCACCCTATGTGCAGGCAATTCGCCAGGATTTGGCGAACTGCGTGCTCTCTGGATAGCCGAATGGCCAGGAAAGGTAACCGTACACCGAATTTCAGCGTTCGGTTACCTTTCTCCAGCAATTCAGAGCTCTTTGAATAACCCTTTATAAGTCACCGTAAAAACATTTGCCTGTCTGACCGTATCAGAGACTTGCTTTGACCACAGAGCCCCTTTCTACATTACCCAATACAGTAAGGATTTCTGTTCAAGACTTTTAAGCAAAGTAAGCCAACAATTTATCTCTTTTTTTGCATCTAATAGCTTGTATATCTTGTATATAAGTAATATTATATATGTAGATATCTATCACTGCTTATTACATCACTATAGAAATTTAAAGTACAAGATGTTTTCAATTTTTGATTGTTTATATTTTGTTCAGTTTTATTCTGAGCTGGTTTGATAGTTAATTTGGTTAATGTGGCCACTTTAGCACCTGGTTCAGGATAACAGGTCAGATACCGGTGCGTTAGGTAATAACAACTGTAATATAGGACACGTCTGAATCTTGAGCTTATAATTCCTGATAAAACATTTTGAATATAGTCACTATCACTATTTAGAAATCCTTACCGTAATTGACCCATCAAGAGTTTTTCCTCTTGGCTTGAAAGTCATGAGCCCCCCTTGCATGTGGGACCCCGACACCGCTGAAAAAGCATAGAGACTCAGAATAAACACCTCCAGTGATGCCATTTTTACATGGTTTTCTGAAGCCAATAGAACTGTTATTAAAAAAACACTGTATCTTATATAGCTCAATCCTAACGGGAATGCAGAGCCTAATCTTTGGACTTTACAAAAAGCCACAGAATAAAGATAACAGGTTAAAATATTATCAGGAAAAAAATGACTTGGGCCAAATACACTTCAACATTCATGAATAAATGTACTGAAAAGAGGAAGCAAATCCTGATTTATAATGAGAAATAATTTCAATAATTTTATTGTGTGTCTAATGAAACCAAAACATTCCGTCCCACGCACACGTTACTATCTTTCTTCTGAGTCATTACTTTATGAGAATTCTCTATTGAGATAACACAATATTATTTTCCAATATATTTAGAATGTAAGCTCCTTAGGGAACTCGGCCTCTCTTCTTCATTTCCGTATGACTATCAGGGTTATTCAAAGAGCTCAGAATTGTAGCCGAAAGGTAACCGAACAGTGAAATTCAGCGTACGGCTACCCTTCCTGGCCATTCGGCTATTCAGAGAGCACGCAGTTCGCCAAATGTTGGCGAATTGGCTGCACATACAGTGCCTGTTCGTTGCCTGTTCGAGGGCAGTGAATCCCCATAGAGAAGCAATGCATTGTCTATTCAGAAAACACAAAACAGCAGTGAAAAGTTGCCGAATTGCCCTGCTGTTCGGTGGTTAATTCAACAGGTTTATTCAGGCGAATCCCATCAGCTTCAATGTAAAAAATATTCCCTTTTATTCCAATATCTAATAAACCGTTTATTATAATATTCCGCAGTAAAAAGTATATTTTCAGATTTTTTTAAGATTTTTTAGATGTTTTTGGGATTTTTTTGCGAAACTTTTTTCCTTTTTTTTTTAAAATCATTTTTTTTCTTTTTTCTGTAACAGCCCTTTTTATTATCATTCATTGGATCTTATATGTAAATGTAAAACATTTTCGTTCTGTAGTTTCTTTGCAAACAGCGTTTCACTTTGCAAACATTCAAGCATACTGTTTTTTTTGTTCACTCCATTCTCGTCTGGGGTGTCGGCTTTTCCGGCGGCTGCTCTACGCTGTGATCGGCTGGCTGTCAGGTTTCTCCAGCATGTTCGGCGGGGTTAATCCAGATGCTTTTGTGGGTTTCGGTGTGCCTTCGCTGGGTTTTGTGGTGAGTGTTCGGCAGGTTTGCGGCTTTTTCACTGCACTACGACGGCCCTGTGTGGTGCTACTGCTGAATACGCGTGGGAAATGGGATCGCCAAATCGCACCGAATTGAGGAGAACGAAAAGTCACCGGAAAATGCATTGACTTTTCGATTCTCTTTGAATAACCCTGTATGTGCTACCCTGACTTATTGTTACCCCTGTACCACACTGCTGAGTATGTTGTTGGAGCACTACAAATAAATGAACAATAATAATAATAATAATTTCTACTTAATAATTACCAATAGAAATTGGTTAAATAATGGAAATACGTTAAGCGATTTTGAAGGGAGAAAACAGAACCTCCTTTCTGAAATATAGGTCCAAATAATTCACCAACCCTAAGCTGAGTTATTAAAGTGGATATCGAAAGTATTGGTCTCCTGAGCACCACGGACCCATTGCCATCACTGGTATTACATTAGTGGCTGGAGCCCTTATACATAACAATGAGTTTTGGGGATTGACTCTGTCAACTCATTCATTATATAGCAGCATTCATCAAGGTACCCACACACACCACCTTACCCACCGCTCTTGATACGGATGTTCGTGCAATCTCTCTTTAGAAAAAAATGAATACCCCTGAGAGTTGCTTGCTCACATGATGATTGATAGAGGGTCCCCAAGTATGTTGGGCCCTGAGCTCCTAGTACTCCTCCCTAAGGGCAGCCAAATGAGTTTTTAGGGGTTAGGTTGTAAGTTTTGTAGTGCACAGGCACAGACGTTTCTGTGATAAATAAAAACAAAACTACAAAGCAAAATATGGGATTTGGAGGCATGATACGATCATTTTGTGGTTACGCCTGGCGGTATATCAAAACCCCAAGTATCATTGATTCCTACTCTACTGAACATGGAATGTAAACCTGCATTATTACTGAATCGCAAAGAGCAAAATAGGGCTCTATTATTACAGTCAGGTCCAGAAATATTGGGCCATCGACAAATTCTAACATCTTTGGCTCTATACACCACCACAATGGAGTTGGAATGAAACAAAGACAATGTGCTTTAACTGCAGACTGTCAGCTTTAAATTTGAGGGTATGTACATCCAACTCAGGTGAACGGTGTAGGACTTACAGCAGTTTGCAGATGTGCCTCCCACTTGTTAAGGACCAAAGGTAATGGGACAATTGGCTTCTCAGCTGTTCCATGGCCAGGTGTGTGATATTCCCTCATTACCCCAATTACATGTGCAGATAAAAGGCCCAGAGTTCATTTCAAGTGTGCTATTTGCATTTGGAATCTGTTGCTGTCAACTCTCAAGATGAGATCCAAAGAGCTGTCACTATCAGTGAAGCAAGCCATCATTAGGTTTGGAACATTCTCAAAATGAAGGAACTCACCGGTGAGCTCAGCAACACCAAAAGACCCGGGAGACCACGGAAAACAACTGTGGTGGATGACCGAAGAATTCTTTCCCTGATGAAGAAAACACCCTTCACAACAGTTGGCCAGATCAAGAACACTCTCCAGGAGGTAGGTGTATGTGTGTCAAAGTCAACAATCAAGAGAAGACTTCACCAGAGTGAATACAGAGGGTTCACCACAAGATGTAAACCATTGGTGAGCCTCAAAAACAGGAAAGCCAGATTAAAGTTTGCCAAACAACACCTAACAAAGCCTTTCACAGTTCTGGAACAAGATCCTATGGACAGATGAGACCAAGATCAACTTGTACCAGAGTGATGGGAAGAGAAGAGTATGGAGAAGGAAAGGAACTGCTCATGATCCTAAGCATACCACCTCATCAGTGAAGCATGGTGGTGGTAGTGTCATGGCGTGGGCATGTATGGCTGCCAATGGAACTGGTTCTCTTGTATTTATTGATGATGTGACTGCTGACAAAAGCAGCAGGATGAATTCTGAAGTGTGTTTCGGGCAATATTATTTGCTCACATTCAGCCAAATGCTGCAGAACTCATTGGACGGCGCTTCACAGTGCAGATGGACAATGACCCAAAGCATACTGCAAAAGCAACCAAAGAGTTTTTGAAGGGACAGAAGTGGAATGTTATGCAATGGCCAAGTCAATCACCTGACCTGAATCCCATTGAGCATGCATTTCACTTGCTGAAGACAAAACTGAAGGGAAAATGCCCCAAGAACAAGCAGGAACTGAAGACAGTTGCAGTAGAGGCCTGGCAGAGCATCACCAGGGATGAAACCCAGCGTCTGGTGATGTCTATGCGTTCCAGACTTCAGGCTGTGATTGACTGTAAAGGATTTGCAACCAAGTATTAAGAAGGGAAAGTTTGATTTATGATTATTATTCTGTCCCATTACCTTTGGTCCCTTAACAAGTGGGAGGCACATCTGCAAACTGCTGTAAGTCCTATACCGTTCACCTGAGTTGGATCTACATACCCTCAAATTAAAGCTGACAGTCTGCAGTTAAAGCACATTGTGTTTGTTTTATTCCAACTCCATTGTGGTGGTGTATAGAGCCAAAGATGTTAGAATTGTGTCGATGTCCCAATATTTCTGGACCTGACTGTGTATGCTATATTCGTGATCCTTTTAATGAGCCTCGAGTGGGGAGTTTTAGATATATTGTCTTAGAATATGCTGCTTTTTAAGCTTTGCCACTCTTTGTTGTATTGGGCTTAGGGTTAGGAAGAAAATTCTGCGTACAGGTTCCTGAGGGCTCTCGGCTGTGACAAATTGCAATGTAATTCTATGTTGAAAATATCGAAAGTCTGCCCAGAGGATCAGAGAGCCTAAAAACTCCCGAACGATTTTTGTTTAGAGCACAGTAATATACAAAGTATCTCGCAGTGAAGCGATCAGAGTGTGAGAACCATCAGAGAATGCTGTCCCTGCTTTTATCAATGTGGAAAAAGTACACATTTTCAGACATATACCTGCGACTTTGCAACTTTATTGCTGTTATTAATAAATTATAGAAGAGAGAGGTGTCTCATTATGAGATAAGAAAACAAAACAGAACTGCAGTCTGATTATACATAACTAAGATATGCGTGAAGGTCAATTGCCCATTGGTAGAGTAAAGAGGAACGATCAATATGAAAACAATTCCTGCTGATTATTATTATTTTTTTTAAAACTTTATTTTTGAGATTGACATACTCAGTTCAGGTACAATACGTTTAGTCACATTCCCACTTAGAATGACAGCACCCCATCCCATAATTGACCAGGAGAGTCACCCAACAAGCACACATTACACTAATGATAATACCTCAGAAAATTCCGAAGGTTCTAAGCGTGCTTGAGTGTTAGATTTTAAGGGAGGGGAAGATAGGGATCTAGACAGATACCAAGTAGAAAATTCAAAGTCTCTTTTCAATTTTACAATGACATCGTCTGGCAAACATGACATAAAGTGTTCCCATTTTTCAAAAAACCCCTGGACTTTATCTTCTTTATGCAGAGCAGTCTCCACCCAATCATATTGAAAAATAGCATAAAAGCGGGAATAAAACATAGTAAATGTGGGGGGAGAGGTGGCAATCCAATTCCCCAAAATGGCCTTTTTAGCCACTGCGGACAGTACTCCCAGTAGGGCCCTCTGATTCCTGTCCAGCCCACGTCTCTCACCGTCGGAGAAGAGGTTAAACATAGCCCAGTCTGGGGTGGTGGGTACCGCTATCTTTAGGATCCTAACACCAAATCGCCGTATGGTTTTCCAAACGTTTAACACTTAATGGGCAGGACCACAAGCAGTGAAAGAGATCGGCGTTGGCATGAATGCATTTAAGACATTTACCCGAACTGAGGGGCGTTATTCGGGCCAATCTGTCCGGGGCTACATAAGCGCCATGTAATAATTTCAAAAACATTTCGGCATATTGCGCCGAGGGGATTTGTTTGCGCAAGACATTAGTGGCTGTAATTAAGTTAAAGGGTGATTGTTTGGGGAGGTGAACACACCAGGTCGCTAAACCCGTGGTTGCTACAGACCAGTCAAATTGAGGCCGAAGCAAGGCGTGAAATGATGCTATAGATGGACCTACAGATGCCTGAATATCAAGGGGATTGGAAAAGTCCTGAGGTTATAAGGTATTTAACTGTGTTGATACAAATGCCGATAGCTGCATATAATATACCGAGTGTAGGGGAGTCGGGGCTGCTAGTACGCATAGATCTCTGTAAGAGACAAGGGAGTGATTTGGTCCCGACAACAGGTGCCCTATTTGAGTGAGACCTTTCGTCGCCAAGATCCGAAATGCCGAGGCTGCGGAGCCGGACTGGAAAGCAGGATTACGTAGTAGTGGTTGGAAAACCGAGGATTTCCAGGACAAACCCCTCTGTTTACGAGCTCGATACCACGCCTCCCGTCCTGTGAAAAGCAAGGGGTTAGATCTCAGAGTAGGGGAGATTCCTGATAGGGGGGAGTGGAGGAAAGCCAGTGGGGATAATGGGAAAGACATGGCTCGATCCAAGGCGCAATCCGTATATCTGGATGAGTCCGCTATCCAATCCGCCACAATTCGGTACAGGGCTGCAATATTGTATGAATGCATGTCCGGCAAATTCAATCCCCCCATATTATAGGGGAGCTGAAGTTTACATGGCGCTATATGTGGCCTTCCCCCATTCCAGATGAATCTGGTAAACAGAGCATGAATGTGCGCTATATCCTTGCATTTGAGAAGTAAGGGGAGCATTTGTATCGGGTAGAGCAGACGTGGGAATGCTACCATTTTTATAAGACTGCACCTCCCCAAATAAGACAGCAAGAGTTTTGCCCAGGAAGTTAACAGGTTCTTAAGTTGCGACAGGAACCTGTATAATTTTGTGATATTAGTCGGTAGTAATACACCTAAATACTTAAAAGTCCCCGTTCTGCACCAACGAAAGGGATTGTGTTGCCTGATCAAACTTCCACAATCCGTACCCAACGGTATTGCCAGTGTTTTTTCATAGTTAATCTTGAACCCCGATGCAAGGTGAAATTCTGTCAAATATGTCAAAAGAGTTGGGAGCGCTTTGTCAGGGCGGGACAGAAAGAGGAGCAAATCATCTGCAAAAGCTACTATTCAAACCTCCTGCGAGCCTATTTGTATTCCACTAAGGTCCGGACACGTTTTGGAAAATTCTTAAGAGTGGTTCCAATGCTAAATTAAATAGTAAAGGGGAGAGTGGGCAACCCTGACGTGTGCCCCGTTCCAGTAGGAAAGGGGTGGAATTAAGGCCATTAGTCGTGATGGTAGCGGCAGGGGCATCATATAGAGCATTAAATAAATTAAGAATTGGGACATAAAATGAGTGATATTTTAAGAATCGACGTAGATAGGACCACGATATGCGGTCGAAGGCCTTATCGGCATCACAGCTAATGAGTAAATCCGAAGATTGTGTGCGACTACTCGACGACCAGATCGCCGCCAGGGCTTTTCTGACATTTTGCGTGGAGTGACGGCCCGACAGAAACCCAGTTTGAACGGGGGAGATAAACTGTGTTAGTGGGTCCTGCAGACGCCGAGCCATTATGGCCGATAATAATTTCAAGTCGGTATTTAATAGGGAAATTGGGCGATAGGACGTTACTAGTAAAGGGTCTTTATCTGGTTTAGGAATCAGTATCATCCGGGACGCATTAAAGGAGGGGCGGGGGTCTTCCCCTGTAGGATATTATTGAACAAGGTCGTAAGGTGGGGGATAAGATGGCCCTCTAGAATTTTATAATATTCAGCCGAGAAGCCATCCGGGCCAGGAGTTTTGTGGAACGAAGGCGAGAAATGGCTGTCGAGATGTCGTTTGTGCTAATAGGAGCGTTTAGTTTCTCTCTCGTCTCGGGATCTAGTTCCGGCATCCCTGCTGTTATAAAAAATTTTGGCCTGGACTTTCCACTCATCAGGTTCAGCCTTATAGAATGTTTCAAAGTAATCACGGAAAAATCTATTGATATCTGATGGATCAGTTAACATTTCGCCCGTGGGGGTCTTAAGTCTAGTTATAGCCGGGATTGGCGGGTGTTGTAATTTCAGTAAATTAGCCAGGAGTTTCTCAGGTTTGCTACCCCAACGGAAGAAACGATTCCTCTGGTGCAACCAGGAATATTGGGCCCTTTCCTCGAGTAACTTAGCATAGCTTTGCTTGTCCGCCTTGTATTGATCTGATGTGAGAGGGGTAGGATGCGCAACATGGGTTCTATAAGAATTAACTAGGGAGGAGTGCGCCTCTAGCAGTCGTCCATTAAGTGCTTTACGTTTACGGGACATATATTCAATTATGCAAAACCCCTCATAACCGGTTTAGCCGCCTCCCAAAACAAATTAATGTCATCCACATGTTCTAAGTTATCATCCAGGTAGTTGTTCCAGCTGAGTACTATGTGTGCTTTGAAATCGTCGGAGTGCAGGAGGGAAGTAGGAAAGTGCCAATTGCGGGAGCGTGGGAGGGGAGTTTTTAGCTGTAAATCTCCCGTGATAGGTGCAAGCTGATTATTATTTAATTTTTTTTTTTTAGTGTTCCTCAAATACGAATGAATTTATAGAATGAAAGCAGTTTGGATCATTACATCACTGCAGTGTTAATTACAGCATTACTCGAATTGTCTCTTTTCCTTCTTTTTTTCTTTATTGTATCATTTATAAAATGTTACTAATTAGTACTTTTAACCAGTGGATGCTCCTGTATGGGGGCAGGAGAGAATATGGCCTCAACAGTTTTTTTGTTTAAATTTTTTAACTGAAAAGAAAGAAAAAATGATTTTTTATTGGACATCTTGAGTGGTCAGAGCTATTTATTTGCAGCGTGCGTTGGAGCTGGTGGTGAGGGGTGTTAGAAGACATTATAGTGTATTTTTCTGTATCTGATTAATGACAATCAGGAGTAATAGGCGTTTATTGAAATCTTCTCTTTCTTTGCACATGCTCTGTCGACATTTTTAAAGCGTTTCTGACACCTTCTGTTATTTCAAATTGGGAGGTTTGAGCCCAGACATCTTTAATAGGAATAAAGGTTTCTTATTGGGTCACAGTGTCTGAGGTTGGAGTCTTTGCCGTCTTCCTCGCATTGTGCTCTGTCCCTCCATGACTTTCATATAGCTGTTCCAACTAGCTGCCGGTTACACAGAGAATGCAAATCCTGTCCCTCAAGACTATCAGACAAGGGTCAGACTGTTAATCAAAAGCAGCCCTGAAACATAAAAGCAGATCACCCTATATTGCATCAAGTGCAAAAGACAAAGGGCAGTATCATGTGCCTGTAGCTAAAACATGGACTCTAAGGGGATAAAATTTGCGGTCACTAATCTCCCCTTTGCATCCCCCGTTTTCCCAGTGGATTGCAAATTCCCCAATCTCTGGCCTTTCCAGTGACACCTCACTTGACCATGTGGGGTATTAAGTATACCATCCTTCTCAAAGTGCTGCCTGGAACCATGGCCCCATTGGGACTCATGGACAGACCAGTCCTGCTCTTGCCTGCTTGTCATGTACTGCGCCGTGTAATGTGCCGGTGCTACATAAATTAATAATCGATTAAAAGGACCATAAAAATTGTAACACATTATTTTGTAGTTAAAAAAACTGAACAAAAGTATATGTGAATAAAGGATTTATTGTATAATCATCTTCACAATACACATTAATGCTGTTGATTTTATTTTTAATGTTTTACATTTTTTCCAGTTAACTATAAACAGAACTTACTTAAATTAATTCACTAAGTTAAAGACCAGCTCATCCATAGGTCTATTAATGTTTTTAAATCAATCTATCAACCCATATATAACTATTGTGGGGTGTATATACGCTCACATGCTATAATCTAAAGAAAGAATCACATCATCTTGCCACACACTTTTTTGCACCTATACAAAGATGACTCTTTGTAAAATCAGTGCATTATTATCTTTCAGAATTCCTCTGTAGACAACCTTTCGTATTTGTTAATTTTGGCTTTCTTCAGCGAGAAAAATATGGTTATCCCAACTATGGCAACAATGACGACCCCAGACAAGCACATAACCAGGGTGCTGTCATTTTGCATAGTCTTTTCCTTGGCACCTGTAGAGAAGAACAGAAGAAAAAAATAAAAGCAAAATGTTATAAATATGTAAGACTTTGCACATAAGATTTTGTAAGGGGAGCCATAAAAGCCAGTAATTCCATAAGGGGCAAATCTTAATAGAAGCAGCAGCAGCAGTTCGCAAGTGGTTTCTGATTTAACACTATGGTACTGCGGCCATAAGTTTTTGGAGATACAAAGCCAAAGTTACATTGAAGTAGTTTTGGGTTCACTCGACAACGGTAAAGTAAGACTTGATGTATAAATTGCTGAAGAATGAGAAATGGTGTCATCTGCCCATTAAGGGGCCCTGATAAATCAGCCTCCACCACTTCTTGTAATTCCTCTATACATTAATATGTCATCTTTATTAAAAAAATAATGTATAGGTGCCCGTTGTCACCCCCTCCCCCATTGTGCTTCAGCACACACAAATCACCAGGACACAAATCAAAGAAAGAAAAATAAAGGGAAACAATTCACACATGTTTACCAATAAAAAACATATGAGATACTAATCGAATGGGGACATTATGGGGACTAGTAAAACCTGGGTTCTCACACTCCCACATTGTCTAAATCTTTACAGGGGCAGCAGAATATTCTCCTTATTTACAAACCATACAGAGCAACAGAGCATCAGCCAGCTGTATCAGTCTCTGCAGATGTAACTCACTGCCTCAATCTTGCTACAATGTATCCATACTGTCCCAATGATATTTTATTGTATAGAGGAATTACGAAAACTGTTTTTTTTGTGATTCAGTTATTGAAAAGGAAACAGCATGCTTATTTGATGAAAGATTCCTCTGCCATTCTTTTTTCCCTCTCTGGTTTGCAGTAGTTGCAACAAGTCTACATTTGCTAAATGCCTGTACATGTTGTGTTGGACTAAGTTACTCAGCATATGTGGGAATTCTTATTTCATGATCTCCTTACATTTGGATTGATGTCTATTGGTCTAGTACAGGGGTCAGCAACCTTGGCTTCCCGATGTTTTGGGAACTACATTTTCCATGTGGCTCAGTCAGCCTAATGGGTGACTGAGCATGTTGAGAGATGTAGTTCCCAAAACACCAGGGAGCCAAGGTTGCTGACCCCTGGACTAGAACAACCCAGCATGTTCAGACCTTTTTGGATAATGTAATGATTGCTCAGGCTGCTTTATTCTCCACATTCCCTCTTGGCTTAATGTTGCCAGCTCAACCCACCTAACTCCTGTTATTACATGTCAACCCTAGATACCATCTGTTTTCCAGATTACCTTCCTTTTCTATACATATTTTGCTACAAGTGTGTGAAGGGAGAACTCCAAAAATATTTGTGATTTAGAGGAGAGAAGCAATAAGTAAATGAAGACCTCCCTGCCTGCTACGCTGGACGGCGATGGTGGGTGAAGACCAATGGGTCCCGTGCTCTTGATTGCAACCACTTCATTGTCTGTTTTACACAGTTGTTGACCGAGTTCTCACCTTCGCTGGAGGACTGTTTCATACGCAGTGGACCCTGGGAAATTAAATGTTGCAGTGACTCCGTTGCTTCTTCAGTTAATGATCTCTTTCCACGATGTGCTGCCAAAGACTTGGTAGTACAGCCCCGAGAGCAACGTGTGTCAGGGTCCCCATTCTTGCACATCATGACTGTGCAGCTTATGTAGACCTGAACAGAAAAATAACTTTAACAATTTAATAAGTTTATTTCCACACATTGGGGTATGTTTAAATGAGAACTTTCAGGAGGAAACTCAGTTTTGTTAATTGAAACAAGCGTGTTATGGGCCGGAAAGAGAAACTCATTCAAATGGCATTCAGCTCAACATGTTTTCTCCAAGGATTCCAGAGAATGTCAACATTTACAGTGTGTATACATGTATTTAGTAAAGCACCTTAACGTGATAATGTGATCCATGCATACGTTTTAACAGCCTCTGAATGTCTTAGTAAATAATAATAAAATGGTAACCATGGCAAACATTTGCATTTACTGTTAGCAAATAACATTTGAGGGAAACAAACAATCCCACAAATGTCTCTTTTGTTGTTTCAAACCCTTCAGCACATCAGAGTATACACTGAAATCATGAATTAATTTTACTTGCCTCTTCATAACTTCCAATGAATGCAAAGGCTTCTAATCCAAATCTAGACTTTGTGCTTGTGCCAGGATAAATAACCAAGGTTTCATCCTTCGAACATCTAAATAAAAATGATATTACAATTGAATTGGTTATTACCTTTAAAGTAAGAAAGTAAGATTTGTCAGTAAAAATCCACGTTCCAATTAAAAAAACAGGCAGATCTTTGAGCTTATGCACATTAGCCTCTATTCTCACATAACTAATGGGAACACAAATAACCCCAAGGCTTATTTTTTTTGAGAAAGTATTTTAGCAGGAAGGATACATTGAGATTTCTCTCATTTTCAAGTATGTCCTGGGTGGCGAGTATGTACCGTTAGGTGTCTTGCCCAAGGACAATTACTGGAGAGGTGCTCTTGCCGGGATTCAAACCTATGTCTCCACAGTTATAGAGCAGTGATGTTACCTCTCTTCCACCCAACCAGCAGGGTTTTAATAAACCTTTTCATGTTGAGGGGATGTTAATTTGTTATGAAGATGGTAATAAGATGCATGTATGGATGGCAGCCATATTTGACGGTTTGCTTAGGACCCTTAAACATATTTTCCGACACTGAAATTGGGATTGCATAAGTGTGGTGTGTGCATCTCCTGCATCATTAGTGCAGTGGAGAAGTGGTCCTTCACTTTCATAAGACAAAAACTACTTTGTGACAGATCTCTGTACCCCGACAGGGTCACATCTGCCAATGCCGCTTCCTTGAAGGACCCCCGTGTTCTACCCAGGCAGACTCCCGTGCCTCCCTCCAGTCCTCAGACAAAGCTCAAGGACCGGCACACATAGGGAGCCCCCTAGCATCCCCAAAAATAAGACAAGGCTGTAGATCTGAGGTCTTTCAGGGTTAACTCTGAAACTCTGTTTAATCAGGGACACACACACATTTATATGATCACAAATGGGTCATTTACATATACAATCCCCCCCAGAAACCACTGGGGGGGGCCCAACCACACCGAAACAGACAATGGGACACATTTGCCTTTTGGAAGATGAAACATAATTAGATTAGGTAGACAGTTAATTTAAACATTACGCAACATTTCTAAACCTGTCAAGACAATGGGAATTGGGATGATAACAGATTACAGTCAGCAGAATTACAAACTATCCAAAATATAAACAGATAAGCACATTCTTGAGACAGGGTAAACTGGGATGTTAATCCTTTCAACAGATAACCGACCATAGCATTCTTGCATAATCACATATTATACCAACATTCTGCACACAAGAGGGCAATGGGCTAATGTGGATTATTGAGTCCTGAACCCTACAAATATACCTCCATGCCCATGCACCCAATTCCAAAATGACTTATGTCACATACTTACTTTAGTGTAGAGGACAGTATCTCACGCCCCTGACACGTAACTTGCTACAAATGGAGAGACCCAAATAACAAATCTAAAACAGTGAATTAGGGCCCCAGAAAATCAGAACTGACACACAATACCCTGGATAGTTTTGGAGCTGGAGGTTTCTATTGTCAGGTTGAATTTCATTATTATAAATCAGTGCATTATGAATGGAAAACACAGACACACGTACCCATTTTCTATAATGTTATAAAACACTGGATCGTTGGGATTGTCATGTGGGGTGGCTCTGCACGATTCTACAAAGAGCTCGATGTTGGACAGAGAGGACGTTACTTCTATTTCCAGGTACAGCATGTCCCTCAGCAAAAGCTCCAGTGGGGACTGGGTTTGAACCGTTATGAACTGGTCATCCGTGTAGAACTGGAACTTGTAGGTGAAGTTACCAAACCCTGCTTCTGCAAATTCAAAGATGGCTTTATGTGGTCGGAATGAAACAGACAAGCGTTCCTCTTTTGAAAAAGAGCAGCTGAAGGGGATTGCCACCTGGTGAGTCCTTGTTATAACATCAGTTATATTATCCACTGAAGTGACCTGGTTTTTAAACACGATGCTATCTCCTGTTTCCTAGGATAAAAGGAATCACAATAAATTTTTAGTATATGTTTCAAAAATGTATATAATTTAGCGAGACAGAAACCTTGAACCAAGATATTAGTTTTTCATGTAACTCTTCTTTTCTACTATAATGACTGAAAATCCCTGTACAGTATAGCATAGATACGAAGTGTTTCTGTAATTTCCATACATACGCATTATGCAGCACATATAGATAGTATATTTCTATTTCTATTGGTATTTTTTGGAAGCTGCATTGCTAATAATCTCATTATAATCACTACAAATCCCCATAAGCAGGAGCTCACACCATTTATTTATCTATCTCTATCATAGTTACTGTATTTGACACAATGGCCATTTCTGTCTATATGTTAGTAAAGCAGACTCTATGCCAAGTTGTGCAAGATAAGGGACACCATCAAGCGTTTAGAACCTTTCATCCCACTAATATTTCTGTAAAGGATAAATGAGTACATGATAATTAAAAACTAGCAAATATATATTTTATTTTTTAACTATATCATAATAATAAATTCTCTACAAAATTGCATTTTTTCCCTTAATTTAATTGTGAGCTACCTGTCCCATGTCTCAAATAAATGTTATGATGATATTTTTTTTTAACAAAAAGCAGTCGGTACACTTATTCTCTAGATATTAGATATTTTTGCTTTTAGAATTAAGACATATTTTTCATACTATGTTTTCTTAATGAGATACTTTATTAAATGTAAGAGCTATGAAATAATAAACATAGCGTTGTAACATGGAAACCATGTTAAAGGAAAGGATTGTTGAACATCTAAAAACACATAGATTACAGGATCAGAAACAACATGGGTTTACCTCAGGGAGATCATGCCAAACTAATCTTATTGATTTTTTTGATTGGGTAACAAAAATAATAGACACAGGTGGTGCAGTAGACATTGCTTATTTAGATTTCAGTAAGGCTTTTGATACTGTTCCGCATAGAAGGCTTATCAATAAATTGCAATCTTTGAGCTTGGATTCCAATATTGTTGAATGGATTAGGCAGTGGCTGAGTGACAGGCAACAGAGGGTTGTGGTAAATGGAGTTTATTCGGCGCAAGGTCTGGTTACTAGTGGGGTACCTCAGGGGTCAGTACTTGGACCCATTCTCTTTAATATTTTTATTAGTGATATTGCAGAAGGTATTAATGGAAAAGTATGTCTTTTTGCTGATGACACAAAGATTTGCAACAGGGTTGACGTTCCTGGAGGGATCAGCCAAATGACAAATGATTTAGGTAAACTAAAAAAATGGTGGGACCTGTGGCAATTGAGTTTTAATGTGGATAAGTGCAAGATAATGCACCTGGGACGTATAAACCCAAGGGCTGAATATAGAATATTTGTTACAGTCCTAACTTGGGATTTAGGGGTTATTATTTCAGAGGATCTAAGGGTAAGTAGTCAATGTAATAGAGCAGCAGGAAATGCTGGCAGAATGCTTGGTTGTGTAGGGAGAGGTATTAGCAGTAGGAAAAGGGAAGTGCTCACGCCACTGTACAGAGCACTGGTGAGACCTCACTTGGAGTACTGTGTGCAGTACTGGAGACCGTATCTCCAGAAGGATATAGACATCTTAGGCTACTAAAATGGTGTACGGCTTGAAGGAGAAAAGTTATCAGGAAAGGCTTAATGATCTTAACATGTACAGCTTGGAAAAAAGACGAGACAGAGGAGATATGATAGAAATATTTAAATACGTAAAGGGAATCCACAAGGTAGAGGAAGGGAGTATATTTAAACGGAAACAAAGTAGTAAAACAAGAGGACATAGTCTTAGATTAGAGGGGCAAAGGTTTAAAAGTAACATCAGAAAGCATTATTTTACTGAGAGGTTGGTGGATACATGGAACAGTCTTCCAGTAGAAGTGGTAGAGGCCAAAACAGTAATTGAATTTAAGCAGGCATGGGATAGGCATAAGGCTATCCTAAACAAAAGATAAATCCAGGTAAAGTATCCATGTAATTGGGCAGATTAGATGGGCCGAAAGGTTCTTATCTGCCGACATTTTTCTATGTTTCTATGATGCATGATAGAGAGGACTAATATGTTGATATTTGAGATGGGTTATAGACTTTTTTAATTTAGTCACATTACATTAGGAAACAACTGATTATTTGTGTAAACCCAGAGTATAGCAAGTATTTGGGATGTGTTACATTATTGCGGCTGCTGGGCGAGTGCATGACAGAGAAGACTAATATATTAACAATTTGTTAATATTCAATTTGGCTCACAGACTTCTTGAATTTAGTCACATTCCATTAGGAGTGCGGATCTTGAGTGTAATCAAAGGATTTGAGATGTGTTATATTGTTGCAGTTTGTGGGTCTAAATTAGGATTATATAACAAGACAGCGTCTGCCCTGTCCCTAATAATCACTATACTTTGAATTCTATTTATATAAATGCATTTTGCCCTCTCTTTAATGACTATTGTGTGTGGAGCCCAATTTATACACTTTATGATAGTGGTTATCCTGGGCTCTTAGCAGGTAAGAACTAGTAAAATAATTGGGGTCTTGATCCATCGCTTATTGCCGCCAGGAGCAGCTTGAGACTGAGGAGAAATAGTCCCCAGTCTCCCTCCACAATCACTTTGTGATCAGGCAATCCCTTAGGTTTCAATGTTAAAAATATTCCACTTTTTATTGAATATCTATTAAACCGTTTATTCCTTTAATCTACAGAAAAAAGTCTATTTATTTAGGATGTTTTAGGCATTTTTGGGATTCTTTTGGTAAATTTTTTTCAGATTTTTTTAAATATATTTTTTCCATTTTTCTGTGACAGACCTTTTTATTATCATTGAGAGGATCTTATATGTAAATTCCAGACATTTTCGTCCTGTAGTTTTTTGCAAACAGCGTTTCAAATTTGAAACTAAATTGTTTTGTTGTTTGTTTTTTTTAACCCGTTCGTTGGCTTGACGGCTTTTTCCGGCGGCTTGTCGGCGCTCTGTTTGGCAGATAGTCGGCTTTTTTCAGATGCGTTCGGGGTTTTTTCTGTGGTTTTGCGGCAGGTCGTTTGCTTTTTTCCAATGTGTTCTGTGTTTTTTTGGCGGATTTTCAGATGCGGCCGATGGATTTCCCCTGCACTTTTGGGGCCCTGCAGTAAATGCTGAATTCAACGCAGGGTCAGGGAATTTAATTCTCCGAAGTGCAGGGAACAAATTAGCACAGAAATTCCGGTAGAGTTTTAGTGCTCTATGAATAACCCTGAAAATGTTTATTACCCAGAAACTGAGTTTATTAACATCAATCTTAACCCCTTAAGGACCTAGGACGTACCATGTACGTCATTGCAGCGGGTCTCTTTTAGACCCGCTGACGTACATGGTACGTCCTGCTGTTTTTTGAGCGCTGGAAGCGATCGGATCGCTTCCAGCAGCTCAAACGCCATTGCAGGATGCCTGGGAGTCCAGGCATCCGTGCAATGGCGGTGAGAAGTGCCGGGGCACCTTGTGATCGCTCCCCGGGAGCGATCAACATCCGGTTTTACCGGAGAGGTGCCCGGCACTTCTAGAGAGCGCTGGAAGCGATCGGATCGCTTCCAGCAGCTCAAACGCCATTGCAGGATGCCTGGGAGTCCAGGCATCCGTGCAATGGCGGTGAGAAGTGCCGGGCACCTTGTGATCGCTCCCCGGGAGCGATCAACATCCGGTTTCACCGGAGAGGTGCCCGGCACTTCTAGAGAGCGCTGGAAGCGATCGGTATCGCTTCCAGCTGCTCTGTGTATATTGCAGGGATGCCTCGACATCGAGGCATCCTTGCAATATGCTTACCTGCCGCCGGTCCGCTAAGTGATCGCTCCCCCCGAGCGATCACTTCCGGTAGCGGCAGGAAGTACTGAGTGCCACGAGGTATCGTGGCACCAGTACAAAAAAGATCACATGAGTGATCAGGTGCTCTGCTGGGTGCCTCGAGGGATCAAGGCACCCAGCAGAGTAAAAAAAGTGTAAAAAAGTAAAAAAAAGTAAATAAAAAATCAATAAAAAGTATAAAATAAATAAACTGACAGCCAAGATGGCGCTGCCCTTCTAAGGGCAGGGTCATCTTGGGGCTGAGTGGGATGTTCCTAGCCTGCCTCATCAGAGAGGCAGGCTAGCAACATCCAATCAGAAGTAAAAAAAATCAAAATAAAATTTCTAATTGTCAGGTCAGGTCAATATTTTGTAAATATTGGCTCTGACCTCTGTGATTCTCCCTCCCTCTCCTCACTTGTGTTTTGGTGAGTGAGAGAGAGAGATCAGATTTGACAGGTTAGAGATTTTAGTGAGATTAGAAAAATTGAGGCAGATTTAGAGAGATTTTAGGAGATTTAGAAGAATTGAGGCAGGTTTAGAGTGATTTAGAGAGATTTAGGTGTTTATTTGTATTTTCTTGTGAAACCCAATGGTTCTTCTAAGAACCAACAATCCGCTTATTATATATAATAATTATAAAATTTTATAATCTATTATATATAATGTCTGAGAGGGTGTACAGCGCCGAGGAGGCATATGCCATCCTGGCATCAGAATCTGAGGCATCTGCGTCAGACTCCGACCCTGATTTTGACCCCGCCAACTGCTCAGAGACGTCGCTAGATACATCATCTACGCTGGCTGATGTATCTAGTGATGTTTCTGATGCAGATCCTGGGTCACCACCTGCCAGCAGGAGACGCACAGCTCCAGCTGAGGAGTGGGTAGTGCCTCATCGCCAGAGGCCAGATATCCCTCCTTTCACGGCAAATCCTGGCATCAATATTGATGTTGCAGGATTTACCGCCACACAGTTTTTGCAGGTGTTTATGGGGGATGATTTGTTGGGCCACATCGTGGCCCAATCAAATCTGTATGCCCATCAGCATTGTGCTGCGAAGCCAGACTCCTACTTGGCAAGGCAGCAATGGACCCCGCTAGATGTGCCAGAATTTCTGAAATTCTGGGCACTTACTATGCTGATGGGCATCATAAAGAAGCCCTCAATTCGCTCCTACTGGAGCAGTAGCCCCATCTGCTTTACCCCCATTTACCCCCAATCAATGTCACGTAGAAGGTATGAAAACATTTTGCGTTTCATGCACTTCAGTGACAACAGCCTGTGCCCTCCTAGAGAGCATCCCCAGTTTGACAGGCTGTATAAAATCCGCCCCCTGATTACCCACTTCGCCGCCAGGTTTGCAGAGGCTTATACACCTGGAAGGAATATCTGCGTGGATGAATCCCTAATGAAATACAAGGGAAGGCTGGGATTCAAGCAGTATATTCCTTCCAAACGCTCCAGGTATGGAGTGAAGGTGTATAAGCTCTGTGACAGCGAGAGTGGGTATACTCAGGCCTTCCGGGTGTACGAGGGAAAGGATAGTAGTCTTGACCCTCCAGGTTGCCCAGAACACATGGGAACCAGTGGCAAGATTGTGTGGGACCTACTTTTTCCCCTGATGAACAAAGGGTACCACTTGTATGTTGATAATTTTTATACAAGTGTCCCTTTGTTCAAGCTGCTGTATTGTTTTGATACAGCAGCATGCGGTACTGTTCGCAAGAACCGCGTAGGTTTCCCAGCACAGCTTGTCCGCACCCGGCTAAAAAGGGGGGAGACCTCAGCTCTGCGCCAAGAGGAGCTGTTGGCGGTCAAGTACAGAGACAAGAAGGATGTATACCTTCTATCCACCATCCACACTGAGAGGTCTGTGGAGGTCTCTGTACGTGGCAGAGCTGAGCGCATCAGGAAGCCAGTGTGCATCAAAGACTATAACCGGCATATGGGTGGGGTTGATCTGGCAGATCAGCTGCTCCAGCCCTACCAGATTATGCGGAAGTCAAGGGCCTGGTACAAAAAGGTTGCAATTTACCTGATGCAAATTGCAACCCACAATGCCTTTTTGCTCTGCAAAAAGGCAAACCCGGAGTGACGCTGTCCTTTTTACAGTTTCAGCTCCAGGTCATTTCGGGGCTTTTGTACCAGGATGCACCTGCTCCCCGGGCGGTGATGGGGGACAGAGTTGGGGCTACGCATTTTATTTAAAATCCCCCCTACTGAGGGCAAACAGAAACCCCAAAAAAGGTGCAGGGTGTGTTTCAAGAGGGGGCAGAGGAGAGACACAATCTTTTACTGCCCAGAATGCCCTGGACAACCCGGTCTGTGTCTTGGGGACTGTTTCAAGCTATATCACACTGTGCGTGATCTGTGATTTTTTTTTTTCCTTTCTATTTTTTCTCACACTCCAGTTAGTTAGTTCAGTTTAGATTTTTTTTTCTTTTACTGCACCAGACTTTTACATTTTATTCGTACCATTTTATGTTCTACAATTGGTGCTGTATTTTGCCAAAATCTTTGCACACCTATGCATGGGGGCATGGGTGTACTCAGGAGACCTTGCAGAAAACAACCTGGAGAGTTTTCATGCAGTAACAAACAACAGTGTCTCCTAAATCACAGTCCAAATCTAATGTGGGCGTAAAAATCTGAAAATTGAAAAATTACACCACACACCTTCTCAAATGTTTTGGGCTAAAACCGTTGCATCCATGGCATCAAAGCACTCCATATGCAATACCTTGGGGTGTCAACATAACAAATATAAACAATTTTCTGGCAATAATTCAAACTTGGGTATGCGGTAGACCCAAAACCAAAGCTAGGCCTAGCTGAAGAAATAATCTCAATTTCAACTCCAATGACAAAGTCATAAAAATTGTATTTGAACCTTCCCAAAATCCTGGCAAACCTATGCATGGGGGGCATGGGTGTACTCAGGAGACCTTGCAGAAAACAACCTGGAGAGTTTTCATGCAGTAACAAACAACAGTGTCTCCTAAATCACAGTCCAAATCTAATGTGGGCGTAAAAATCTGAAAATTGAAAAATTACACCACACACCTTCTCAAATGTTTTGGGCTAAAACCGTTGCATCCATGGCATCAAAGCACTCCATATGCAATACCTTGGGGTGTCAACATAACAAATATAAACAATTTTCTGGCAATAATTCAAACTTGGTATGCGGTAGACCCAAAACCAAAACTAGGCCTAGCTGAAGAAATAATCTCAATTTCAACTCCAATGACAAAGTCATAAAAATTGTATTTGAACCTTCCCAAAATCCTGGCAAACCTATGCATGGGGGGCATGGGTGTACTCAGGAGACCTTGCAGAAAACAACCTGGAGAGTTTTCATGCAGTAACAAACAACAGTGTCTCCTAAATCACAGTCCAAATCTAATGTGGGCGTAAAAATCTGAAAATTGAAAAATTACACCACACACCTTCTCAAATGTTTTGGCTAAAACCGTTGCATCCATGGCATCAAAGCACTCCATATGCAATACCTTGGGGTGTCAACATAACAAATATAAACAATTTTCTGGCAATAATTCAAACTGGGGTATGCGGTAGACCCAAAACCAAAGCTAGGCCTAGCTGAAGAAATAATCTCAATTTCAACTCCAATGACAAAGTCATAAAAATTGTATTTGAACCTTCCAAAATCCTGGCAAACCTATGCATGGGGGCATGGGTGTACTCAGGAGACCTTGCAGAAAACAACCTGGAGAGTTTTCATTCAGTAACAAACAACAGTGTCTCCTAAATCACAGTCCAAATCTAATGTGGGCATAAAAATCTGAAAATTGAAAAATTACACCACACACCTTCTCAAATGTTTTGGGCTAAAACCGTTGCATCCATGGCATCAAAGCACTCCATATGCAATACCTTGGGGTGTCAACATAACAAATATAAACAATTTTCTGGCAATAATTCAAACTGGGGTATGCGGTAGACCCAAAACCAAAGCTAGGCCTAGCTGAAGAAATAATCTCAATTTCAACTCCAATGACAAAGTCATAAAAATTGTATTTGAACCTTCCCAAAATCCTGGCAAACCTATGCATGGGGGGCATGGGTGTACTCAGGAGACCTTGCAGAGAACAACCTGGAGAGTTTTCATGCAGTAACAAACAACCGTGTCTCCTAAATCACAGTCCAAAACTGATGTGGGTGTGAAAATGAAAAATGACCACCAAACAGTATCCAATTTGTTTGGAGCAAACGGTTGCATCTATAGCATAAAAACACTCCATTTACAATACTTTGGGGTGTTAGCTTACCAAATATATGCACGTTCATAAAACTGGGGTATGTAAAAAGGCCCCTAAAAAGAAGATAAGCAAAGAAGATACTGTATGTCAAATTAGAAAATTGACAAGCACATGTCAAAGATTGGCGTAGCACCCCAGAAACAACAGAACAAATCTATATATGGGTGGTATCACTTTACTCAGAAGATGTTGCTGAACATATTTTGGGGGTGTTTTTTGGCAGTAACCCATAACTGGATTTGACAATTCATGCCTAAAGTACAATGTGTGTGAAAAAATAACCCAAAAAGTGACTACCTGAAAGTTTGACATAGAGCTAGTGCATGGAAAGTGTTAAAATACAACTCTTTGAAGCACCCTAGGGTGTGCCCTTTCTAAAAATATATGGTTGGATGGGGGTAAATTACTTTGGCCGGCTTCAAAAATGTCCAAATAGGACATGGGTGCATGATGACGAAATGTGAAAATTCCAAGTTGGAAAACTGAAATGCGCACCCCCCAAATAAGGCCTATTAGCCCCCAAATGACCCGACATACCTATACATGGGTGGTATCAATTTACTCAGAAGATGTTGCTGAACATATTTTGGGGTGCTCTTTGGCAGTAAACCTTAAAGTTCACAGTACATGTATTCTTAAATTGCGTTCAAAAAAAAAAATCACCAAAAATTTTTTTTTCTCAAACTTTGGCATAGATTTGTGGTAAAATGGTTTGCATGGAAAGAGTCAAAATACCCCAAGTTTAATACCTTGATTTGTGTACTTTAAAAAAATATGTATATGTGGCGGGTTATTCAGGAATTAGTGACAGATATCAGTGTTACAATGTCACTAGCACTAGTTTTGAAAATATTCTCTTTGGAAACTCTTTGGAAATGGCAAAGTGCTACTTGCACTTATTGTTGCATAAAATAAGGAAAAAAGCGAGGAATATGTAAACATTGGGTATTGCTAAACTCAGTACTAAATTTAGAAACTACTAAGGAATTAATTTTTTTTGACGGTTGTTGATACATAAGAAATTTTGGGGGTCAAAGTTCGAAAAAGTGGTGTTTTTTCAATTTTTTTGTCATATTTCACAATATTTTTAATAGTAAATTATATGAAATGATGAAAAAAATGGTATCTTTATAAAGTCCATTTAATGACGAGAAAAACAGTGTAAAATATGTGTGGGTTACATAAACGAGTAAGAGGAAAATTTGACGTAAACACTAACAGCGCAGAAACGTAAAAACAGCAGCGGTCACTAAAGGACGGATTTGTGTAAAACCGCCCGGTCACTAAGGGGTTAATGCAGACACATTTTAAGCTGTTTGAGCACAGGTTACTTTATGAATACATAGCCAGTAATGATATTAGAGGGAGTCACTACTATTTTTAGTTCATTTTTATTTTTTTTTGCCATATTTGTTTAATGAGATCTAGTAGATTTTAGTACAGATGTCAGAGGATGAGTTATTTTTGCCAGAAAGAGAATATCTTAAACCTATTGAGCTTTGATAAACTCTGCTACATACACTATTCATTTCTGCAACGCAGCCCCATTTCTCCTACACTTGTGTCTTTTCCATTACCTCAATTTCTGTTCCGCAAGAGTTAAATCCCACACTTGCGATGTAGTGCGTACTGTTTGAGGAGACCAGGCATTGTGGGTCGTTCAGTTGCAGGTCGTTTTCAGACGTTCCATCTAGGAAAGACTTTTCAATGTACAGAGTCATGGTGTTTTCATTACAGACCACGGTATTATCCCCTGATCAAATTGGAAAGAGAATATTTATTGGTAAATATTACAAGCTTGCATCACTATTTGTTGAACATTTTGTTGATGGGCGACCTATGAGAGATGCAGACCATTGCTAAAAACACTGACAAACCAACGAATGGAATAAACAAAATCGTTACTGTGAGATTTCCCAAGAGATTAATTAACTGGCTACTTTGTAATAGCTTGAGCTTCCATGTGAAGGTTAAGATTAATGGGCCATATTACATTCCGAATGCTAAAATGGGGACAACCTACGCTCGCTGGTTTCCCCCTAGCGGCCCCATTTTAGCAATAGATTCCCAGAGCTGGTGCTACCACGGCACCTGGCCCTTGAACGCAGCGCTATTCCCGGTTATACTCGTGGTAGAGCTTCCTCACTTTTGGATCAACAGCAGTAGGTGATGTGTGAAAGGCTGAACCCTATGGACGCATGTTTTTTTTTTCAGCCTTTGTAACTATTTAACGAGTATTACTTCTTCGAGTCCATAGGACTCCATGTAGGGTTGCACTGCAGGACTGCGAACCCTCCGTGATCTAGCTCGCGGGATATCGAGCAGCATGGCAGAGTGATCAGAGGGAGACTGCAAACTAGTTCAGTCTCACTCTGCTCGCGACCAGGAGACGCAGTGGATTAGGCCACGTTTTCGCCGCAGGATGAGAGGTGAGTATCGGATTTATTGGGGGGCTTTTTTAGCTGGTAGCAAACGATTCTGCAAAAGTGTAATCAGTTAGCACCAGCTTCTACATATTGCTAAAATAGTTTTTAACCTATCAGTGCGGTAATTAGCCCTAGGACTTAATACCTTACTTATCTTAAGGCTAATTAGAGATTGCGCATCCTATACTTAACATAGGAAGCGCAAAGTACAGTAAGCTTGAGGAAGCTGGGGCAATCACCTATGCGGTAACAGATTTTTAAAGGGCTTACCATTAGGAATGTAATATAGGGGGCATGTGTTAAAGTCACTTATCCTAGCATTAACCTTTACATATCTGAACGCTACAGTTAACATTAAGTACAGGCTGGATGGGGTAGAGGTACCATCACTGCTCTATAACCTTGGGCTCCCAGGTTCGAATCCCAGCCAGGGCACTTCTCCAGTAAGTGTCCTTGGCATAGGCATCTCTAGAGGGGGACCAGGGGTGGCAATTCCCCCCCCAGGTTATTCCTTGCACCCCCATGTTCCCCCCTCACCAGGGATCAGCTTCCCCCACTCATTCAGAATGCTGTATCTATAAAGAGTCGAAAGGGCAATGTCTGGCCTTTTCAATGATACCCAACATGATCATATTTAGTGTAAAATAAAAATCATAAATAATAAAATAAAAGCATAACAATTTTTTTAACACAGAGTTTAAATGGCTCAGCAGTGAATGGGGTTAATGGTCAGACTATATATCACATTGTTTATTGCTTTCGTTTGTGCCTTGGTTTAGTTGTATGGGTAGGCTTCATCCGTCACAGTATACATTTCGGGCCCTATTACGCTCTTAGCGTTAAAACACAGGCGCAAGGGAGGAAAAACTGCGCCAGCAGTTTCCCCCCTTGCGCCTGCGTTTTAATGCTGGATTACAATGCAGGCGCAAACAAAGCTGCCTGCTTTGTTATTGAGCATAAAATCCAGGATGCTCGCGGCAGCGCTGAGTGCAGCCGCGACCATCCACTCGCTGGAGTCCATAGGACTTCATTGAGTTCCTCCCTGCCGGCCACGTGACCAGCCGGATCTCACTTCGTGTATTGTAACTGTAATTAGCTTATCAACAACTATAACATATAGCCCTAAATGTGTTTTGTTGCTCTTTTACACTTGTGCAATGGAAATATGTAAGTAAATTTGTTTTCTTCAATCCTCTTTGGCCAAAAGCTTCACTTATTGAGCCAAAAAAAAAACTGAAAATGACTCGCACGACCAGTTTGTGATGCTGAGTACATGACAACAAACGGTACCAGCTTTTGTGAGTTTAAGGCCCCGTTCACACTGTGCGATTTATCGCGCGGATTTTGCCGCGACATGGCAGCAAAATTCGCGCGACGTCGAGCTGTGTAGCTTCTCCAATGCATTTCAATGGAGCTGTTCACATCTTGCCGCGCGTCGCAGTAGCATGTCGCTGGTACATGACCCTTTTTTTTCGATTTGATATCTGCAATTTTGCGATTTGTATTGGTGGTGCTTTGCAAAAATTGCACAAAACAGCGATGTCGCGCGACATTATCGCACCATGTCACGAATATGAAAATCGCGCGGAAAGTCGTGCGATTTTCAAATCGCACAGTGTAAATGGGGCCTAAACAAGCACTAGACGTTGCATGATATGCAGGGTATTTGTCCAAAGACGACTTCAAATTGGCAGGTCTCTCAAAATCAGAAAGGAGTGGAAAAGAGTCTTTTTTTTGTTCTTCTGTATTCAACATTCACAGCAATGCAAATAATGTCAACAAAACAAAAATTATATATGCAAATGTTAAAATGATTTATTAGTCGCTCACCAGGCTCTGAGACAGTTTCAGATGTTGGATGTTGGCATTGACTGGATTAGGGATTAGTCCAAAGAGGACTAAAGACGAGATATATGGGTCTACAGTTCTTGCGGATGACATTTCATGGGCTTGGCCTAAACTATAGACTAAATATTGAGTAAAAATTAAGTGTCATGGAAAATGTTCATGGTAAATTTAGGACCCTATTACAATCTTTGCGCAAACGTTAACGCATGTGCAAAAACGCATCAACGCGATTGGCAAAACCCTTTGCGCGGAACATCGTATTACAAAGTCAGCACAACAAATGCGCGTAATCGTCTAACGCGGGTGGACCTGCACGAACCCTTTGCGAGCGTATTGTACTGCGCACGTCCTATACTTAACATTGTGAGCGCAAATTCATATGTGCGTTGGTATGCGGATGGTATTACAATCTATGCGCAGTTTATGGCAATTCTGAACGACCTGGCCGAAACCAAATACACCAGCCCAAAAAAAAATACAGCAAAGTATAGTTATACATTCTATGCATACCCAAACAATAAGATCTTTTCAAAAAAATATAATCTTTATTCAAAATAGAACGCAGAGTCAAAAGACAATTTGTTAAAAATCATTGAGATATATGTCATTAGATGCATTCTGGCAACGAATAAATGGTTATCCAATATTTTATTCTATTACATCAGTTATTTAGTAGTCCAAACGTCAGTATTTCAGGTTCTTATATCATAACATATCAATATACAGGAACTAACGAAAGACCCAAATAAATATAGACGGAGGATAGTTTCGAATTTGTGAGTGAGGTGTTTTAATGGACCGTTATGGTATTATGGACTAGGGATGAGCTGTTCGGTTCAGAGTTCGAACTGAACTTAGCATGTTCGGTCTGCTCGCGAACTCTGAACATTTCCGGGTGTTCGGCGCATGTTCGACCACAATGCATCACAATGGCCCACAATCCACTTTTACACTGGCCTGAAGCTCGTAATTGGCTACAGCCTTGCACCTGACCACAGGTCTGGTGCAAGACAGGTTCAACAGTATGCCAATCACGGCTCAGAGTCCTGATTGGGCAAATTTTGCCCAATCATGGGCTCACAGAGCCAAGTCCCGCAGCACACTATATAAGGTTTCCACACACCGCTTCAGCATGCATTTGAGAGGAGATTTCATAGGAGATTGTTGTTGAGTGTTCTTACTGCCGGTCTGCCATGCTACTGGGGGGAGTCTGGGGGTCTCATTTCTACAAAACATTTGGGAATTGAGGTGATCTGTGTCACGACCCACTACGCGCGCTGCTGCACAAAGACGCCGGGTTAAGCCGCTCACTATCTATCTATCTTAGACCCAGATAATTACGCACGCTTATCTACCCATCCCGGCCACACTTTCTCTCACAACAGGCACATAGAGCGCAATATACTGATCCCAGGATTGCAACGCAGTACAAGTCTTCTCCTGAAGCGCGTACTAACTACGTCTCCCACAATCCCTGCAGTCTCTTTTTCCTATTCTATTAGTAACGCTGCCACCAGTCCTCATGGACACCACGCGCGTCGCGACTGGAGACGCAGGGCTTAAGCAACCGCACTGTCTCCTGACGACCGCAACTCACAATTTCTTATATATAACCGAGCTTAAAGCAAATGGCAATACTCCCAATCTCTTAGTTAGCGTGG
Source organism: Leptobrachium leishanense (assembly GCA_009667805.1). Classification (NCBI taxonomy): domain Eukaryota; kingdom Metazoa; phylum Chordata; class Amphibia; order Anura; family Megophryidae; genus Leptobrachium; species Leptobrachium leishanense. The sequence continues at coordinate 82,619,896 of CM019072.1, read as the reverse complement.
ATTTCATCAGCCAGAGTCAAAACTTAAATACTTTTTGTTGATTTATGATAGAAAAATCACAGTGCTTTGTTACAGAAAAAATTATAACTAGAATAAATCAATTAATTACACACTACACAGCAAATAAAAGAAAAAGGGTGAACCATAGAGCAATTACTTACGAAGAGCTATTCATTAAGCTAGCATCAATGGTCGCCTGGAGATAGAGCATGGACAGATCAGTCCTCTTTCGAAGGTACCCCAAGTGATCAGCCCCAGCACATGGCCAGTTTTCAGAATTTATACCCTTCCTGATGCTTCCAGCCCACCCCCAAATGGCCCAGTGTCCTGCACTACATTTCCCAGAGTCCCCTTTGCTACAGCGCATGTCAATTAATCTTTAATTGCCCAAAGGTGACCCTCTTCCCCCCAGACCCCCCTAAGAGATCAAGGATGTGCTTCCTGTCTTTGAAGATAGATAGGGTCTAGATCTTGGTGCCGGGCTGGCTCTCAAGGTGTGATTTACTATGTCAGTGTACAAAAGAAATTCCCTTTTTACAACTACGTGTTATTTCCTCCCTCCAGGAGAGGATCTTTAATCTTTATACCAGAGTTGAATCAGAGTTCTGTATATATTTAATCTATATATCACTCACTATGTCTGAAAGAACAAAAAAGGACAGGCAGACGCTCCCAGACACAGATAAGAGGGCAAGCAGCCCCTGTGTCGGGAGGCTGTGCCTCTGGTCGTGGTGCACCCTCTGCAGGGGCACGCTTGTCCTTTCTAACTGGTGCTGGCCGTTTTAAGCAGCAGCAACATACTGAGGATTTGGTGGATTGGCTAACCAGGCCATCCTCATCCTCCGAGTCCTCTGCCAGCCAGGCTTGTAGTGCTTTACAGTCCACCTCAGCTGACAAAACATTTAATGCAGCCTCCATGTCAACAGCTACTCCTGCCGTAGCCTCGCTATCACATACGGAGGAGTCAGCTGAATTGTTTGACTACAATGAGAGTGACATGCTGCTTGAGGATGCGCAGCAAGTACAGTGCTCTGATTCAATCTCTGAGGTTGAGGAAGGGAGTATAATCAACCTAGAGGAAGGGGGTGCCAGTGATGACACACAAATAACTGGCACTCATGTTGCCACAGCAGCTGCAGCATACTGCCAAGTTGGCTCCAATGACGAGGAGATAGGGGGTGAAGATGACATTGATGATGAGGTCACTGACTCCACCTGGGTGCCAGATCGAACAGAGGAATCAAGTGAGGAGGAGGGGAGGAGGAGGAGGCACAGCAAACACGAGGCACAACATCCTCTATGACCAACCGTAGCACTAGCCAGTCCAAGGCATCAGATGTCAGAGCTGCTCCGGTGCAGAGCGCTGTTGTCAAAGCACACATGCAGGAACTCTGTTGTCTGGGAGTTCTTTAAGAAATGTGCAGCAGAGCGCACTGTTGCTATTTGTAATCTATGTCAGATGAGGCTGAAGCGTGGGAAAGACACCGGACACTTGGGTACCACGTGCTTGGAGGCAACATATGAACACCTGCCACACATCCCGTTTGCGCAAAACTTTGCGTAGGTCCTCCTCCTCCTCCTCATCTGTCTCTACCCCCACTGTATGTCCTGCCATGTCATTGCCTACAACCTCCACTGACAGGGATGATGCTACAGTAATGGATGTACCAGCTCCTTCCTCACAATGTGACATGATCCCATCAGCTGAAGATTTACGCAGTCAGATTACGTTGCCGCAGCTGCTGCAGCGTAAGAAAAAATATAGTCCCAACCATCCCCAAGCACAGCGTCTAAATGCCAGTTTCGCAAAATTACTCGCATTGCAGCTGCTGCCTTTCCAGCTGGTGGACTCTGCTCCCTTCCGTGAATTTGCTGAATGTGCTGTACCAAAGTGGCAGGTTCCAAAACGCCATTACTTTTCACGCAAGGCCATTCCAGCACTATACCAACACGTGGAAGACAATGTTATCCAGTCATTGGAAAAGGCAGTCAGCAACAAGGTGCATGTGACTTTAGACAAGCATGGACAGGGCCATTACATTTCCTTCACGGCACACTGGGGTAACTCTGATTGCAGCTGGGAGGGATCCAAGATGGGGCTCTGTGCTGGAGCTTGTCATCCACCACGCCTACAGAAAGCTGCTTGTATGAGGTCTGTCTGCTCCACCACCTCTTCCTCCTCCTCCTTCTCTGTCTCTGGTGAAGTGGCAGTTAAACCGACGCGTGGCAGGGGCTACGCAATCGCTCAAGCAAAAAGATGCCATACTGTGCTTGAGCTGGTTTGTTTAGAGGACAGGAGCCACACCGGGCCAGAAATTCTGTCAGCTCTGCAGGGCCAGGTGCAGAGATGGTTAACACCACGCCAGCTTGAGCTGGGAATGATCGTCTGTGATAATGGCAGCAACCTTCTCTCCGCCCTATGCAAGGGTAAATTGACGCATGTACCATGCCTAGCACACGTCCTAAATCTAGTGGTACAGCGTTTCCTAACCAAGTACCCAGGGCTGCCAGAGCTTCTCAGCTAGGCCAGAAAAGTCTGCAGCAACTTCAAACGGTCATTCCCAGCAAGCGTTCGCCTGGCAGAAATTCAAAGAGAATTCCACCTTCCCACAAACCGTCTGATCTGTGACATGCCCACCAGGTGGAACTCGACATTAGCAATGCTGCAGCGTCTGCACAAGCAGCAGAGGGCCATCAACGAGTACTTGTGTGAGTATGGCACAAGGACAGGTTCAGGTCAACTTGTTTCCCCCCCCACAGTGGCTGATGATCAAGGATGCATGCACTGTACTGTCACCATTTGAGGAGGCAACGAGGATGGTGAGCAGGAACAGTGCATACATCAGTGACCCAATTCCTTTAGTGTTCCTGCTGGAGAACACTCTGTGGGGAATTATAGATGTGGCTCTAGAGGCAGAGCAGCGGGAGGAAGAGGAGGCCTTCCCTAGCTCTCAAGGCCCCAGTCTTTCCGCAGACAGCATTCCAGCAGGTCCTACTCAGATCAGACAGGAGGAGGATGAGGAGGAGGAATATTTAAGTAGTGGGGTCATTGAAGGTGCGGATTCCTCAAGGGAGGGTTTCGTGTGCCCAGAAACACAAGGGCTAGTGCGTGGCTGGGAGGAGGAAGTGCACGATGGGGTCATCCTCATTGACCAGGAAGACTCGGAAGCTAATGCCACCTCCAACCTACGCTGCATGGGCTCCCTTATAATGCAAAGCCTGCTAAAGGTCCCCAGGATTCGTGCTATCAAGGAGAGGGATCATTACTGGTTGGCAACCCTTCTTGATCCACGATACAAGGGTAAAGCTGTAGAGCTCATCCTGCCCGCACAGAGGGAGCACATGAAAAAACTTGAGGACGATCTAAAGCGACACTTGTGTAACACCTTTCCAGGCACTGGTAGGTTACCAAGTGATGACACAGGTGCTTCTGAGGCTGCGGATGATCAGAGGAATAGTGGTGAAGGCCAGGGCCTCTTGACTGATGCATTTTTAATTTTTTTTAGTCCACGACGCCCAGGGACGTCAAAGGTAGGCACCCATTGCCAGCGTCTTCACCATATGGTGCAGAACTAACTAGGGGCAAGGGCAGACCTGGATACCTTTCCAGCAGATGATCCACTGGCTTACTGGGTGTTGAGATTGGATCACTGGCCAGAACGCTATGCAGCTACTAGGTTGCCCTTTGTGACGGGACGGCCGCCACTATGCTGTAGCGCAGTACAACAGTTCAAGTGTTTATTTATTTGTGTGTTATTAAAAGTTCGTTAGCCCTATTTTTATGAGTACCCCAATGTGATTTTCCCCGTTTTATATATATGCCAGTTAACTAAAGATTTCTGATGTCTGTGTGTTATTCCCTGTATAGTGTAGATCTCTGTATTAGTACCTGCTATTGTGTAAATTCTCTCAGTAAGAGATCCCTTTTGTTTACGTGCTTTCTCTTCCCCCATTCTCCATTGTTTGAAGGTCCTGGGTAGTTAATCTGATTTGTGCAGTTATCTGCTTGATTGTATGTAAATGAGGTTGGTGGTTGAGTGTATCTCTGTGTTGTGTAATAAACAGTCAGTTCTATTCTGACCAAGCTTGAAGTCACGACTCATGTTTTGGAGTACCAGGAATCTTCTGCCCGCTGTGCCAAGGAAAGGCTCCAGGTCTACATCTTCGGCTTATTTCTGGGGGTGCTAGTCAGGCTCTCTATAGGCACTGGGCCTTGAGCTGCGGCTAAGGTACAAGAGAAAGGTGCGAGAGTCACGAGGAGAAACTGGGTGCCCAGCGAGGAAGCAGCATTTGGCAGATGTGACCCTGTCCGGGCACAGAGATCTGCTACACCCTTCATCTAGCATGCTTTCTGAAAGGACGTTCAGTGCCACTGGAGGTTTTGTCACAGACAAAAGAGTGCGTCTGTCCACTGACTCTGTAGACCGGCTGACATTTATAAAAATGAATCAGTCCTGGATCAGCAGCTATCAATCCCCTGATGCTGAAGTAACGGAATAGATCGGGGATGTCTTCTGCATTCACAAAACCTCCAGCACTGAACTCTTCCACAATACCACAAAAGGGTTACGGTGTGAAGGCACTTGCTGCCATGAAAGCCACAATATCTGGGTGCACTGATGTCTTTACCAGATGCATATCTTTTTAATATAGAACTGCAAGGTCCACCCCAGCATTCTTCCACAATACTACAGAGGGGTTACTGTATGAATGCACTTGCTGGCCTGGCACCAAAAGCACAATATCTGGGTGCACGGACGCCTTTACCAGATGCATTTCTTTTTAATATAGGATCGCAAGGTCCACCCCTGCATTATTCCACAATACTACAGAGGGGTTACTGACACTGTATGATAGTACTTGCTGGCCTGGCAGTCTGGCACCTAAAGCACAATATCTGGGTACACTGACGCCCATTACCAGATTCATATCTTTTTAATATAGGACCACATGGTCCACACCTGCATTCTTCCACAATACTACAGAGGGGTTACTGTAGGAATGCACTTGCTGGCCTGGCACCAAAAGCACAATATTTGGGTGCACTGCCACTGACGCCTGTATCAGATTCATATCCTCAGAGGGGTTACGGTGTGACGGCACTTTGGCCGATGCTAAAGGCCCAATTTTAAAGCACCTATTGTTACTTTCATCCAAAGCCTGCATAAGTTTCACAATAATTTAGGCAAAAAAAACATCACTAAACTTTTTCTGCGTGTCCGAAAATGTCTCCTCTTTTCATACAGACTGCCGGCCCAAGCAGTTGTTTATGGATAGATTAAAGGAAAAGCCTTTACCGTCTTTTGAAATGTAATTGTTTTGTTTTTAAGTGTTTCTATACATCCTAGAAATCCGCCACTTCATGGGCAGGTTATGGGGACCTCCTAGGCACGATATTTGAAGGAATTTTTCGTTTTTATTTTTAACCCTTATTTCATGGAAAACTCACTGTCCCTTTAAAAACGTTTTTTTTTTTTTACTTTTTTTCCTTGTTTCCTGTCACCCAGGGCACTACCCGGACCCCCATACACATTTTATGGCAAATATCTAGCATATATGCCCTCTTAGAGGGCACTCTAAAAACCGAATTTTAGGCCCCATTGACTTGTATTGAGTCCGAGTTCGGGTTCGAACATTTGGAAAGTTCGGGTTCGAATACGAACCGAACTCGGCCGTGTTCGGCTCATCACTACTTCTATCTCACAATCTTAGATTTTCTGTATTTATGCTTGTACCTTCACCGGGATCGTCGTGGTCAGAGGTGTCATAATCAGAAGCAGATGGACCTTCAGCACCATCCCCTTTATTTTGTTTTGGTGGAAACCTATATACATTTTCTCCCTTATAATCTTTGTTGTCTCTCATAAATTTCCTATGTTTCCTGTCCTTAATTTCTTTATCAAATCTATCTAATTTGGTCTTTAATGGAGTCTCCAGTTTCTCAACGAGAGAATCTGTCTTAAATTTTTGTACTTTTTCCAGCTCAATATCAATCACCTCTCCAATTTCCCCCAGAATTTCTTTTTCATGCTTAATCAAGATATCCATAAATTTCTTTGAACACACGATAGCGGCTTTCTCCCATTCAGTTAGAAAATTAACATGCTTAATATGAGTTGCTGGTGGAACATTAACCACTTGGCTGCTAAGGACGTGCCCAGCGCATCCTGCCAAGTGCACCTCCTGGGCTATGGACGTGCTGAGCGCGTCCTAGTACAGAAGGCAGCAATCGGCCGGGATTCCGGCCGATTGCTGCCCCCCCCCCCCGGTGCGGGCTGACATTTTGGATGTCAGCCTGGTACTCCGGGACCCCGGGAGGCCATTAGATGTCATTGCGGCACTTTTACGCCTTATATCAGTGACTATAGCAACATCGAAATGCTCTGCTCTTTGGTCTGTCAAGAAATTGAAAAATTAGATGAATTTACCATAAATGCGTCAGTTCCATACAATATTTCTAAAAATGAGTTCCAAGCCCTTAATCAAGTAGGCAGATAAAGGGGGCAATATTGTGGTATTAAGTATAGAACAATATAAAAGTATGGTACAGACAATTCTAGAAGATACAACTACATATAGTGTTTTGACACAAAATCCAACCATTCGTTTTTCGACAGAACTCAATACTATATTGACTGATGCATGAGGTGCTGGTGTAATCACTCAAAAAGAATATGAATTTATGAAACCGATTTTCCCCGACGCTTTCCACCTTTTATGCACTCCCCAAAATTCATAAAAAAATCCATGCACCACCTGGATGCCACATAGGCTCAGGCTGTATGAATCTCACACAAATTGCAATTATTTATATTGATAAAATACTTTAAAAATTTGTATGTCAACTTCCCTCATATGTAAGGGACTCTAAACAAATGCTAAATTTTTTGTCCAACTGTACCATTCCTAACAATACTTTACTTTGCAGTTTGGACTTTGAGTCCCTTTACAGCTGTATCCCTCATGATCTGGGCCTAAAACATGTGAAATACTATCTGGACACAAGAGGGGAAATACATAGAAAATATACTGAATTTGTCTTGCAACTCTTACAATTTATCCTGACACACAATTTTTTCACCTTTGACAATACCTTCTATAGACAAGTGACTGGGATGGCCATGGGGACGGTCATGGCACCATCCTATGCAAATTTACATTTAGGATGGTGGGAACAATTTATTGTGAATGGCCCAGATTTGATTGAATTTCGGCCCTTTTTAATAGAATGGAAACGCTATAATCGACGATGTCGTTATACTCTGGAGGGGCAGTCGTGACACCTTTGTTAACTTTGTTGAAAGACTTAAATGAAAATCAGTTAAATCTTAAATTTACCTTTGAAATCCAAGAATGTACACTTAATTTCCTTGACTTTTCAATTTCCAAACAACCCACATGGACAATTAGCTACTACACTGTATAGAAAGGAAACGGCTACAAATAGCCTCCTAGACTGGAAGAGCTTCCACCCCCTCCCATTGAAACGTGGGATACCCAGGGGACAACATATTCGGCTACGCAGAACTTGTTCCTCTTTGGACGAGTTTAAATTGAAGGCCAGTGATTTAAGAGAAATGTTTAAACAAAAAGGTTACCCCAACCGATGTCTAAAAAAAGCGTATCAAAATGCATTGATGATTGATCGAGATATTACACTTCAAGAGAAAAGCAATAAAGATGAGAAATGTATCAGAATGATAGGTAACTTCGATACAGGGCAGCAACAGCTTCAAATTTGTGAACATTTCTGGCCACTACTCATTCAGGATCCTCATCTCTGTAAAGTACTATCCAAACATGCCTCTAACATCGCAACGTTGTTCCAATATTGGTGACCAAGTTACACAGTCACTTTTCTATATCGAATCCTTTGAATCATAACTGGCTCGCTGTCATGCCCCGCTCCGCGGCCCACTCCCGGTCCAGACCGCCATGATGGGAGAGGTGCTCTACTCACCCGAGATCCCTCGTGGCACGTCGCTCCAAGTTCCTGGTCCGCAGGATGGAGAGGGAGAGCCAGGAGACGCCCCACGCCGCCGACTGAATCCGAGTCCTGAAGAGGAAAGTGCGCACGCGCGAGAACAAACTCTCCTAAGTAGTATAAAACCGGGTACTCTGGCGCCCTCGGCTGGCCGATTGGAGATCCTCGAATGCCTCCCATTGACCTACCAAAATTCCAGGTACCTCAACTCCACCTACAATACCCAGGTGAAAGGTATTTCCATGATCCCATGAACCCTATTTAATTCCGCCTTCCTTCCCAGCACATTAACCAGGTTCTACTGTGCCTTCCGCCTCAGTTTCCTAGTGCTCCTCGTATCCTTGACCACGTTATCTTCAACCCTTCGACCCGGATTGTGCCACCGACTACGCTGCCTTCTTCAACCCTTCGACCCGGATTGTGCCACCGACTACGCTGCCTTCTTCAACCCTTCGACCCGGATTGTACCACTGACTACGCTGCCTTCTTTGACCTGATTGTGCACACCGACTACGCTGCTTCTTCAACCCCTTCACCCGATTCTGCCACCGACTACGCCATCCTCTACAACCCTTCGACTCGGATTTGTACCTATTGACTACATGCCTCGCCATCATCTTCGTTATTCCCGTTGTTCTTTCTGGACTTGCCTACGAATTTCATTCCAACCTTTTGGCTGTATTGTTTTCTGGACTTCAGTTACTATTATGATTCACTAAAGATTGCTTACTCTCCATCGTCTCCTGATTTCCTTACCCACAGTTTGCCATTGGGTTCCATACTCACATTCAAAGGGGACTCAAACCCTGCATTACAGAAGAACCTGGTTCATCATGGAACCCGCAAGCACAGCTCAAGTCCTTGCTATTCTCACTGAACAGATGGCCGCCCTAGCTAAGATGGTACAGAACCTACAGACCAGCCAGGAGACTTTACTCCACAGAGAGAGGAGTCGCGCCGAAGCCACGGCACTGCCTCCTTCACCTTCCGGCTCCATCATCCAACAAGCTGAACTCCTTACTCCAGAACCCAGAGCCAACGCACCTGAACGGTTTTCCGGCGATCGCACAAGGTACCGCACCTTTATTACCGCTGTGTGAACTTATGTTTTCTCTTTGTCCCCGTACTTATGGATCCGATTCCGTAAAGGTGCGTTCAGCCATCTTGTTGATGTCCGGAGCTCCACAGGACTGGGCCTTCCAACTCCTACGTGAAGGGAGTCCTCTTCTATCCTCCTGGAATTCCTTTGTCCAAGCCATGAACCCTATATATGATGACCCTCTGCGTTCATCAACCGCATTATCCACCATTCGACATCTGCGACAAGGACGACGACCAGTGGAGGACTACATCTCTGAATTTCGAGCCGTGGCTGCAGACACAGGCCTGAACGACGTAGGTCTTAGAGATCATTTCCGTTATGGCCTCTCTGATCAACTAAAGGATGAACTGGCTCGAATAGGGGTACCCACAACACTGGACGCCATGATCCTGCAATCTCTAACCCTGGACCAATGCTTCAGAGAAAGACGTCAGGAGAGAATGGCCGCCGCTCCTTCCCTACCTGCCCGGCGGTCTGAAACTCCTTCTACGACCTCTGTCAAACCTCCCAACTCCACTCCTTCGCTCCCCGAACCTATGGAGATTGGTCTAGCACGAGGTCCCCTGTCCTCTGCCGAACGAAGCAGACGACGCACTCAAAACCTCTGCCTGTACTGCGGTCAGCCTGGTCACCTCCTACGTAGCTGTCCTATATGACCACCGCTTCCTTCCGACAGAGGTAAGAACCATCCTTCCTTAATTTCACTTCAATGTGTATTTGGTTCCACCTCCGCTCATCTGACCATTCCTGTCATCCTGCAGTGGGGAGATAGAAGTGTGAACGTGTCTGCCATCATAGACTCCGGAGCTAGTAACAACTTCTTCGATCTCACCCTCGCCACCTCCCTAGCAGTTCCTACATGACCAAAGACGACTCCCACGCCTTTACAAATGGTCGACGGAAGCACTCTACGTACTGGTCCCATCACCCATGAAACCGCTCCTCTGCTGCTACTCATCGGAACCAAGCACCAAGAGCACCTTCAGTGGGACATTGTACCTTCCCCTTTGTTCCCTCTGGTTTTAGGGCTTCCTTGGCTCCGTACCCATAACCCTTCCATCGACTGGTCCTCCAATACCGTCTCTTTTCCCTCTCATCATTGTCAACACTTCTGTATGAACGGGTATACCACCGATAAGATCGGTTTTTCTACCTATCCAACTTCTGAATTACCGGTCAAATATTCTGACTTTCAGGATGTGTTTGAGAAGAGAGGGGCGGACATACTACCTCCACACAGAGAATACGATTGCCCCATTGACCTCCTTCCAGGAGCACCCATACCCCATGGACGCATTTACAACTTGTCCGTTCCTGAATCTCAATCCTTGAAGGAGTATATTGAGGACGGGCTCCAAAAAGGATTCATACGTCACTCCACTTCACCTGCCGGGGCCGGTATCTTCTTTGTCAGGAAAAGAGATGGTGGACTCCGACCATGCGTCGACTACAGAGCATTGAACGCAATCATGGTACGTAACAGTTACCCGTTACCACTGATCTCCGAACTACTGGATCGAGTGAAGGATGCTTGTATTTTCACTAAAATTGATCTTCGAGGAGCCTATAATTTGGTGCGCATGAGACGGGGGGACGAGTGGAAGACCGCTTTCCGTTCTCGATACGGTCAGTTTGAGTATCGCGTCATGCCGTTCGGCTTGTGCAACGCCCCAGCCCCCTTTCAACATTTCCTCAATGACATCTTTCGTGACATCCTGGATACCTTCCTGGTGATTTACTTGGATGATCTACTGATTTTCTCCTGTTCTCTCCAAGAGCACGAACAGCACGTCCGACTCGTCCTGTCTCGCCTCCGTCAACACAAATTGTATGGAAAGATCGAAAAAAGCACCTTCGAGGCTCCCTCCATCGAGTTTCTGGGATACATCCTGTCACCGGGGCACGTCGAGATGGATAAAACCAAAGTCAAGGCCATCCTCGATTGGCCAACAGTTCATGGGATTTGCCAACTTCTACCGCCGCTTCATCCGATCCTTCTCACACCTTAGCGCACCTATTACATCGCTAACCAAAAAGGACGTGCGATTTCAATGGTCTACGGAGGCTCAGCAGGCCTTCGAAAGACTTAAGGAAAGCTTCACCCAAGCACCCGTTCTAAAACAACCTGAGATTCACCTCCCATACTACTTAGAAACAGATGCCTCCGACATTGCTTTAGGAGCAATCTTATCCCAGAAGTTCGGGGACAAGAAACTCCTGCATCCGGTAGCCTTTTACTCCAGACGCCTCAATTCTGCCGAACGAAACTACAACAGAGGTGAGAAAGAGTTGCTGGCGATTAAAAATGCTCTCGAAGAATGGAGACACCTTCTTGAAGGAGCAACACATCCTGTGACAGTTTTCACCGACCATCGCAACCTTGAATATCTCCGTACCGCCAAACGACTCCGACCCCGACAAGCCAGGTGGGCACTTTTCTTCTCTCGTTTCTCACTGCTCATTACCTACCGACCCGGAACAAGAAATGGAAAGGCGGATGCCCTCTCCCGTCAGTATGATTCCAGCACCCCCACTACCGCAGTTCCAAACGACACTATCCTACCTGGTAGCTTCTTTTGTGCCACAAAAGACACTCTAATGGAACACATACGAAGACACAGTCGAAATCCACCAACTAACATCCAGGGACTCATTCCCATCGAAGGATTCCTGTACCACGAGAAACAGATATATGCGCCTCCTGAGGCCCGTCTACAAGTTCTACAACATGCGCACGATATCCCAGCTTCCGGACATGGGGGTGTCATGAAGACCATAAACACCATACAACGATACTTTTGGTGGCCCTCCGTCAAGAAGGACGTTGCCGCCTTTGTTCTTTCCTGCCCTGTCTGTGCACGAAACAAACAACCACGAGCTTGTCCTGCCGGTCTTCTACAACCCCTAGCGCTTCCACTGCATCCATGGAAAGACCTCTCGATGGATTTCATCGTGGACCTGCCGCCCTCACGTCAACACACAACTATCTTTGTAGTGGTAGACCGTTGTACGAAGATGGCCCACTTCATACCAGCGATAGGTCTCCCTACCGCTGCCCGCACGGCTACCCTCTTTATCAGAGAAATATTCCGACTACATGGCATCCCTGATTCCATCGTCTCAGACAGGGGATCCCAATTCACTTCTCGCTTCTGGTCTCAAATGTGTCGTAGCCTAAAAATTACTAGATATCTCTCTTCTGCATTTCATCCCCAGAGCAACGGTCAAACCGAACGGACGAACCAGACGTTGGAACAGTACCTTCGCTGTTACACCACACATCTCCAGGACGACTGGCTGGACATCTTGCCACTCGCTGAGTTCGCCTATAACAACCAGGTACATTCGTCAACTCGCCTTTCTCCTTTTCATGCCAACTATGGATATCATCCCGATATTCTACCCGACATACCTCTGAACACTCCGGTTCCTGAAGTATCAAACCGACTAAGACCCCTATGTCTCCAGTTACAAATGTTACGCCAACAACTACAACTGGCTCAAGACAACCAAAAAAAGTATGCAGACCATAACCGAAGACCTGCTCCACAATACACACCCGGAGACAAAGTGTTGCTATCCACTGCCCATCTCCGATTGGACTGCCCATCTAAGAAATTGGGGCCCCGCTTCATCGGCCCGTTCCAGGTCCTCAAAATGGTCAATCCTGCGGCAGCCCATTTAACTCTTCCTTCCTCCTACAGGATTCACCCGGTTTTTCATGTCTCCCTCCTAAAGCCTTGGCGTGAAAATCCTTTTCCTGGACGGCACACCGACCCGGTCCCTCCCGTGTCTGTGTCCGGAGAAGAAGAGTACGAGGTCTCGAAGATCCTAGATTCCCAGCTCCGCTATGGCAAGTTGGAATACCTAGTTCACTGGAAGGGTTACGGTCCTGAAGACCGATCCTGGGTACCTGACGCCAATATCCATACTCCGGCTAAGGTTCGTGCCTTTCACCTTCGTTACCCTTCCAAGCCGTCAGTGAAGCGCACCCGGGGGTCGCGCCTTGGTGGGGGGTCCTGTCATGCCCCGCTCCGCGGCCCACTCCCGGTCCAGACCGCCATGATGGGAGAGGTGCTCTACTCACCCGAGATCCCTCGTGGCGCGTCGCTCCAAGTTCCTGGTCCGCAGGATGGAGAGGGAGAGCCAGGAGAAAAGTGCGCACGCGCGAGAACAAACTCTCCTAAGTAGTATAAAACCGGGTACTCTGGCGCCCTCGGCTGGCCGATTAGGGGTACTGCATGACACCTGCTCTGGAGATCCTCGAATGCCTCCCATTGACCTACCAAAATTCCAGGTACCTCAACTCCACCTACAATACCCAGGTGAAAGGTATTTCCATGATCCCATGAACCCTATTTAATTCCGCCTTCCTTCCCAGCACATTAACCAGGTTCTACTGTGCCTTCCGCCTCAGTTTCCTAGCGCTCCTCGTATCCTTGACCACGTTATCTTCAACCCTTCGACCCGGATTGTGCCACCGACTACGCTGCCTTCTTCAACCCTTCGACCCGGATTCTGCCACCGACTACGCCATCCTCTACAACCCTTCAACTCGGATTGTACCATTGACCACGCCATCATCTTCGTTATTTCCCGTTGTTCTTTCTGGGACTTGCCTACGAATTTCATTCCAACCTTTTGACTGTATTGTTTTCTGGACTTCAGTTACTATTTATGATTCACTAAAGATTGCTTACGCTCCATCGTCTCCTGATTTCCTTACCCACAGCTTGCCATTGGGTTCCATACTCACACTTCACAGGGGACTCAAACCCTGCATTACACTCGCTAAACAACTCTTGGGTACCTACAAATGCGGTAAACGCAAGGGTTGCAAATATATATTGAAAGACTCCAAAAAATTCTCAAATGTGGATAGCACCGAATCCTTTGTAGTAAAGGAGTTTTCTAACTAACACAGCAGGCATTCTAGATTTGCTTATCTGCAGTTGCTGAAGCAAATATATTGGAAAGACAATACGCCCTTTGAAAGTACGAATTTTGGAACACATACGCTCTGTTAGGTACCCATGAGACACTCTGATTACACGGCACCTCTTCCATCAGCACCATAATAGTGCCGAGGATTTAAGATTTATGGTAATTGAACAAGTCCGTATGGGACAATGTGGCGGAAATCTGGATAGGAAGTTACGCCAAAGAGAGGCCTATTGGATATATCAATTGGGAACAAGATACCCAGGAGGCCTGAACGAGAGCTTCACCTTCTCTCCCTTTATATAACCCATTCCTTCTGCCATATCAGAATCATGTTTTTTCTTTAATTCTCATTGATGTGTGTTGGTCCCCTTTAGCCCTGAATAAATTTGGGTGCCAATTCATTTATTATCTCTCTACCCTCATCCCTCCCTCCATATTGGGCTCCTTAATATTGAAACGAAGATCCGTAATTTGTTTATGGGTTAATAGACCTTAAACATCCTCTTGGTATGTGCTTCAGATTAAAATTTAATAACTGTGCTCCATTAAAAATTGAACTTTTCCTGTTTCTGATAGGGATCTATAATTCACCTTTATATGATTGATAAATATTTTTAGAGAGTGTATGCCCTATGCTGATATGTCTTTTATTTATTAAGATGATGTTGACAGTTATGTAATTGGCGACATGGCTACTATCCCTTTAAGATCCGTTCGACTTTAGCTTCCTTTTTTACGATTAAAAGGGAGTGTTTATTTTTCCGGTATAAAACGCCAATGGTTACTTAGCAACATCCTGTCGTCATAACAACTGGGTCCTCTCAAATGTATCATGATAGAAACTGAATTTCCACTCCTATTGGTTCTTGCAGCAGTAACTATGAGCACTAGGGCTGTGCAATTAATTGCAATTGCAATCGAATCGCGATTTCCGACCATGCAATTTCTAAATCGCATAAGGCTGCAATTTTCGGCTCCCTGTTAACTTCCGGCAGCATGGTGCTTTGGGTGCTCGCAGGGGGAACCACGTGACGAGCCACGTTCTCGCGGCTCGTCACATGGTTCCCCCAGGCGAGCGCCCAAGCTCCATGCTGCCAGAAGTTAACAGGGAGCCGAACACGTGGCGCACAGGGGTGAGCTGGGGCAGTATCCACGTGCTGGGGCAGTATATCCATGAGCTGGGGCAGTATATCCATGAGCTGGGGCAGTATATCCATGAGCTGGGGCAGTATTTCCATGTGCTGGGGCAGTATATCCATGTGCTGGGCAGTATATCCATGTGCTGGGGCAGCATTTCCATGTGCTGGGGCAGCATATCCATGTGTTGGGGCAGCATATCCATGTGCTGGGGCAGCATATCCATGTGCTGGGGCAGCATATCCATGTGTTGGGGCAGCATATCCATGTGCTGGGGCAGCATATCCATGTGCTGGGGCAGCATATCCATGTGCTGGGGCAGTATATCCATGTGCTGGGCAGTATATCCATGTGCTGGGCAGTATATCCATGTGCTGGGGCAGTATATCCATGAGCTGGGGCAGTATGGCAGTATATCCATGTGCTGGGGCAGTATATCCATGTGCTGGGGCAGTATATCCATGTGCTGGGGCAGTATATCCATGTGCTGGGGCAGCATTTCCATGTGCTGGGGCAGCATTTCCATGTGCTGGGGCAGCATATCCATGTGCTGGGGCAGCATATCCATGTGCTGGGGCAGTATATCCATGTGCTGGGGCAGTATATCCATGTGCTGGGGCAGTATTTCCATGTGCTGGGGCAGTATATCCATGTGCTGAATACTGAATACATTTAGAATGTATGTAGCATGTTTGAAAAAGCAAAAACAATTGGCTAAATTGCAAATAAAATCGCAATATTCATTCAAGAAATCGCAATATGATTATTTTGTCAATATTGCACAGCCCTAATGAGCACTAAACAAATGAGTCCCATATCTAATAATGGATGCGAGAGCGTTGCAGTCAGACCAAAAACTCTAGGACCGGAAATGACGCTGATCATTAGGATGAAGGAAGTTTGATTTGACAACATCCAGCAAGAAGCGTGTGAGGTAAAAGTGGATCCTAGGTAACCCACTTGGAGACAGAGGGGGAGATCATTGCCCAATTTTCATGGACAATCAATATTTTGAGTCCAGTACACAATAATTGACGCGATAGCGTCTCTATGTGACCGGAAGTACAATGGACACCTGAAATGACGGCATGTAACGATACGCCGGAAATCCGGTCAGCAATTACGAGATGATTGGGCACACATCTAAGTCTCCATTAACTGAGACTATATAAATAAGGACCACACGCATAGTAGGATCACTCCTGATGAAGCTGTTCTGAGAGACAGCGAAACGCGTTGGGTGTCTTACCTTTTAACTGTTTGGTCCTCCTTTTTGTCCTAGCTTCTGGCAATTTTGTGAAGGGGATTCCTGGGTGGATTCATATGTGTTTTTGACAGAATTTTGATGGCTGTGCACCTTTAATTGGACTGGTGCTTTTTTTTGTCTAATTTGTTTGACCTCTGATGAGTTGATTGTGAAAGCGCAGCTCCAAAATCCGCTATGAGTCTTTGAGGAAGGAATCTAACTCGCCTGTATGGTGGAAGGCTATGTAATTTATGGCTCATTTACTTCCTCCTTTGATTTACTAAATCACCTGTAGAGCTCCACGACGGTCTCCAAATACACCTGTAGGACTATCAATGAGAGAGGTGTTTATAAATCTGCCATGACCTATTGAGGTATGAAATTAACCCATTGTGTATGGTAGAGGCCTGCCCACCTGTGGGTAATTATCATTTCTTGTCGACTTACTTTAACCATGTCCATAATACCATAACGGTCCATTAAAACACCTAAGAGGGAAAACCTCTCACTCACAAATTCGAAACTATCATCCGTCTATATTTATTTGGGTCCTTCGTTTAGTTCCTGTATATTGTTATGTTATGATATAAGAACCTCAAAATACTAACGTTTGGACTACCAAATAACTGATGTAATAGAATAAAATATTGGATAACCATTTATTCGTTGCCAGAATGAATCTAAAAACATATCTCAATGGTTTTTAACAAAATTGTCTTTTGACTCTGTTCTGTTTTGAATAAAGATTATATTTTTTTGAAAAGATCTTATACTATCAGGGTTATCCCCTACTTTAATAATTCCACATACTTTGTTTTCACTCACACCCAAACAATAAAATGGAGAAGTTGTGCGTGTTTTTTTTATTGCTGCAGCATATATGCTCAGATTGACTTTGACAGGTGCAAAAACTTAACGGGAGACAATTGTGGTTCTTAATTCAGATTTTTTACGCGATTCAGCCAAACAGTTCACACACCGATTTCTGCGCGCAACATTAATGTGCGCGCGTTTTTGCGCATCAGTTTCACGCACGTTATTTTTTGACAGATGAAAAAATGCGCGTGGATTGTAATACCACCGTTAATTTATGCGTGGTAACGGTTAACGCGCAAAGCCACGCGTTGTGCGTGCATTTTTGCGTGAAGAATGTAAAAGGGCCCTTAGACGGGGAAAAAGCTGAAAAAGGATCAGTGCTGTTAAGAGAAAAATGGTCTAAGATGAACTAGAGAGTGTAGCATCTCTTCCAAAGAGCTGTATTGCTGACATTAATGTGATGTATAATTGTAGTTTGTAGCCTATATGTTCAACATTTTTAATAATCCTCCTCTAGTGTTTCATCTAATAAAATCTTTCACATATACAGAGTGCAAGACGTACCGATATAGCTACCATCGACAATCACAATGATGCATCGATACTCTGAATAGAGCCTGTTAAAAAGAAATCGAAAAAATTAAACGCTTTTGAAAAATTATGCTTTTATAACTCTTTTTACCACATAATTATACATTAATGGATTAAAATATTTACCCGTTAGAGGTTTCTGCTGCAAAACAGAAGGGAGCACGTTGTCTATCATCATTGTCAGTTGGTGTCCATGCAACAGTCATTCTGGTTTCGTATCCGGAAGTGTAAATTGTACCTCTAGTTGTGTTGTTGGGGCCGGTGACCTTAAAATCCGTTATGCTAAATACAGAAAGGGATATGTTAGAAGAAAATCAAATCAGCGCACCGGCAATTGCAAAACCTGTTGCAACCCTAATCAATGAATCACTGGCGACTGGATATATACCCAAACTCTGGAAGACTGCGAGAGTGGTACCTATCCATAAAAGTGGAGACAAGACTTTGGTATCCAACTACCGTCCGATATCATTGCTTCCTGTAATGTCAAAAATTCTGGAAAAATGTGTTTACACTCAGTAATCGCGTAATTATTTAACCCCCAGATCAATCCGGCTTCCGTCCAAATCATTCAACCACAACTGCCCTTTTAAAAGTTTCCAATGATATCCAGGCTGGTATGGAACAAGGGAACCTGACTGGAGCCATCTTCCTTGATTTTGCCAAGGCCTTTGACACAGTAGACCATGGCATCTTGTTACAAAAACTTAAAAACTCTGGTATTGGTGAACGCACACTAACCTGGTTTCAATCTTACAGTATGTGTCTGATCGGTCGCAATATGTGTCCATTTCTGACAGCACTTCCCTCCCCCTCCCAGTCACCTGCGCTGTACCCCAAGGCTCGATACTCGGCCACCTGCTATTCACAATATCCATAAATGATGATGCCTAATGTCTGCAAAGCCTCAACTGTACACATGTACGCAGACTACACTGTAATCTATACCAGCAAACCAGATCTCCCGCAGCTGGAGGCCGTGCTGCAAGAACAATTCACAGGGTTAGAAAAGTGGATCAAAGATAACAAACATTTTCTAAATGCTGACAAAACTGTTACAATGCTCTTTGGAACAGCACCTAAACTACACAAATTGCAAACACCCCATCGATGTGTCAGGAAAATAAATCAAATGGCACGTTGACCAATCACTTCTCTGAAATATCTAGTTATGTGGTTGGACCCTAATCTATCCTTTGGCCCCACATCGAAAAACTCTCATCTAAATTTTACCCCAAACTAGGTGCCCTGTACAGAAACAAATCCTGCCTGAGCCCCGCGGTAAGAAAGCAGATTGTACAACAAATGCTTATGCCAGCCATTGAATACGGAGATGTAGTGTATGCAGCCACCCCGCAAACGCACCTCCAGAAACTTACTACATTGTATAACTCATTCTGTCGCTTTGTGCTACAATGTACCTACATGACCCACCATTGTGACATGTTAAAAGAACTAAATGGGCCGTCGCTGAAATCTGGACGCACCCTTCACCTTTCCAACCTGACATTTAAGAGCTTTTCTGGGAAGCTACCACCCTACCTGAATAGGCTGCTTTCCTCAACAGTTCCCTCATCCTATAACCTCAGATCCAGGATCGGCACCTTACTTGCAATACCACAATACAAAAAGAAAGTGGCTCGATCCTCATTTTCCTACAGAGCACCACAATTATGGAATAGCCTCCCAGACGCCATCAAATCTTCCCCCAGTCTAAAGTCCCTTAAGAGCTCTCTATTAACATACCTCAATAAGGAATGCACCTGTAAACATGTAACAAATATTTCCTACATATTTATTTTCTGTTAATCTGTATATTTGTTTTGTGTTAATGTCTTGCATTTTACAACTTTGTATTTCTATAACCATGTTCTTGAACCCAGGACATACTTGAAAACGAGAGAAATCTCAATGTATCCTTCCTGGTAAAATCCTTTATAAATAAATAAAAATAAAATAAATAAATATGAGCTGGGGCATTATCCATAAGAGCTGGGGCATTATCCGTAAGAGCTGGGGGCATATCCATGAGAGCTGGGGCAATATCCATCCATGTGTGAGCTGGGGCAATATCCATCCATGTGTGAGCTGGGGGCAAATACATCCATGTGTGAGCTGGGGGCAAATACATCCATGTGTGAGCTGGGCGCAAATACATCCATGTGTGAGCTGGGGGCAAATACATCCATGTGTGAGCTGGGGGCAAATACATCCATGTGTGAGCTGGGGGCAATTATATCCATGTGTGAGCTTGGGGCAATTATATCCATGTGTGAGCTCGGGGCAATATATAAATGTGAGCTGGCACCAATTATATCCGTGTGTGATCTGGGGGCAATATATAAATGTGAACTGGGGCCAATTATATCCATGTGTGAGCTGGGGCCAATTATATCCATGTGTGAGCTTGGGGCAATATATAAATGTGAGCTGGGGCCAATTATATCCATGTGTGAGCTGGGGCCAATTATATCCATGTGTGAGCTTGGGGCAATATATAAATGTGAGCTGGGGCCAATTATATCCATGTGTGATCTGGGGACAATATATAAATGTGAGCTGGGGCCAATTCTATCCATGTGTGAGCTTGGGGCAATTCTATCCATGTGTGAGCTTGGGGCAATTATATAAATGTGAGCTTGGGGCAATTATATCCATGTGTGATCTGGGGCCAATATATTCATCTTCTTTATACTGTATTTCTCTTTTAAGACTTAAGCACATAATTAGTTCAGTCGTATGAAGTGTTTTTTCTAAAATAAATCCGAAATTCAGGTCTAATTGTGGGGTTGGCACTTTGAGACAGATAAGTTGGTTTAGCGATCCAGTTTGGGCACTCGGGCTCAAAAAGGTTCGCCATCCCTGCTATAGACTATGGGCTTTGCTAACAGCTGAACTGTTAATGGTTAACCATAAATAGGAAAAAGCTGCATGAGCCTTTTCTCATTTGCAGCTCATCATTAATGGCCAAATTACCCGAGCCCTTGTAACAGCAGTTTGAGCCGGAAGGTTTTTTAGTAATTCAATGATACCTGCAGTAGCAATACAACGCTTTGGGTATCAGCTCCTGGAGTCCATAGGATTCCATAGAACCCGTCATGACCCTGCACGTGCTCTGCGAGCGCTCACTAGAAGAGGGACATGTAGGAACCGCAGAAAGAGACGTAGGGGAACACTACTATTTGTTAACATTCTATTGTTTCCATCCAGAGGAAGTGGTGGATGGCACCACCCTATTCGTGTGGGATCTCAGATAAGTAAGAGATTTCTGATCCCTCTAAATTGAAGTGTTGAGTGATTTTGAAAAAACAATATCAATGAACACCAGCTTTTCAAAGCTGGTATCTTTTTCTTTAATACCGTCTGCAGGGGAGAAGAACAAGCTATGTTGGAATAGCTTGTTTTTCCTCCATCGCTCTTTGTATGAGATATAATATGAAAATAAGATTAACCCCTTACCACTAGTATGCCCCGCTAGTAGACTGCTTCGTGGGCCCCTCCTCTGGCCTGCTTACGCAGCTGGTGCAGAACGCATGCAGGGGGGGGTGGCTTGGTGGGTGGGGCGGCCACAGCCCATAGACGCCTGCGGGGCATGCTATGCCGTCCCTCGGCGTTCACACCCACCTGCCGCTGGGACGGCATAGTATGACCCACGGCGTAAAGGAGTTAACTTGTTAAAAAGAACTTAAAAATATAATTTCTGGAATGCAGTCCTGTAGTGTTCAAGCAGCACTGGAACTTAATAGAGCCATGTTCTAATCAAGACTAACAATTTAGGTCAGAGGTGAACAGGAAGTAGTCACATTTTTTTTTTAGAAAGGATTTTACCAGGAAGGATACATTGAGATTTCTCTCGTTTTCAAGTATGTCCTGGGTGGCGAGTATGTACCGTTAGGTGTCTTGCCCAAGGACACTTACTGGAGAGGTGCTCTTACCGGGATCGAACCTCTGTGTCCACAGTTACAGAGCAGTTATGTTGCCTCTACTCCACCCAGCCGGCACTTGTTACATATCTGTGCACAAACGAAGAAACTTAGCTCACACCAGGTGATAGGGCCCTAAGCCTAGCAT
This sequence comes from Leptobrachium leishanense, assembly GCA_009667805.1. NCBI lineage: Eukaryota > Metazoa > Chordata > Amphibia > Anura > Megophryidae > Leptobrachium > Leptobrachium leishanense. The sequence goes on along the minus strand of CM019072.1, from coordinate 82,598,005 downwards.
CAACATGTTTTTGCGTTGGCGACAGGGAAAAGGAGTCTAGTGCCTGACCAACAGATTGTTTGTCTCTCGCTAGAAACAGGAAAAATCACTTAGCGTGTCACTATTAGTGATTTGTACCGTGTGCTTACTGTACTTTCCATGTCCTATACTTAACATTGGGAGTGCTAGAGATCACTAGCACTATTGTAACCAGCAGATCACTTGGTGCCTGCGCTAATTTCTGGTGCGACGCTTATTACTAAATTTTACCACTACTTGTGAAGTTTTATTAACTGCCAATAAGTAGGTAGAATGTTTTTTATACATTTCAAACCCTACCCGTCAATCAGAAGATTAGGAATAGGAAAGGTTTGCTGTACCTGCTGTGTGACGCTTGGGCTGAGAGGTGTAACTGGAATGGAACTCCTACTTTAGCAGTAAGGATTGCACCTTGGTTTGGCGTCGGAGGTAGAAGCAGCGGTCTGTATACACCATATGTGCAGGAAGGCACTGAGTTGGTCACTGACCAGGAACAAACAAAAATATATATTTTTTCTTTATATGTAACACACTAAAAATATCTATAGTACTCAAACCTTTTTAAAATATAAGCGTCTTTTCTATATATAATTAATAAATATAATAAAACGTAGATGTCATTGTTAGGTATTAGCGATTTGGAGCTCGATTTAGTTTGTCCCAATGCCCAAAATCGGGACCTTTTTTCTGACGATTTTGTTTTGCTGTTTGTGCGACCCCTTAAGGATATATATGTATGTTAATAAATGGGGTAATGGTTGCAGGTGAAAAAAAACAAAAAAAAACAGGAAATAGGTTGTTATGGAATATATATGAAAATTATGGAAATATAGATTACATTTATTTTCAAATGCCAATCCATGTTTTCGTGAGAAATTACAGTCACTCATTATTTTAGGCACAAATTGAGCCTATTTTATCATTATATTTTTTTAGCTAACTTAGCTATCACAATGCAGAGTAGACGTCACACTTACTCACCTTAGCACTATCAAGAGGTGTGTATTAGGCCCGTGTCAGACAAACGCACTGATCACATCCGTGTTGCCGCACATTTTAATGTCCATCGTAGCATGGAATCATGATCAATAGAGACCCACACACGAAGTACGTCCGCACCGAAGTGCGGATGCACAACGCACGTGGCAAACGGACGCAAGTTAGGCCAGAACATCAAACCGCTAGAACTGACGTGCAGAGTACGCCACGTCCGCGCAGCATTCTAAGTGAGTGATGAGGAGGTGTCAGATGCAGCGCATTTGCGACGTCCAGCACCTTGACGCACAAAATGGCTTTTCATAACCTTTTCACATTATCATATTTCATATTAATTTTGTTTCCCATAAATCCCTTTTTTTCCCCCTATGTCCGTCAACAAAAACGGACCGTGTGGTGTCTACAGTATCTTCCATCATTACGTCCGTCCTTTATGCACGCACGCAGAGTGCACTCAGAATGCGCTCGTCTGACATTAGCCTTATCAGCTCTAATCAAACCAAGGGCTTGTTTTACATTGATAGGCAGATATGTAGAAAACCTACATACATACTTGTCCTGCTTCTTTATAATGCTTTAGCACTGCGATTCCTCAAATCTTTGATTATTTTCTTCCCATATTTCCCAAACCTCAATGCTCAAGTTCTCTTTCAAGCTTTCTGGAGGATAGTGCACAAGCTCACTGTCAGGTCCCAGACAGGAAAGCCCGGCGCCGCCGCAAGAAGTCCTGAGGTTCAACGGCACCAAACCTGTATATTCTGTATTATTTGTTTTCAGGCTTTCTTACAAACTTACAGCCATACAGTCCATTGCTACATCTCAGTTCTCCTGCTCCTGTTGCATTCACTGTTTCCATTTGGGCTGATTAGTTCACCTATATAATAGGGATGGGCTGGCGGATCGATCCGTACATGAGTTTGATTCGAACATTGCCTGTTCGGCGAACATTGAACATTTCCGCGTGTTCGCCACAATGGACCACAATGCACTTTTCCACTGGTCTGAGGCTTATAATTGGCTACAGTCTTGCACCTGACCACAGGTCAGGTGCAAGACTATGCCAATCAGGGCTCAGAGTCCTGATTGGCCAAAATTTGCCCAATCATGGGCTCACAGAGCTAAATCCCGCAGCCCACTATATAAGGCTTCCCTGCAGCCCCAGCACGTGTTTTTTTTGCAGGAGTGAGAGGAGATTGTTCTTTCAGTGTGTCTCACGAGACGTTTAGCAGATTTCTGTGAATTGTAATCTGGGTCTTCTCACTGCCAGCTATCAGGGGATCCCACATACGTCTATCAGATATCTGGGAATTGTAATCTGTGTGTTGGCACTGCCAGGCTTTATCACTGATTTATAGCATTGTTCTGGAAAATCTGTATAATTTTAATTCTAGATACCATACAATAACACAGTTTAATCATAGTTCACCTGTTTATCTATTCAGAGTAGAATCTGGGTGTTGCCAGCTATCAGAGTGTATCACTGATTTATAGCATTGTTCTGGAAAATTTGTATATCTTTAATCTATATATCACTCACCATGTCAGAAAGACCAAAAAGGACAGGCAGATGCTCCCAGACACAGATAAGAGGGCAAGCATCCTCTGTGCCTCTGGTCGTCGTGGACGTGGTCAGTGGCGTAGTGTGGGTTGTCAGCACCCGGGGCCAGCCAAGAATTGTGTGCCCCCCCAACCTGTGGACACGTTATCGATATTGCCCCAGCTCTCACATGGATATTGCCCCAGCTCACACATGGATATTGCCCCAGCTCACACATGGATATTGCCCCAGCTCACACATGGATTTGCCCCAGCTCACACATGGATTTGCCCCAGCTCACACATGGATTTGCCCCAGCTCATGGATTTGCCCCAGCTCACGGATTTGCCCCAGCTCACACATTTGCCCCAGCACACGGATTTGCCCCAGCACCTCATGGATATGCCCCAGCTCATGGTTTTGCCCCAGCACACGGATTTGCCCCAGCACCTCATGGATTTGCCCCAGCACATGGATATGCCCCAGCTCATGGATTTGCCCCAGCTCATGGATTTGCCCCAGCACACGGATTTTCCCCAGCACCTCATGGATTTGCCCCAGCACATGGATATGCCCCAGCACATGGATTTGCCCCAGCACATGGATATGCCCCAGCTCATGGATTTGCCCCCCAGCTCATGGATATTCCCCAGCTCATGGATTTGCCCCAGCACATGGATTTGCCCCCCAGCACATGGATTTGCCCCAGCTCATGGATATGCCCCAGCTCTCACCTGGATATTGCCCCAGCTCCCGGGCAGCGGGAGTGCCTGCCCGCCCCGGTCCTGAACAGTGAGTCGAGTCCGTCCTGTTGATTGAAAGGGAGGCGGCTGCGTGCGTGCGCAGGTCACGCGGTCCGGCCAGTCAGGTGGTACAGAGACTCAGTACCACCTGATTAGACGGACCACGTGACCTGCGCCTGCACGCAGCCGCCTCCCCTTCAATCAACAGGACGGACTCGACTCACTGTTCAGGACCAGGCAGTCGGCAGGCACTCCCGCTGCCCGGCATCTGGGTCCCCTCAACCCGCGGGCCCTTGGGCGGCGCCCGAGGGCCCGGCGGGTCAGTCGGGCCACAAGTTTTAGGGGCGCATAATTTCAAAAGAAATTATGCGCCCCTAACAAAACTGCGCCCGGGGCCACGGCCCCCCTGCCCCCTCACGCTACGCCACTGGATGTGGTGCATCCTCTGTAGGGGCACGCTTGTCCTTGTTTCTAACTGGTGCTGGCCGTTTTAAGCATCAGCAACATACAGATTATTTGCAGGATTGGCTAACCAGGCCATCCTCATCCTCTGAGTCCTCTGCCAGCCAGGCTTGTAGTAGTTTACAGTCCACCTCAGCTGCCAAAACATCTAATTCAGCCTCCATGTCCACAGCTACTCCTGTTGTAGCCTCACTATCATACACAGAGGAGTCAGCTGAATTGTTTGACTACAGTGACATGCTGCTTGAGGATGCACAGCAACTCCAGTGCTCTGATTCAAACTCTGAGGTTGAGGAAGGGAGTATAAATCGGCCTAGAGGGAGGGGGTGCCAGTGACACACAAAGAACTGGCACTCATGTTCTCCCAGCAGCTGCAGCACATGGTCAAGTTGGCTCCAGTGACAAGAATATAGGGGTGATGACGATGAGGTCACTGACTCCACCTGGGTGCCTGATCGAACAGAGGAGTCAAGGGAGGAGGCACAACAAAAACGAGGCAGAACGTCCTCTATGAGCAACCGTAGCCAGTCCAAGGTATCAGATGTCAGAGCTGCTCAGGTGCAGAGCGCTGTTGTCTCGAAGAACACGTCCAGGATCTCTGCTGTCTGGGAGTTCTTCACGACATGTGCAGCAGACTGCAGCGTTGCGATTTGTAAGCAATGTCGGAAGAGGATCAAGCATGGGAAAGACAGACACTTGGGTACCACGTGCTTGAGGTGACATATGACCACCTGCCACGCATCCCGTTGGCACAACACTTTGCATAGGTCCTCCTCCTCATCTGTCTCTACCCCCACTATATGTCCTGCCATGCCATTGCCTACAACCTCCACTGACAGGGATGATGCAACAGTAATGGGTGTACCACATCCTTCCTCTGAATCTGCCAGCATCCCCTCAGCTGCAGATTTATGCAGTCAGATTTAGTTGCCCCAGCTGCTGCAGCAGAAGAAAAAATATTGTCCCAACCATCCACAACGTCTAAATGCCAGCTTGGCAAAATTACTCGCATTACAGCTGATGCCTTTCCAGCTGGTGGATTCTGCTTCCTTCCGTGAATTTGCCAAATGTGCTGTACCACAGTGGCAGGTTCCAAAACGCCATTTCTTTTCACAGAAGACCATTCTATCACTGTACCAGCACTTGGAAGACAATGTTATGGAGTCATTGGAAAAGGCAGTCAGCAGCAAGGTGCACGTTACTTTAGACCAGCAAGCATGGACAGGGCCGTTACATTTCCTTCACGGCATACTGGGTAACTGCTTGCAGTTGGGAGGGATCCAGGATGGGGCTTGCTCATTCACCACGCCTCCAGAAAGCTGCTTATATGAGGTCTGTCTGCTCCATCACCTCCTCCAATGTCTCTGGCAAAGTGGCAGTTAAACCGACGTGTGGCAGGGGCTACTCAATGGCTCAAGCAAAAAGATGCCATTCTGTGCTTGAGCTGGTTTGTTTAGGGGACAGGAGCCACACCGGGCCAGAAATTCTGTCAGCTCTGCAGGGGCAGGTGCAGAGATGGTTAACACCACGCCAGCTTGAGCTGGGAATGGTCGTCTGTGATAATGGCAGCAACCCTCTCTCCGCCCAGGTAAGTTGACGCATGTACCATGCCCAGCACACGTCCTAAATCTGGTGGTACATCGTTTCCTAACCAGGTACCCAGGGCTGGCAGAGCTTCTCAGCCAGACCAGAAAAGTCTGCAGCCACTTCAGATGGTCATTCCCAGCAAGCGTTCGCCTGGCAGAAATTCAAAGAGAATTCCACCTTCCCACAAACCGCCTGATCTGTGACATGCCCAACAGGTGGAACTCGACATTGCTGCTTGTGCAGGCGCTGCAGCATTGCCAGAGGGCCATCAATGAGTACCTGTGTGAGTATGGCACAAGGACAGGTTCAGGTCAACTTGTTCCCCCCGCAGTGACTGATGATCAAGGATGCATGTACTGTACTGTCACCATTTGAGGAGGCAATGAGGATGGTGAGCAGGGACAGTGCTTGCATCAGTGACACAATTCCTTTAGTGTTCCTGCTGGAGCGCACTCTGCGGGGAATTATAGATGTGGCACTAGAGGCAGAGCAGCGGGAGGAAGAGGAGGCCTTCCTTAGCTCTCAAGGCCCCAGTCTTTCCACAGACAGCATTCCTGCGGGTCCTCAGATCAGACAGGAGGAAGATGAGGAGGAGGAGGAATATTTAAGTTGTGGGGGCATTGAAGGTGGGGATTCCTCAAGGGAGGGTTTTGTGTCCCCAGAAACCCAAGGACTATTACGTGGCTGGGAGGAGGTAGTGCACTATACGGTCATCCTCAGTGACCAGGAACACTCTGAAGCTAATGTCACCTCCAACCTACGCTGCTGTCATGCGTTCAGACTGGGATTAATGCAGCAGGTGGGGTTGTGAGCCCAGGATGCAGTGAAAAAGGCAGGTATGCGGGAGTAACAAAAGGGTTTATTACATAATAAAACACCAGAACATAAAAGACATGCACTAAAACAATAGATCAGAACTAGACACTGGAGGAGACTGGGCACGATGGGGAAATAGATACAGGGGAGGAGGAGAGGAGATGCAAGAAAAAGGAGGTAGAAACAACAGAGGGATGGCTGAGAGTTGTGGGAAGGGAGGTTAAGGAGAACTGAATATGGGAGCGGTTAGGAACAGAAGAAATAAGGGATAGCAATATGGGAATAAGAGACTAGAGAGTGAGAGTGGAAATAGACACAAAGGGGACTTAACAGCACATGGGGCAAGCAATGAATAAACAATACAAATATAAACATATAACACAGAATATTAGAAGCAACAGTTTCAGGCAGGGGGTAGGCAATAGAATGGTCGTGGGCAAAGCAGGGGGTCTAGGCAAGGCGGCAATCAGGGTGGTCAAAGTCCAAGATCAAGGGGGTCTGGTAGCCAGGGGTTCAAATGGGGGGAATCAGGAAGCAAATTTCCAGAAAATAGAGGGTCCTCAGGAAAGGCTTTGGATCAGGCGTTTCTGGGATAAGCTCTGCACTGCAATTCAGTCTGGGACTTCAATGAGGAAGTCCAGGGTAGAGGGTGTGACTCCCTTAAATGCAGGACTGATTAGGGAGGATGAAGGGCAGGTGAGGTTCCAGGGTAGAATGTCAGAGTCCAGGAATGTGCATTGTGCAGGTTGCAGGGTTGACGTGGGTGATCCGGATAGCTGCATGGGCTCCCTTATCCTGCAAAGCCTGCTAAAGGACCCCAGGATTCGTGCTATCAAGGAGAGGGATCATTACTGGTTGGCAACCCACGATACAAGGGTAAGGTTGCAAAGCTCATCCTGCCCTCACAGAGGTAGCACAGGATGAAACAACTTGAGGACGCTCTAAGGCTAGGGTCAGATGAACGCATTTTTCGGGTTGTCCGTGAAAAAGTGCGTTCGAACGAATGGACATATTTTTTCACGGAATACGCGATAGTGGTCATACGATGCGCATTGTCGTCCGTGATTTTGTACGGATCATCAATAAAACACTTTTTGCGTCTGGATGTTATGTTGGCCGGACATTAGCAGCGTCTGACGTCTCCTAATCACGCACACATGCCGCTATGCAGATGCAGCGCACTCTGTACGTCAGTACTAGCTGTTTGACGTTCTCGAAAAAATGCATTCGTTTGCCACTTGCGTTACGCGGCCGCACTTTCATGCGGCCGTTCTTCGTATGCTGCCCGGCATTGGATGTCATTTGCTGCTAGCACGGCCGTGATTTAGTGCGGCTAAACGCAAGTTAATACTGCGCTCGTCTGACCCTAGCCTAAAGCGGCACTTGTGTAACACCTTCCCAGACACTGGTAGGTTACCAACTGATGACACAGGTGCTTCTGAGGCTGCTGTTTATCAGAGGAAGAGCGGTGAAGGGGGCCGCTTGACTGATGCCTTTCCAATTTTTTTAGTCCACGACGCCCAGGGATGTCAAATGTAGGCACCCATTGCCAGCGTCTTCACCATATGGTGCAGGACTATCTAGGGGCAAGGGCAGACCTGGATACCTTTACAGCAGATGATCCACTGGCTTATTGGGTGTTGAGATTTTATCACTGGCCAGAACTAGGTTGCCCTTCATCCAGCGTGCGTTCTGAAAGGACGTTCAGTGCCGATGGAGGTTTTGTCACAAACAAAAGAGTGCGTCTGTCCACCGAATCTGTAGACCGGCTGACATTTATAAAAATGAATCAGTCCTGGATCAGCAGCTATCACTCCCCTGATGCTGATGTAACTGAATAGATTGGGGATCTCTTCTGCATTCCCAAAACCTCCACCACTGCACTCTTCCACAATACCTCAGAGGGGTTACGGTGTGAAGGCACTAGCTGGCACCAAAGGCCCAATATTTGGGTGCACTGACGGATGTACCAGATTCATATCATTTTAATATTTGAATGCAGAGTCCACCCCTGCACTGTTCCACAATACATCAGAGGGGTTATGGTGTGAAGGCAATAGCTGGCACCAAAGGTCCAATTTTAATGCACCTCTTATTACTTTCATCCAAAGCCTGCATAAGTTTCACCATAATTTTGCAAAAAAATCACTAAACCTGTTCTGTGTGTCCTAAAACGTCTCCTCTTTTCATATTGGCTGCCGCCCCAAGTAGTTTATGAATAGATTAAAGGAAAAACATTTACTGTCATTTGAAATGTCATTTTTTTCTTTTCAAATGTTTCTATACATCCTACAAATCTGCCACTTCTCGGGCAGGTTATGGGGACCTCCTAGGCACGATATTTGAAGGAATTTTTAGTTTTTATTCTTATCCTTTATTTCATGGAAAAATCACTGTTCCTTTAAAAACGTCTTTTTTAAAACTTTTTTTCCTTGTTTCCGGTCCCTCAAGGCACTACCCGGACCCTCATACACCTTTTATGGCAAATATCTTGCATATATGCCCTCTTGCAGTGCACTCTAAAAATCGAACGTTTGAGTCCCCTTGACTTGCATTGAGTTCGGATCGTGTTAGCGTCCGAACTCGGACTTTTGAAATTGCTCGTGTTCGAATGCGAACCGAACACTGGGGTGTTCGGCTCATCCCTACTATATAAGACAACCAGACCACACCTCCAGTGCTTCAGCATTATGTGTCTTTCTCTCCACCTGTCTAGGTGCTTCTACCTAACCTGCATTTGCTTCCAGCAACCACAGTAACCAGCAACCCCGGTGATCTGCATTCAAGTGATCTGCAACCCTGGTGATCTGCATTCAAGGTCTGGAACTGCAGTGACCTGCAAACCCAGTGACCTGCAACCCTGGTGATCTGCATTCAAGGTCTGGAACTGCAGTGACCTGCAAACCAAGTGACCTGTATCCCCGGTGATCTGCATTCAAGGTCTGTAACCGCAGTGACCTGCAACCCCGGTGATCTGCACTCAAGGTCTGTAACCGCAGTGACCTGCAACCCCGGTGATCTGCATCCAAGGTCTGCAACTGCAGTAACCTGCAACCCCGGTGATCTGCACCCAAGGTCAGCAACAGCAGTAACCTGCAACCCCAGTGATCTGCATTCGAGGTCTGTAACCGCAGTAACCTGCAACCCCGGTGATCTGCACTCAAGGTCTGTAACCGCAGTGACCTGCAACCCCAGTGACTTGCAACCCCAGTGATCTGCATCCAAGGTCTGTAACCGCTGTGACCTGCATCTAATCCCAGTTTCCGCATTCAAGATCTGCAACTCCAGATACCCGCATCCCATCCTCGCCTGTGTCTCTCTTGTGGCCCCAGCCTCGCCTGTGTCTCTCTTGTGGCCCCAGCCTCGCCTGTGTCTCTCTTGTGGCCCCAGCCTCGCCTGTGCCTCTCTTGTGGCCCCAGCCTCACCTGTGTTTCTCTTGTGGCCCCAGCCTCACTTGCCTTTGGCTCTCTTGTGGCCCCAGCCGCGCTCGCCTCTGTCTCTCTTGTGGCCCCAGCCGCGCTCGCTTGTGTCTCTCTTGTGGCCCCAGCCTCGCTCACCTGTGTCTCTCTTGTGACCCCAGCCTTGCTCTGGTCCCTTTATATTCAGTTATACCTTGCCTGTGTTCTGTTTTTACTAAATAAACCCTTGTCTATTCAAACTACCTGGCGTTGTGATGTATTTGCTGCACCCTTGGCTCAAACCCTCCACAGTACCTGACACTCACCCACTTTAGTGGCACTGATTTCATATTAGCTGTATGGATAGATGTTAAAACATATAATCTGAATGTGGCAAATCAAGAACAAAAGGATTCGCCTCACTAACCAGGAATGTCGGAAAATACAGCTAATACTTTATTATTGCGAAGGAAGTTCCTTCGCAATAAAGTATTAACTGTATTTTCCGACATTCCTGGTTAGTGAGGCAAATACTTCTGTTCTTGATTCGCCACATTGAGATTATATTTTGTCAATATTTATAGGTTTAGTCCTGTTGCTACCAGGGTGCTCTCACTGACCTCTCCTAGCAGTGAGAGGTGACTGCAATCATCTAGTGTGTGTGGTTTTTCGGTTTATGGATAAATGTTAGTTATATTGTTTTAGCGCATGGAATACACACATTCCACTGTTCATTCAATAATTGAACTTACCCTCCACTGTAAACTGAAGGGGAATTTTACTCAGTATGTGCTCCACGGGGGTCGGGGTTATGCCATAGCCCACTGCTATTTGCTGGTAGAGTTCGGTAGGTTCCTGATTTGGGAATGCTGACGTTGCATCTGAATTCAACCAATGAGAGTTATTTGCTGATGCAAGATTGTTGAAATAAGTTGTGTATTTGTAACTAACTGAGCCATCGTCATATGAAAGAATAAGGTCATTTCGAGGGAAATCTTCCATCATCAACTCAAACAAATAGACTCCAGATACCGATGAGGATGTTGAAAGGATACATTTTTCCTTAGAGAGAAAAAAATGGATTTTAGATTTCTGTAACAGTTTTTTTTTTCTTCTCAATATTTATTTATTTATTTATTTATAAAGGATTTTACCAGGAAGGATACAAATATGTAGTAGTTATACAAACGGGCTGAACACCCTCAAGGGAGAGGGAACAGTAATTACCTTAGGCATAGGTATAGGGGGTAACCCTTGTGATACAAATAACAGTAAAGCCTTAATGTAAGAGAAAAAGGAAGGAATAAAACGTAACCTTTATCAGTGTGTAAAAACCCCCGCAATAAATAGAGCGATACAGATGAGAAGACAAATGCCACAAATTTTATTTATTTATTTATTTATAAAGGATTCTACCAGGAAGGATACATTGAGATTTCTCTCATTTTCAAGTATGTCCTGGGTTCAAGAACATTGTATTTTTGTAACTGTACCACTTCAAAGTTCAAGAAAATACTGTTCAAGAAACCACAGAGGTGCAACACAAACAATAATGCACAAAGAAGAATATATATTAGTGCAGAAATTAGCACAATAACAGTGTGAAGAAAAAAAAATCAATACGAAGGATAAGTAAACAATTCCCTGGGGTGGATAATCTGAACCTGTCTGGTATACTGTGTTAATGACTCAAAAGAGTAATTAGTCATGCTCTATGAAACAACTCCTAAACAAGATAGAAAACAATCCTTTTTGGGACTGCATAGATAGGAAAAGTAGAAAAAGCCTTAGAGATTAGCAGCACCGATAAGGATAAACCAGGCTAATTGCCAGAAAAAACAAGGAGTGAGGGTTGCACAAATCACCTCACTACCACACTTCAGGGAAACAGTCAATTAAATTGGCACTAGGATAATTGCATGCTTCAAAGAGCAGTATGAAGTCAAAGTAATTTCAACAGCATGACATTGACGCATTTCGCCAGTTGCACGCCCGCCTGGCTTCATCACAATAAACCCTCTGATGGGGGTGAGAAGAGAGATAGTGACTGATATTTCTGTAACTCTGTTTTTTTTAATCTCAATATGTAGTAGCACATTTTTTATCTACCTCTGCTGTAATGTTATAAAATGCCATAAATTAATGGAGACACTCTTGCACAGTGAGAGACCCAAGCAGTTATGATATTACTCTTTATCTTTATACTATCAATATGTTACCGGCAAAGACCGAGCCCCTGAATTGGAATAGGTAGGAGATGGGGCTGTGGAAAGGCAGGACTGTGTGATGGTGTAACGGTTCACGCCACCGGCGCAAGAGGAGGGGCAGAACTGGCACTGTTCTGCCATAATCAGCAGCATCCCAATGGCTCAGGCCTCTGCTATTGGCAGTGACCAGGTGCTCCTCATTCACTCCAGAACCCTTTTCCATTTAAGCAGGGCACACCCCTCCCTCCAGTGCTTGTTCATTGTGTTTTGTGTGCTCATTTACCTCTGACCTGCCTGTAGCGATCATCTGTTATATGTCTCCTGTGTACCAGACCCTCAGCATACCATTGACCTGCTTGATTTCTCCTGTCCAATGACCACGGTTTACCACAGATTACGCTCCTGGATCCTCCTCTGGAAACCGTTGTTTACCATAGACTTTGCCAAACTTCCTGCGGTGCCAAACCTCCTGCGGTGCCAAGATCCCCTGTGTTGCCAGATCCCCTGCTGTGCAAAGACCCCTGCAGTGCCAAGATCCCCGTCGGTGCCAAGACCTCAGCCGTGCCTACAGACCTACCTCCAATGCCCACTGTCCCATCTGTCTTGTGTCTTGTGTAAGTGTTTCCCTCTTGTATCAGTATTCTGTATTTTGCCTGTGTCTTAAGTATCCAGCCACAGTATTCAGCCAGTCCTGTTTTCCTGCACTGCCTGCTCATTATTCCTGCTGTGTTTTGTATATATATCAGCAATAAACAGGACTGGTTATGCACCATATCCTGGCTTCCTCCAATATATCACCGCATCCTGGGTTCGCACCCTCGCCATCCCGTGACAGATGGCAAGCTTTGGGTAATATATGGGTTGGAATCATTGGATCAGACGACATTTCCCACTCCCCTAATTAAGCAGCTCTAATGAATTCTGAAGTGAGAGAGTAGCAGCAGAATCTGGGTCAATCAGGCAAAGTATTGATTTCCATGTCTCATACAGTGTCCCATATGCAGTCCATAACCATTCATTGAGTGTTTGCAGAATCGTCAGCTTGGGCATATGCCCCTTTCTTAAATCAGGACTCTACTAAATGCTCATTCAAGCTCTTAATATGAAAAGCCCTAACCATACCTTGCTGGACTGGACTAGATAGAATACAGGAGGTAGGGGTTCTCGCTAATAGCTTCAGTGACCACTGCCTAGTGTACTGTGTGCGCAAAATAAAGGCCACAAAATCTCCCCCAAAGGTAATAATCAGCAGGTCTTTCAAAAAACGTCATCTTGAATCCTTCCTAAATGATCTCAAACAGCTCCCATGGTACAGACTAAACCTAATCCCAAACCTGGACTGTGCAATTTAATACTTTCAATCCGAGCTCCTGAAAGTCTGAAATACCCATGCTCTTGTCACGTCTTGGCCTTGCCCCCTGCTGGTGGTAGCAGGGATTCCTGTTTGTTTTTGTTTTCAGCCTGCAGGCCATCTGTTGGGCTTATTGGTCTGCGGTCACATGACCTGTTTTGCCCTATATGTAGGACCAGGACTCCCCTTGATCCTTGGACCAGGATAGTCTTTCTTGCCTAGTTCCCTGTGTGCTGGTTAACTTGATATTTCTGTGTATGACCTCTGGCTCATGTGTTTAGGATCTCTCTCTTGTCTGACCCCTCAAGTTATGATATTCCGTGTATGACCTTTGGCTCTTGTATTTGGATCTCTCTTCTGCCTGTCCCCTGTACTGTACCGTGCTTATTTATCTGTATACCTGCATTCATTGTATGTCTGGTTTATGTTTTATTCACCTTGCAGACCTAGCCTAGTTAGTATTTCGAGACCACCTTTCAAGGATCTCAGTCAGGGCTTAGGGATCTTTCTAGTTTCTGTTAATATCTTGGTTTGTTCCTGGAATCTGTATACCTGCATTCATTGTATGTCTGGTTTATGTTTTATTCACCTGCAGACCTAGCCTAGTTAGTATTTCGAGACCACCTTTCAAGGATCTCAGTCAGGGCTTAGGGATCTTTCTAGTTTCTGTTAATACCTTGGTTTGTTCCCTGGAATCTGTATACCTGTCCTTAAGGCTTCATCTCTGCAGATTGGGGGCTCCCCATCACCCTATAGGGGGCTCACCGTTACATTATCCTGGTCCCATAATAGGAGCTGGCAGGTATGTCTCATATGTATGAAGCTGTATTGAACGTGGTGCTTGCTATGCTGAAAGAGCTGCAGAGGTTAATGGAGGCTCTGAGCCTATCACCTGCTGCAGCTAACGATGCAGCACCACCCTGCACTACTTGCAAACCCATGTATGAGAAGGAAAGACGCAGGTTGTATGGTCTCTGTTTTTATTGTGCAGATCCAAATCACACTATTGAACATTGTGTATTAAGACCTGTTAAGCAATGGCAGGGGAACCATGTATCCAGGTATCGCTATGGAGGTACTGGTGTGTCCTCCATAGGCATTCAGACTGGCAGAATAGCCACCTCAAATCTGTTGAATCATGGGATGCCCTCTTCTCACAGTGAGGTTGCAGTGTCTCCGGTTGGGAGTGCTATGCCAGCCATGTCTGTATCTACTGGCACGCTGCCAGCCACGTCTGTATCCACTGGCACGCTGCCAGCCATGCCTGTTCCCACTGGCAATGAAATGCCAGCCATGTCTGTATCTACTGGCACGGTGCCAGCCATGTCTGTATCTACTGGCACGGTGCCAGCCATGTCTGTATCCACTGGCACGATGCCAGCCATGTCTGTATCCACTGGCACGATGCCAGCCATGTCTGTATCCACTGGCACGATGCCAGCCATGTCTGTATCCACTGGCACGCTGCCAGCCATGCCTGTTCCCACTGGCAATGAAATGCCAGCTATGTCTGTATCTACTGGCACGATGCCAGCTATGTCTGTATCTACTGGCACGATGCCAGCCATGTCTGTATCTACTTGGCACGATGCCAGCCATGTCTGTATCCACTGGCACGATGCCAGCCATGTCTGTATCCACTGGCACGATGCCAGCCATGTCTGTATCCACTGCACGCTGCCAGCCATGTCTGTATCCACTGGCACGCTGCCAGCCATGCCTGTTCTCACTGGTAATGAAAAGCCAGCCATGTCTGTTCCACTGGCAATGAAATGCCAGCCATGTCGTATCTACTGGCACGATGCCAGCCATGTCTGTATCTACTGGCACGATGCCAGCCATGTCTTATCTACTGGCACGATGCAGCCATGTCTGTATCCACTGGCACGCTGCCAGTCATGCCTGTTCTCACTGGTAATGAAAAGCCAGCCATGCCTGTTCCCACTGGCAATGAAATGCCAGCCATGTCTGTATCTACTGGCATGAAGCCAGCCATGTCTGTATCTACTGGCACGCTGCCAGCCATGCCTGTTCTCACTGGTAATGAAAAGCCAGCCATGTCTGCTTCCCCTGGCACGCTGCCAGCCATGCCTGTTCTCACTGGTAATGAAAAGCCAGCCATGTCTGTTCCCACTGGCAATGAAATGCCAGCCATGTCTGTATCTACTGGCACGAAGCCAGCCATGTCTGTTCCCACTGGCAATAAAAAGCCAGCCATGTCTGTATCTACTGGCACGAAGCCAGCCATGTCTGTATCCACTGGCACGAAGCCAGCCATGTCTGTATCCACTGGCACGAAGCCAGCCATGTCTGTATCCACTGGCACGAAGCCAGCCATGTCTGTATCCACTGGCACGAAGCCAGCCATGTCTGTATCCACTGGCACGAAGCCAGCCATGTCTGTATCCACTGGCACGAAGCCAGCCATGTCTGTATCCACTGGCACGAAGCCAGCCATGTCTGTTCCCACTGGCAATGAAAAGCCAGCCATGTCCGCTTCCCCTGGCAAAAAGCCAGCCATGTCGGTATCTACTGGCATGAAGCCAGCCATGTCTGTATCTACTGGCACGAAGCCAGCCATGTCTGTACCTACTGGCACGAAGCCAGCCATGTCTGTTCCCACTGGCACGATGCCAGCCATGTCTGTTCCCACTGGCACGATGCCAGCCATGTCTGTTCCCACTGGCACGATGCCAGCCATGTCTGCTCCCCCTGGCACGAAGCCAGCCATGTCGGGTACTTGTAATGAGAAGCCAGCCATGTCGGGTACTGGTAATGAGAAGCCAGCCATGTCGGGTACTGGTAATGAGAAGCCAGCTATGTCGGGTACTGACAATATGTCATTCGTGATGCCTGAGGCTGGTACCTTGCCAGTGGTGTCCGGGACAAGCTGTATGTCAGCAATAACAGCTGCACCCAGGTTAGACGAGACAGCTGTGACCACGTTTTGTTATGAGGCCGACGGGCCTGGATTGGCACATGAGACCACTGTGCCCTTGCCCCACAGTGAGTCCAGTGTTGTCCCCACCATTGTCAAGCCTTGTGAGGTGGTCACAAAGTCTATGTCTTGCTCAAAGAGAAGACAGGAAAAGGTGATCAACCCTAGCCAATCTGGTTCTGAAACTTCCACACTTTGTTCTGGTTCCAGTGATACTACACCCTCTAAGTCCGAGGTTGCCTTACTCTGCACAGTAATCAGGGAATTCCGGCAAGCTGGTGGTTTGAAGGGTATTGTGATCCCCAAATCACATTGTGTTCCCAAGGAATATATACGGACGCCCTCTGGCTTTTGGATGCTTGAGAGGCACTGGGTAGTGCTCCAGAGACACACTGACATTCTGCAAGGGTTGTTGGAGGAGTCTGATTCAGATGATCCACAATATATTCCTCCTGGGGAGAGGTGTAAGACTGTTGTGGCGCCAACTGTACCATGTCCTGGTGATGTCCCATATCCCGAGAGTTTACCAGTCATGCACACACCCTGTACTGTATCGGTCGGGGCCTTGTTTAATGGCGAGGTCATTGTCTCTGGGGTAGACAGTAAGTCCACTGTGTCTTGTGGTTCCACTGTGAGTTGTAATATACAATCTCAGGGCAAGACTACTGTCACTGGATCTGGCAGTACCTCTATTGCCTCTATGTACCATGGTGTGGACGGAACTCCTAGATCACGGCCCAGGAGACGCAAGAGGACTAACCGTAAACAACCTGGGACTGATGATTCACTCCGTTCAAGGTCCAAGGTACTCATGCCGTCGGACCCTCAGGTACGAGACCCTAGCCCGGTTGCCGAGGGTTGTGTACGGGCCTCTAATGGTGCAGTGATCTGCAAAGAGGACCTGGAGGTTTATGAAAGAGCTTTGCTTGCTCAGGCACATGCTGACTACTCTGAGTCTGAGTGGGATTCCAATGGGTACTGGTGACTGGTCTTGTCCGTTTTCATGCCGTCCATGTTTTCTTTCTTGGGTGCCCAGGAGGTCACCCGTAAGGGAGGGGGTTATGTCACGTCTTGGCCTTGCCCCCTGCTGGTGGTAGCAGGGATTCCTGTTTGTTTTTGTTTTCAGCCTGCAGGCCATCTGTTGGGCTTATTGGTCTGCGGTCACATGACCTGTTCTGCCCTATATGTAGGACCAGGACTCCCCTTGATCCTTGGACCAGGATAGTCTTTCTTGCCTAGTTCCTGTGTGCTGGTTAACTTGATATTCTGTGTATGACCTCTGGCTCATGTGTTTAGGATCTCTCTCTTGTCTGACCCCTCAAGTTATGATATTCCGTGTATGACCTTTGGCTCTTGTATTTGGATCTCTCTTCTGCCTGTCCCCTGTACTGTACCGTGCTTATTTATCTGTATACCTGCATTCATTGTATGTCTGGTTTATGTTTTATTCACCTTGCAGACCTAGCCTAGTTAGTATTTCGAGACCACCTTTCAAGGATCTCAGTCAGGGCTTAGGGATCTTTCTAGTTTCTGTTAATATCTTGGTTTGTTCCCTGGAATCTGTATACCTGCATTCATTGTATGTCTGGTTTATGTTTTATTCACCTTGCAGACCTAGCCTAGTTAGTATTTCGAGACCACCTTTCAAGGATCTCAATCAGGGCTTAGGGATCTTTCTAGTTTCTGTTAATACCTTGGTTTGTTCCCTGGAATCTGTATACCTGTCCTTAAGGCTTCATCTCTGCAGATTGGGGGCTCCCCATCACCCTATAGGGGGCTCACCGTTACAGCTCTGCTGCGTAAAGTGCGAGTAAAAGGGGCCCATCTCCCATGGGTTACAGCTGATCTTACACAAATGTACCAGCTTAGAGATTCACTGTGGTCAAATTTCAAGAGTACTGGTTCCAGGAACGATCACTGTGAATACCGAAAATGGCGGAATGCATGCTCAAAACAAACAAAAATGACTAAAGCCCAATACTTCAATGAAACTAAATAAGAACATATCAAACCCTAGAAATTTTTGGAAAATCATAAATAACATACAATCGCCCCCCCCCCCCATCCACTCCCAACCGGCTGCTGTCAAAGTAAACAACCAAACCCTGCAACACCCCCTAGATGTAGCAAATGCCTTTAATGATTATTTTGTTGGATGTGCCACCACCCTGATTGCTAAGCTACCAAATGACATGCATTCTGAAAGGCAGCAAGCAGGTCAGGCCCCTCCAACTGTGCAAAGACCCTGTATCAGAGAAAAATTCAGTTTTAGACCAGTGTCATTACTAAACTCCAAAATCAAAAAATGAAATACCAGTCTGGACCTGATCAAATCACAACAATGCTGCTGAAAATTGCAAAACCTGTTGCATCTATAATCAATGAATCACTGGTGACTGGAAACATACACAAACTCTGGAAGACTGCGAGAGTGGTACCTATCCATAAAAGTGGAGACAAGACTTTGGTATCCAACTACCGCCCGATATCATTGCTTCATATAATGTCAAAAATTCTGGAAAAATGTGTCTACACTCCATTACGTGATTATTATCAGTATCGGAACTATTTAACCCCAGATCAAATCAGGCTTTCGTCCAAATCATTCAACTACAACTGCCCTTTTAAAAGTTTGTACTGATATCCAAGCTGGCATGGAAAAAAGGAAACCTAACTAGAGCCATCTTCCTTGATTTTGCCAAGGCCATTGACACAGTAGACCATGGCATCCTAAAATTATGTTTTCATCCCAATAGTAATCTGAGAATTATACTGCTTCTCTATTTGGTTTTTAAGGCCAAATCCTGCTTTCCCATAGTATTTGTGCAACATACTACATTCAAATAGTGCTGCGCACGGCCATCGCTGCCGCTAGGCCAACTAGGCGGGCGCCTAGAGCGCAGCACCCGCCTAGGGCACAGCCGGCCAGACCAATTGTAAAAAAATATGCCCGCGCTGCAGCCAGCCCCAATATGTGCCGGCGTCGCTGCCGGGGTCAAGGAGACGGAGGCGTGGACTTGGTGCTTCCAGCTTCCTGGACCAAGTCCACGCCTCCATCTCCTTGATGCCAGCGGTGACGCCGGCACGCATAGAGACTGGCTACAGGAAGACGGAGGCAGCGCTGGAGGCAAATATCCATGTGTGAGCTGCTGGGCAAGTATCCATGTGTGAGCCTGGGGGCAAATATCAATGTGTGAGCCTGGGGGCAAATACCCATGTGTGAGCCTGGGGGCAAATATCCATGTGTGAGCCTGGGGGCAAATATCCATGTGTGAGCCTGGGGGCAGAAATCAATGTGTGAGCCTGGGGGCAAATATCCATGTGTGTCATGTGCCAACCCGTAGCCCTCCTAAATGGCGCCATAGACACCGTGCCCGAGCTGGTAAGAACCATTGACCTACTAACATCAACATATGTATTCATACATATCACTACAAATTCCACCTCTGGCCTCTGGGAGTCCCCTTCTCTTGCTGCCCTTGATCCTAATCAACTTCTACCACACCTGTAATGAAGCAAGCCTGAATTCCTTTATAATGATTACTCTCCCATCTATCCTTGCTTCATTATTACAAGACCATTCTTCAGCCAAGGTGTGTACCAGGAAGCTCTCCCAGATCTAACGGCTACGATCAGAACCTCAGACCGTGACACTTGCCAGGCTTCATCTCCTGCTAGGCCGGCATCCTATTTATCCAGGTCTGTACTTATCTCAAGTCTACCCTGCAACTTCAGGAATCCACCTTTAATATCAAGTCTACCCTGCAACTTCAGGAATCCACCTTTATATCAAGTCTACCCTGCAACTTCAGGAATCCACCTTTAATATCAAGTCTACCCTGCAACTTCAGGAATCCACCTTTATATCAAGTCTACCCTGCAACTTCAGGAATCCACCTTTATAACAAGTTTACCCTTTTACTAAAGACTTACCTTCCACCCAAAGATTCAACTACTGCCAAGAGACTCCTATCATTAATTTGTTTATCTCTTGTGCCCTTCTCTGCTTCCAGCCTCCTGTGCCCTTCTCTGCTTCCAGCCTCCTGTGCCCTTCTCTGCTTCCAGCCTCTTGTGCCCTTCTCTGCTTCCAGCCTTCTGTGCCCTTCTCTGCCTCCAGCCTCCTGTGCCCTTCTCTGCCTCCTGTGCCCTTCTCTGCCTCCTGTACCCTTCTCTGCCTCCAGCCTCCTGCGCCCTTCTCTTATTATATTCAGATTACCCGGATTTCTTTATCTTGTTGTTTTATTCTAAATAAACCTTATCATTTCCCTTACTTGACTTTCCTCCTTTTGTGTTCGCTGCATATTGGCTCGACACCCCTCGCACACCGTGACAATGTGTGACCCTGGGGACAAATATCAATGTGTGAGCCAGGGGGCAGATATCAATTTGTGAGCCTGGGGCAGATATCAATGTGTGAGCCTGGGGGGCAAATATCAATGTGTGAGCCTGGGGGGCAAATATCAATGTGTGAGCCTGGGGGGCAAATATCAGTGTGTGAGCCTGGGGGAAAATATCAATGTGTGAGCCTGGAGAAAAATATCCATGTGTGAGCCTGGGGGCAGATATCCATGTGTGAGCCTGGGGGCAGATATCAATGTGTGAGCCTGGGGGCAAATATCCATGTGTGAGCCTGGGGCAAATATCAATGTGTGAGCCTGGGGGCAGATATCCATGTGTGAGCCTGGGGGGAGATATCCATGTGTGAGCCTAGGGGCAGATATCAATGTGTGAGCCTGGGGGCAAATATCCATGTGTGAGCCTGGGGGCAGATATCCTTGTGTGAGCCTGGGGGCAATATATTTATGTGTTAGCTGAGGCAATATATCCATGTGTTAGCTGGGGCAATATATCCATGTGTGAGCTGGGGTAATATATCCATGTGTGAGCTGGGGCAATATCTCCATGCCATGTGTGAGCTGGGGCAATATCTCCATGCCATGTGTTAGCTGGGCAATATCTCCATGTGTTAGCTGGGGCAATATCTCCATGTGTTAGCTGGGGCAATATCTCCATGCCATGTGTTAGCTGGGCAATATCTCCATGTGTTAGCTGGGGCAATATCTCCATGTGTGAGCTGGGGCAATATCTCCATGCCATGTGTGAGCTGGGGCAATATCTCCATGCCATGTGTTAGCTGGGGCAATATATCCATGCCATGTGTTAGCTGGGGCAATATCTCCATGTTGAGCAAAAGAAAATTACAACATAGCGCTCAAAAGACCAAGGTCCATGAGAAAGTAAGAGAGACACACTGTATGTCCACAGACAGTTCTTATCTTCAAGTGAGAATCTTCTCTGTTGTGTAGATGAAAAGACACGCACTGCAGGAAAAAGCAGAAAGAAAGGGCCACAATTGCGCAGTACATCAACACCCAATGGAATGAAATTTCGTTTGTATTTGACTCACATTCTGGGGAGCCCACAACCGGCTCCCGGAATATAGCGGGTAGGGACTTGTATCGGGTGCCCATGAACCCCTCAATCCGCTCCTTCGGTGTCACAAAAAGTGGTACTGCAGAAAATAGACAAGGCAAAAAGGAGCACCTCTTGGTGCGGTAAATCACAAATCACCTTAATGATTAAGAAAAGCCAAATTTGCACTTACAAACAAAGAGCCTCTATTGGCTCCGTCATAACTCGCACAGGGAATCATACAGGGGTCCCCAAACCTTCTTTTCTTTTTCAGGATCAAAAAAGGCAAGCAGCAATCAAAAATAAAATAAAAACATTTATTGTAAGAAAATCATCATATCTACCAGGACGCGTTTCGCCATTAATGGCTTCCTCAGCTGAGATTACAAAACTGTACTTGCTGCTGCCTTTTTATACAATGTATGTCAGAAAATGGAGTGATTAGACCCTTGGAAATCAATTAAAATACAATTAAACACAATTGCTATCCGCTGCATAGTGTGCAGCACCCACCATTTTGCACATGGTTGTTAACCCTAAAACGCAGGAGAAAGGGGAAGAAAGAAGAAAACTTTTTTATTATTCATTAAGTGTTACCAAAGTTGCGCCTGCCATTTTGCGCATACGCACTGGCCTTGCATCCCACCTTGGAACGCGGAAATGGACGATTGCCGCTGCAGATCATCCTTCCTTATAGAAACAGCATTAAAACAGAGCGGTTCCCTTAACCACCACCAAGTGCCAAACAAGGGCATAGAGGGGTTATTAACCCTGAAACACAGGGGAAGGGGAAAAGAAAGAAAAAATATATTTTTTCCTTTTTTTTTTTTTTTATTCATTTGATAATACAAATGTTGCGCCCGCCATTTTGCGCATGCGCATCGACCCTGCATCCACCTTGGAACGCGGAAACGGACGACGACCACCACAAATCATCCTCTCCTACAAGAACAGCGCCAAAACAAAGCGACTCCCTCAACCACCACCAGGCGCCCAACAAGGGCACAGAGGGAAAACACCAAATGCTGCAACATATATATACTCTATATCACATATATCTTAACCCTTGTGGATCAAGATATATAAATATATATTATAGGGATCAAGATATATAAATATGGGTACCATAACTCCCAAATACTTGTGCAAATAGCAGTGGAATTACATTATTGTATTCTTCAACAGAAGGAGAGATAAATAAGTGCTAATGCATAATCAAAATCAAATAATCAATAAAAAAAAAAAAAAGGGGAGGGGGTTTAAAAAACCTCATACATAAGGAGTGCAAAAGAGGAAAAATATCATATCAGCAGCCACTAAGCATAAAATACATATAGTAAAATATATCATATTAAAAACATTAGGCATATCGTTAGCTATCATTAAAATGCTACTATATCAAAAAAGGGATAATTATATTTGATATAGTAGCATTTTAATGATAGCTAACGATATGCCTAATGTTTTTAATATGATATATTTTACTATATGTATTTTATGTTTAGTGGCTGCTGATATGATATTTTTCCTCTTTTGCACTCCTTATGTATGAGGTTTTTTAAACCCCCTCCCCCTTTTTATTTTTTATTTTTTAATTTTTTTTATTGATTATTTGATTGTTGATTATGCATTAGCACTTATTTATCTCTCCTTCTGTTGAAGAATACAATAATGTAATTCCACTGCTATTTGCACAAGTATTTGGGAGTTATGGTACCCATATTTATATATCTTGATCCCTATTATACATATTTATATATCTTGATCCACAAGGGTTAAGATATATGTGATATAGAGTATATATATTTTGCAGCATTTGGTGTTTTCCCTCTGTGCCCTTGTTGGGCGCCTGGTGGTGGTTGAGGGAGTCGCTTTGTTTTGGCGCTGTTCTTGTAGGAGAGGATGATTTGTGGTGGTGGTCGTCCGTTTCCGCGTTCCAAGGTGGGATGCAGGGTCGATGCGCATGCGCAAAATGGCGGGCGCAACATTTGTATTATCAAATGAATAAAAAAAAAAAAAAGGAAAAATATATTTTTTCTTTCTTTCCCCTTCCCCTGTGTTTCAGGGTTAATAACCCCTCTATGCCCTTGTTTGGCACTTGGTGGTGGTTAAGGGAACCGCTCTGTTTTAATGCTGTTTCTATAAGGAAGGATGATCTGCAGCGGCAATCGTCCCTTTCCGCGTTCCAAGGTGGGATGCAAGGCCAGTGCGTATGCGCAAAATGGCAGGCGCAACTTTGGTAACACTTAATGAATAATAAAAAAGTTTTCTTCCCCTTTCTCCTGCGTTTTAGGGTTAACAACCATGTGCAAAATGGTGGGTGCTGCACACTATGCAGCTGATAGCAATTGTGTTATAATTGTATTTTAATTGATTTCTGAGGGTTTAATCACTCCATTTTCTGACATACATTGTATAAAAAGGCAGCAGCAAGTACAGTTTTGTAATCTCCAGCTGAGGAAGCCATTAATGGCGAAACGCGTCCTGGTAGATATGATGATTTTCTTACAATAAATGTTTTATTTTATTTTTGATTGCTGCTTGCCTTTTTTGATCCTGAAAAAGAAAGAAGGTTTGGGGAACCCCTATATGATTCCCTGTGCGAGTTATGACGGAGCCAATAGAGGCTCTTTGTTTGTAAGTGCAAATTTTGGCTTTTCTTAATCATTAAGGTGATTTGTGACTTACCGCACCAAGAGGTGCTCCCTTTTTGCCTTGTATATTTTCTGCAGTACCACTTTTTGTGACACCGAAGGAGCAGATTGAGGGTTCATGGGCACCCGATACAAGTCCCTACCCGCTATATTCCCGGGAGCCGGTTGTGGGCTCCCCAGAATGTGAGTCAAATACAAACGAAATTTCATTCCATTGGGTGTTGATGTACTGCGCAATTGTGGCCCTTTCTTTCTGCTTTTTCCTGCAGTGCGTGTCTTTTCATCTACACAACAGAAAAGATTCTCACTTGAAGATAAGAACTGTCTGTGGACATACAGTGTGTCTCTCTTACTTTCTCATGGACCTTGGTCTTTTGAGCGCTATGTTGTAATCTTTTTGCTAAATTTTCTAGGTGTTTAGAGAAACCTCCGTACACAATATATAGCGAGTGGGTGAGACACTCGTTTCCAGTGGGCGCTTCACCCCTTTTTCTGTTTTCAATATCTCCATGTGTGAGCTGGGGCAATATCTCCATGCCATGGGTGAGCGGGGGCAATATCTCCATGTGTTAGCTGGGGCAATATCTCCACGTGTTAGCTGGGGCAATATCTCCACGTGTTAGCTGGGGCAATATCTCCATGTGTGAGCTGGGGCAATATCTCCATGTGTGAGCTGGGGCAATATCTTCATGCCATGTGTTAGCTGAGGCAATATATCCATGTGTTAGCTGGGGCAATATCTCCATGTGTGAGCTGGGGCAATATCTCCATGTGTGAGCTGGGGCAATATCTCCATGCCATGTGTTAGCTGGGGCAATATATCCATGTGTTAGCTGGTTCAATATCTCCATGTGTGAGCTGGGGCAATATCTCCATGTGTGAGCTGGGGCAATATCTCCATGTGTGAGCTGGGGCAATATCTCCATGTGTGAGCTGGGGCAATATCTCCATGCCATGTGTTAGCTGGGGCAATATCTCCATGTGTTAGCTGGGGCAATATCTCCATGTGTGAGCTGGGGCAATATCTTCATGCCATGTGTGAGCTGGAGGCAAATGTACCCATGTGAGCTGGGGAAAATGTACCCATGTGAGCTGGGGGGCAATTGTACCCATGTGAACAGGGGCAATATATCCACCATGTGAGAGCTGGTGGCAAATATACCCATGTGAGCTTTCTTTTTTTTGGGGGGGGGGTGCAAGTAGCTGGTCTTGCCTGGGGCGCAAAATAGTCTAGCACCGGGCCTGGTGCTGCGGTTCCTCTCAGGTCTAGCTGCTCAATCCCAATCCGTTCTCCTGAAGAGTTTATTGACTAACCTCTGAATTGGCCCAAATTGCACCATTTCGGGCAATTCATCTATTCACTAAACTGTCAATTCAACAAATAAAGGCAACTTGACAGTGAAATGTGTTGCAATTCACAGCAGTTGGGCGTCACTGAAATTGTTTCATAAAAGACTGTTGTGTCTTCTATTCACAGAATGCTGACCTGCAACGAAATTTCGGCAAAATGGTGTAATTTTCAGTGTTTCAAATCAACAGGTTTAAACAGACGAATCCCACAGGATTAAATGTAGAAAGTAATATCTTTTTAAAAAGAAATTAAAGACTTTTTTAATTAAAATTTTCGCAAAAACCTTTTTTATTGTTACATTTTTTAAAAAGACCTTTTTTGTGTTTTTTAGAAGACATTTTATTTTGTAACAAATGCAGAATAATGGCTTCAGTGACTACGATTTCGGTGGTGACCATTCACTAAATAGTGAATTCACAGTATTTTCATTTAATGTTTATTTATTTATTTTCACCGAAGGGTGTCAGGGGGTTAACTGCCCAACTGACAATATCGCTCATATGGCAATGACATCAGTGGGCGGGGTGGCCCCCGGAGACCTGGCTGACATCGAAGATGTCAGCCACTGCCAGGAGCGGACCACAATCTGGCACCTAAGGGGTTAAAGAGAGGCATTGCTGGAAAGGAAAGACTGTGCCCTTTCCAGCAGTCCCTCCTTTTTTTTTTAAACAATTAGCCATTGGGGGGGACCCCCCCTTCAAGCTCTCCCCCTGTAGTGCCGGGGGCACCTGAAACTGATGTCTAGAAAATAAAAGAGACCTTTTGCTGCAAATAAAAAGACTATATGGTTGAATAAATATTTAATATAAACAGGGAATTTATTTAAATTGAAGCCTATGGGATTCGCCTGTTTAAAAACGCCTGTCTAAAAGCTGGTGTTAATGGCAAATCTGAACGACCTGGCCGAAGCTAAATACACCAGCCCGAAGAATAAAGAAAAAATATACAGCACAGTATAGTTACACATTCTACACATAGCCAAACAATAAAATTGAGAAGTTGTGTGTTTTTTTTTTATTGATGCAGCATAAATGCGCAGATTGACTTTGACCGGCGCAAAAACTTAACGGGAGACAATTGTGGTTTCTTAATTCTGATTGGCTGAATCGCGTGAAAAAACAGTCCGCACACTGATTTCTGCGCTCAACATTAATGCTTGCGTTTTTGCATGTCCGTTTTACGCGCGTTATTTTTTTGACGGATGAAAAAATGCACGAGGATTGTAATACCAGCGTTCATTTACGCGCGGTCACGTTGTGCCTGCGTTTTTGCGTGAAGAATGTAATAGGGCCCATAATTTCCAGATTAAATTCTTGCCATTGTGGAGTAGCGAACAGAACCATGGCAGTTCCCCCGCAAAGTAGTCATTTACCTAGGGCAGCATTGGAAGGGTGGGCACTGTAAGAGTGCCTACTAACACTGGCACTACTATGTGCATTCACTGTATACCCGGCTGCTATATCCCATTTCCTATATACTATACTATGTGCACTAACATTTACACCCAGCTGCTGTATCCTCCTTCCCATATACTGTGCTGTGTTCAGTCACTGGATGCAGAGCACAGAGAAGGCGGGCATGTGCAAAGCTGTTTGTACCTTTTGTATTGTAAAATAACAGATGGATACTCACACTTTGCTGTGTTATCATCAGACACCAGGCAATTGTGCAGTATAAGGGGGCTCCGGATCCCCCACCTTGTTGAGCTGGTTCCAATAAAATCAATCCTCAGCAAGCAGTAAAATCACGGTATAAAACCCCAAATGCGTTTCACTAAAAAAAGTATTAGCTTCCACAGTTGGTGCACCATGCCCGCCCTCTCTGTACTTTTCTCTGAGTAATACACTGAAGTCAGTGATATATCACCTGGGAGAATACAGAGCATCTTAAAAGAAGGGCAGACCGCCTCTACAGGCGCAACAGGTCGAGCCAGCTGTTGAAAGGGCTCTTAACCACGTGAGTGGGACTATCTTTGAGTAACTACTCAATACACTCTTAGGATCACGGCTGGCTGGTGGATAGATCCCACCCAGGCGAGCGGTGGAACTTTATGCTGGCTAGGGATGGGCTGGCGGTCCGATGCGAACATGAGTTCGCATCGAACATTCGAAAGTTCGCGAACTTCAAACTTTTCAGGCCGTTCGCAAAAAAAATAAATTTTTTTTTAAAGAAAAGCTTAAAAAATCTAAAAATAACGAGACTCTTTACTGCAGAATATTATAAGCAACGGTTTATTAGATATTGAATTAAAATGGAAATATTTTTAACATTGAAGTCTATGGGATAAAACAATCTTGTTGCTAAAACATAAGGCAGACGAGGCCCTCTAATCAGGCACTGTAGAGGGCCACCCGCTGGGGCCTCCTAAGGATCCCTTGAGGAGCATGTGGCTGCCGGATGAGAGCTGCGACTGTGCGGGTAGGCCGGCCGGGTGCATGTGGCAGCGAGGTGGTGCAGAGAGGGAGCCACTGCACCTGCGGCTACGGCAGACCCCCCCCCCATAACCAGGATCCAGGGAGCCTCCACTGACTGACCACTAGGCTAAGGTAAGGCGACATTTCTAAAAAAAAAAAAATCCGAGGAAATTTTTAAATGTCCCAAGGAGCATAAAACTTTTTTTTTCTGTCTTTCTAAAACTCAACTGATTCCTGGATCCACCAACAAGCGCAGCCTCCCGTCTTCCACGCTGTTAGACGCTGCATACACCGGCGCACTGTGTGAAGCTTCTGAGAAGATACGCTATTAGTGTAGAGGGAGCGATGCAAAATGAAAAGTCGGCTTCCTCGCTACACTAATAGCGTATCTTCTCAGAAGTATACTTTTTACTTGCCCTGCTTGTTCTGAGGACCTGATCTGTTGCCGGCTTTGCCTGCCATTTGACTATTCTCTCTGTGTACTCCCTGCCTGTTCTGTTTGCCTCCCATTGCTACTGGTGTGCGCTGATTCTCACCATATACAGTAGCGCAGTACAAGTGCCTAAACATTGCTGACCCGGTTTTGTTATAACAACTACTCTCGCTCTGCGCCCCTGTCTGGTATATTCTGCTGCTTGTTACTGCTGGTGCGCTTCCATCCTGCCATATACTATAGCGCAGTACAAACATATATTGATCTCAGTCTGTGGTGTATATTGTTGGTGCTGTCTCCCTGGCCTGTGTGGCTGCTAGAGGTTAGGTTTAGTGGTCCCGAGTCCCGACCATCCTAAGGATCGGAGGGTTAGAGGTCTGTTACCAGGGATCCTACCAGGTCTGTCCTGGGGAATCGTTACAAATATGCGGTGAACGCCGCAGCAAATGTTAATGCTCATGCAATTTTAATGCACCTGTTGTTACTTTCATCCAAAGCCTGCATAAGTTTCACCTGCGTGTCCTAAAACGTCTCCTCTTTTCATACAGGCTGCCGCCCCAAGCAGTTGTTTATGAATAGATTAAAGGAAAACCATTTACTATCATTTGAAATGTCCTTTTTTTCTTTTTAAATGTTTCTATACATCCTACGAATCTGCCACTTCACGGGCAGGTTATGGAGACCTCCTAGGCACGATATTTGAAGGAATTTTTTGTTTTTATTCTTAACCTTTGTTTCATGGAAAACTTACTGTTCCTTTAAAAACTTTTTTTTTTAAACTTTTTGTCCTTGTTTCCTGTCCCCCAGGGCACTACCCGAACCGCCATACTAGACTTGCGCACCGATTTTTTTTTTTTCGGTTCGATTCAGTTCGGTTCGTTCGGATTTTGTTTCGGCTCGTTTCGCCGATTTCCGTTTCGGTTCGTTTTTCGTATCGACTTTTTTTCGGGATTTCGGAAATTTTCCTGTTTTTCGGAACGTCTGTTCTCCTCGTTTGAAAGTGTCTATTCGTTTTGACGTAAACTAATGGTTTTTCGGATACGATATTTCTGTCGATACGATAATTCTGCCGATACAATAATTCTGCCATTGAGATTTCTGATGTTTTACAAGAAGGATACATTGAGATTTCTGTTGTTTTACAAGAAGGATACATTGAGATTTCTCTGGTTTCCGGGAAGGATACATTGAGATTTCTCTGGTTTTCCAGGAAGGATACATTGAGATTTCTCTGGTTTTACCAGAAGGATACATTGAGATTTCTCTGGTTTTACCAGAAGGATACATTGAGATTTCTCTGGTTTTACCAGAAGGATACATTGAGATTTCTCTGGTTTTACCAGAAGGATACATTGAGATTTCTCATGTTTTACAAGAAGGATACATTGAGATTTCTCTGGTTTCCCGGGAAGGATACATTGAGATTTCTCTGGTTTCCTGGGAAAGATACATTGAGATTTCTCATGTTTTACAAGAAGGATACTGTGGTGAGAGCGGAGTCACGTGACAGGAAGGGTGGGGGCGGTACCAGGCAGTGTCTGCTGGGATGCCATGCTAGCTGGACGTACTGTGTGTCTCCTCTATCCGATGTTATGCTGAATAAATCAACAACCGTAAACCAACCCACGGAGTCTACTCCTTTCATGACATGGTGTCAGAAGTGTTTCCCTGCGTATCCGTTTTGATCTGTGAAGATGTCTAAGTTCTCTCCTCCTGAACCCTTCGATTTCTCTCAGCCTGCTGCATGGCCTGCTTGGCGCCAAAGGTTTGCACGCTTCAGGATCGCTTCGAAGCTGGATAAGGAGCCTGGTGAGGTGCAGGTTAATTCCCTTTTATACGCTATGGGGAGAGACGTGGAGCCGATTTACGGTACTTTTCAGTTCAGCGCTGGGGAAGAGATGGACTTTGATAAAGTCGTGGATAAGCTCAGCGCCCATTTTGTGCCCAGAAGAAATGTGATTCACGAGAGAGCCTGCTTTCACAAGCGCGCCAGTGTGAGGGAGAATCTGTGGAATCATTTGTGCGCAGCCTTTATCAGTTGGCAGAGTTCTGTGAGTTCGGCGCTGCTAAGGAGGAGCAGATCAGAGACAGACTGGTTATCGGAATTGCAGACTCGGAAGTTTCACTTAAGTTGCAGCTGGAGTCTAAGCTGACACTGGATGAGGCGATACGGATTGCACGTCAGAGTGAATTGGTGAAGAAACAAAGTGCAGACTTAAGGTCAGACAACAGGGTGGAAGAAATACACCAGTCACAAAGAGTTAAAAGCGGCAGACAGCAGGCAGTGGACAGACCCAGGAGCGGTTGGACACCGTGTTCCCGTTGCACACGCTGTAACCGCCCTCACGATATGAAGACGCGGTGCCATGCTATAGACCAGAGGTGCAGGAAGTGCAACCGCGCCGGCCATTTTGAGGTGGTTTGTAAATCAGAGTCTGTGAGAGGGATGTGTCTGGACAGTGATCAGGAGACGCCAGAACTGTCCTTTATAGGATCGGTGACTGAACAGTCCGGCTCTGTCGAGGATTGGCGTGTTACACTCACGATGTTGGGTGAAAGAGTTGCCTTTAAGATTGATACCGGAGCAGACATTACAGTTATTTCCTTTGTGGCATTCTCAAAGCTACCTCGACGTCCGGAGCTGAAAAACGTTACGATTCAAGTTCATAGTCCGGGAGGTCGCATTGATTGCATCGGCAGGTTCCTTGCTGACTGTGAGTACCGGGAGCGGAAAATATCGATGTGGGTGTACGTGATCAGAGGATCGTGTGTGAATAACCTTCTGAGTCGGAAAGCTGCCTGCAGTCTGGGCCTTGTTGCTTGAGTGTACGAAGTCACTGAGGACGTGTTTGGAGATCTGGGGCTGCTGAACTGTGAGCCGGTCCGCATAAAGCTCAAACCTGAGGCTGTCCCTTATAGCCTCGTAGGATTCCATTTCCGCTTTTACCGAAGGTGGAGTGCGAGCTTCTGCGGATGGAAAAGATGGGGGTTATCGAGGCGGTCACGGAAGCTACTGACTGGTGTGCGCCCATTGTACCGGTCGCTAAAAAGAATGGGAAAGTTTGTATTTGTGTGGATTTGAAACGTCTGAACGAGGCCGTTAGGAGGGAGAGGTATGTCATGCCGACATTGGAAGATATTGCTCCTCAGTTGTCGGGGGCTAACTTTTTTTCCACGCTCGACGCTTCCAGTGGGTTCTGGCAGATACCCTTGACCCAGAGAGCCAGAAACTGACGACCTTCATTACTCCGGTAGGTCGGTTTTGCTTCCGCATACTCCCCTTCGGGATATCTTCGGCCCGGAGATCTTCCAGAGAGAGATGAGTTCCCTGTTGAGAGACCATGAGGGTACTGTGGTAGTTATGGACGATATCCTTGTGTATGGGTCCACTAAAGGAGGAGCACGACCGGCGACTGCTTTGTGTGCTGCAAACCGTCAAGGAATCTGGCCTGAGGCTAAATAAGGAGAAGTGCCACTTTGGGAAACCAGAACTGTATTATTTTGGCTATATTATTAGTGGGGATGGGGTTAAGCCAGACGCCAGCAAGGTTCTCGCTATTGAGAAAATGAAAAGCCCTTCCGATGTGAATGAACTGAGACAAGTACTGGGCCTTGTGAATTATGTGGGGAAGTTTCTACCGGAGTTGTCCTCGGTGTTACATCCTGTCACAGAATTGTTAAAGAAAGATGTCGCCTGGACATGGGGACCTCC
Organism: Leptobrachium leishanense; assembly: GCA_009667805.1. Taxonomy (NCBI): domain Eukaryota; kingdom Metazoa; phylum Chordata; class Amphibia; order Anura; family Megophryidae; genus Leptobrachium; species Leptobrachium leishanense. The sequence goes on along the minus strand of CM019072.1, from coordinate 82,565,976 downwards.
ACAGGAGGAGGCCTTAGCACGAGTCAAGTCCATGCTGGGATCCGCTCCGGTGTTGGGGTACTATGACCCCTGCAAGAAGACTGTGGTTAGCGCAGATGCTAGTAGCTACGGGTTGGGAGCGGCCCTTCTGCAGCTGAACGAGGGTAAATTACAGCCTATTGCCTATTGTTCTCGCACCTTAACAGCAGCAGAGAGACGTTACGCACAAATTGAAAAAGAGTGTTTGGCCGGAGTCTGGGCCTGCGAACGCTTCCACCGTCTGGAGACTGACCACAAGCCACTAGTTCCTCTTATTAATTCTTACGATATCGACAAGGCGCCTCTGAGATGCCAGAGACTCTTAATGAGACTACTTAGGTTTAATGTTAGAGCTGTGCATGTCCCGGGAAAACAGCTGGTGGTGGCAGATACCCTCTCCAGACTCCCGCTGGCTGCTGAGGGCGATTCGTCGACAGAGTCAGACGTGAAGGTGTATGTGGATTCGATCTTAGCCTCCAAGTCCATCTCTTCGGGGAGATTGGAACAGCTTAAGAGAGAGACGCACCTGGATGTTGTCCTTCAAGAAGTTATCAGCTATGTAAGAGACGGCTGGCCGGAGAGTGGTGCTGCGTGGTGGTCTCTGAGTGCTTTCCAGTCCGAGAGAGCGTACCTTACTGAAATGGATGGCTTAGTGTTTTTTCAAGACCGCATTGTTATTCCGAAAAGTCTGCGTCAAGACATGCTACGGCGGATTCATGAAGGTCATTTGGGGGTTTCCAAGTGTAGGTAGAGGGCGTCGTCTGCTGTGTGGTGGCCTGGGATTAGCGCTGACATTGCTGATTTCATTTCGAGATGTGCCTTCTGCAGAGAACGTCGACCTACACAGAGACGTGAGCCTTTACTTTTCACCCCCCTACCTGCGGGTCCATGGCAGAAGATAGCTGCGGATCTGTGCGAACTAAAAGGGAGGAAATACCTAGTTGTTGTGGACTACTACTCCAGATACCTTGAGCTCGCGCCACTGGGTGAGGCAACCAGTGCTACTGTGATCGTCCGTCTGAAAAGCATGTTTGCCAGGTGGGGTATGCCGTCGGAGTTGGTGAGTGACAATGGTATGCAGTTCGCCTCTAAAGAGTTCGCTTCTTTTGGGAAGGATTACGATTTCCGTCACACGACTTCCAGTCCGCATTACTCGCAGGCTAATGGGATGGCAGAGCGAGCGGTTCAGACCGCTAAGTTTATTTTGGGGCAGGCGGAGCCTTATTTGGCCCTGATGGCGTACAGAGCAGCTCCTGTTCAGGCTACAGGGTGTAGCCCTGCTCAGCTGATGTTGGGACGGCAGATTCGTACTACCTTGCCTTCTGTGGATGCTTCCCTGCCGGCTTCCACGGTCCTTCCGGAGGATATTCGGAGGAGGGACGAGGTGGCGAAGCGGAACTACAGGTTCATTTACGATAGACGGCACTCTACTCGCCCACTATCGGTGCTATACCCGGGGCAGAGTGTCCGGGTTAAGCTAGACGACGAGACGAGGTGGAGAACCCCGGCTACTGTTGTGGAGCGTTCTCCGGAGCCCAGGTCCTATGCGATCCGCACGGAAGGAGGAACTGTCGCTCGCCGCAACAGAAGGCATCTTCAGCCGGTACCCGAGGAGTTGAGTGCTGAGACCTTGACACCGCAACAGCTGGACTCTCCGGTTTTACGGAATGGGTCTACCCTGCAGGTGGTTTCCGGGCATATAAATAAGAGGAAGGGGGTACAGATGATAAGTGGACAACCACCATCATAGAACCCCCTGAGAAGTTGGGGTTAAAAAATATTTCCTTTATTTATGGACATTGCCAAGTATTGGATGTGTAAACAGTTATGTGACAATGGCAGGTTGTCACATATAGAAAAACAAACAGTGTATATAGCACTATGGACTAAATAGTGTACAATAATAGAATATTCTATATAATGTTAGGTGAGTCAACAAATTGCCAGTTGGTAGTAAATAACATGTAGCCAATACTGTTGCCTAGCCCAAAATGTTTAGTAATACGCTCATAATAGTTGGTATATAATATATTCGTGTCATATGGATAATATACAGACCAGTAACTAGAGGCAACAATGTACAGCCATTAGTGTAGTTAGTGATTTTGAACCCTTGTAATTATTAATAAGATGGTAATATTGGTAAAACCGGAAATTGCTCCAATAATATCAGATAGTAATTGTCACAATTAGAGCGATAATATGATTTACACTGCAACAGGTTGTTTGATGTAAAAAATGTGGATATAGCTATAAACAACCATGTAAGTGTAACAGATTGAATTAGTCACAATAGGCAAAATAATTTTTCAGAAAAATCATAAATCGCATGCGGGAATAGAGATCGAGCTTTCTAAACGACACAATCATCTGTTTAAATAAACAATGAGCCTCTATAATGGTGACGTAGGATTATGATTAATGACACTTGGTTATGTATATTGAACCTATATATGGCTCGTATGTCAAATAAACATATATTAGAATAAGAACAGGCAACCTAGTATTTTGCCACTCGAACAAAGCCGCGTCTGTATTAATCGAAGAAAACCATATATCAGATGAAACAAATTGTATATAAGGCTAGAAAAGATAGCATTAGCATAGAATTACTAGTTAGCACTCAATAGTATATATAGCCTTAGTTTGATTAAAGTAGCAAACATGTGTATATTTAAAGGAGTAGTCGACAATTGGCCTATATTAAATGTATCGGAACTGAATTCTCATATAGATTGATCGTCGACCCCATGCCAAACAGAAATTAGTTGTATATTACTTCTAGTCATCAATCATACATCAGATGGAAAAAATGTTTTGGTTGTAAAAAATATACTAGTAACCAAATAGCATTTCAGATATGCTTATATATATTATCAGTACTAGGCTGTATATATAACCTTAAGTATGATGTGAATATAAATATATATGTAAAAAACAAATCGGCAGTCACCTAACCTTGATGTGGTTTAATTATAAAACATGCATATATTAGGAAAGTACTTTGGCAAATACCTAATGTAGATATACATATATTTGAGTAAGGTTTAAAACAGACAACCCGATATATGGTAAATTGATGTACCGCTGCTTCCAGCGGAGCCACAGCCACCCTCTCAAGGGCTTGGTGATGGTTCTTGCAAGATGACTTCAAGTGGTAGAGTTGTGAGGCCTCCGGAACGCTACCGGGATTAATGTTTAGCTAGAGCAGCGACTTGAAGAATGGGCAGAATAATCCCAAAGTCACTGCGGACTAGGGTAGTCTACCCCGATGTCCAAGTTAGCATTGTTTCTCTACTTGTATCTTTACATTGTTTATTTTTGTATGTTTTACCGTTAAAAGGGGGAGATGTGGTGAGAGCGGAGTCACGTGACAGGAAGGGTGGGGGCGGTACCAGGCAGTGTCTGCTAGGATGCCATGCTTGCTGGACGTACTGTATGTGTCTCCTCTATCCGATGTTATGCTGAATAAATCAACAACCGTAAACCAACCCACGGAGTCTACTCCTTTCATGACAGATACATTGAGATTTCTCTGGTTTCCTGGAAGGATACATTGAGATTTCTCATGTTTTACAAGAAGGATACATTGCGATTTCTCTCGTTTCCCGGGAAGGATACATTGAGATTTCTCTGGTTTTCCAGGAAGGATACATTGAGAGTTCTCTGGTTTTACCAGAAGGATACATTGAGATTTCTCTGGTTTTACCAGAAGGATACATTGAGATTTCTCTGGTTTTCCAGGAAGGGTACATTGAGATTTCTCTGGTTTTACCAGAAGGATACATTGAGATTTCTCATGTTTTACAAGAAGGATACATTGAGATTTCTCTGGTTTCCCGGGAAGGATACATTGAGATTTCTCTGGTTTCCTGGGAAGGATACATTGAGATTTCTCAATACCAGGCTCTTTGAGCCAGGCTCTAAGTGTCATTTGCAAGTGGCATTTTTAAGTGGACATCCGGAGTTGATTCCTGGAGTTGCGGGACTGGAGGAAGGAACTGCAAGGCCCACTTTCTACTCCGGTAAACTCACGTCTATATCATGCTTTCTCTCACGCTTCTACTCTTTACTTCTACCTTTCTCCTTAAATGGAACTCCTGCCCCTCTACCACCGACCCCTACACTATCTGCATCTCTCCCTCCCTCCTCTCGTCCCACATGATGGCCTCGCATGAGCTCCTTTGATTCCTCAGAACATGGTCTCCCTCTAACTCTCGCGCTGCCAATCACTCCCACTCCCACAAATCCCATTCCCACCTTCTCTTTCTCACCCTCCTGCTGCTACTCTCTTCAGGTGACATATCCCCTAACCCTGGCCCCACAACACATCCAATACTTCCCTCTCATCCTATCTCCATCGCACATAAATCACCTCCCTGCAAGCCCAGCAACCTCTTTCCCATAATCCCTCAGCGCCTGTCCTCTATCTCCTGCGCCCTCTGGAACGCTCGCTCTGTGTGCAGCAAACTCACAGCAATCCATGACCTCTTCCTTTCAAACTCCTTCAACCTCCTAGCTTTAACTGAAACCTGGATAACTCCCTCTGACACGGCCTCCGTTGCTGCTCTCTCACATGGCGGTCTACACTTGAGCCATACCCCCAGACCGGGTGAGAGAAATGGTGGCGGGGTCGGAATCCTGCTCTCTCCCACCTGCACCTACCAGCATCTCCCTCCACCCCCATCCCTCTCCTTCTCCTCCTTCGAGGCACACTGCATCCGCCTGTTCTCTCCTCTGGCCCTCAGGGTGGCAGTCATCTACCGCCCACCGGGACCAACCTCCCAGTTCTTTGACCACTTTGCTACCTGGCTCTCTCACTTTCTGTCTTCTAATCTTCCATGCCTAGTTCTCGGGGACTTCAACATTCCCATTGACGATCCTTCCGCCTCTGCTGCCTCCAAACTTCTTTCACTCACGTCCTCCCTTGGACTCACACAATCCTCCCTCCTCCCTACCCACCGCGATGGTCACGCTATTGACCTTGTCTTTTCCAACCTCTGCTCCATTTCTGAGTTCAACTGTCGCCCTTTCCCCATCTCTGACCACCACCTTCTCTCTTTCAACCTATCTGGACTTCCTAAACACCCTGCTCCCCCACCCCGCACACACACTCGCAGAAATCTACAGGCTGTGGACCCCCATCAATTCTCCAACCTACTTCACCACCTCCCTCATACCTCATCCTTCACCTGCCCTGATGCTGCCACTAATCACTACAACACTACGCTTATCTCTGCTCTAGACACTCTTGCTCCTCTTCGACTCTGTAAGGCCCCACGCCGCCAGCTTCAGCCCTGGCACACCCTCCAGACTCGCTACCTGCAAAGATGCTCCCGCACCGCAGAGCGTGCCTGGAGGAAATCCCGCTCTGAAGCTGATTTTGTTCACTTCAAGTTTATTCTCCGGTCATACACCTCTGCCCTCCACTTGGCCAAACAATCCTTCTTCTCATCTCTTATATCTACACTGTCCTCCAACCCTAAACGGCTCTGGTCCACCTTCAACACCCTCCTCTACCCACCTGCACCTCCCCCCTCAGCTGCCTTCAGCGCTCAAGACCTGGCAGACTACTTCCTCAGTAAAACCTTAACTATCAGAAGCAACATCCCAACACAAGATAGTTATCTGCCACCTCCACTCCCACAGGTCCCATCTGCCACCCTCTGCCGCTTCCTCCCAACCACTGAGGAGGAAGTCAATTCCTTATTGTCCTCCTCACATCTCACCACGTGCCCGCTCGACCCCATTCCCTCACATCTAATTCCTCCCCTCTCCTCCTCCCTCACCCCTGCTCTCACACACATCTTCAACCTATCTCTCTCCACTGGCTCCTTTCCATCCGCCTTCAAACACGCGCTAGTTACCCCTTTACTAAAGAAACCATCCCTAGATCCCAACTCTCCATCCAACTACCGTCCTGTATCCCTGCTTCCCTTTACCTCTAAGCTCTTAGAAAAACCAGTCTTCAACCGCCTCTCCCTCTTCCTGTCCTCCAATTCCCTACTTGACCCCCTGCAATCTGGCTTCCGTCCCCTACACTCAACTGAAACTGCCCTCACCAAAGTCACCAACGACCTCCTAACTGCTAAAAAACACGGCCACTATTCTATTCTCATCCTGCTTGACCTCTCGGCTGCTTTTGACACTGTTGACCACCCCCTCCTTCTACTGACCCTCAACTCTCTGGGTCTCGGTGACACTGCACTTGCTTGGGTTGACTCCTATTTATCCAACAGGTCCTTCTGTGTGTCCTTTGCTGGTAACTCCTCCTCCTCATTGCCTCTATCTGTTGGTGTACCTCAAGGCTCTGTCCTTGGTCCTCTGCTCTTTTCCATCTACACCTCCTCCCTGGGCAAAATCATCAACAGCTTTGGCTTTAATTACCACCTCTACGCTGATGACACTCAGATCTACCTCTCTACCCCTGATCTCTCTCCCCCTGTCCTTTCAAAAGTCAGTGACTGTTTATCTGGCATCTCCTCCTGGATGGCCTCCCACCACCTAAAGATCAACATGTCAAAGACTGAGCTCCTACTTATTCCTCCCTCTAATGCCGCCCCACCTCCTGACTTCTCTATCACGGTGGAGGGTATCACCATCTCCCCATCAAACCAAGTTCGCTGTCTTGGAGTTACACTTGACTCTGCTCTTTCCTTCATCCCCCACATCAAGTCTCTTTCCTCCTCCTGCCGATACCAACTGCGTAATATTTACAGAATTCGGCCATTTCTTACTGCTGTCACCACAAAACAACTCATACACGCCCTGGTAATCTCCCGACTCGATTATTGCAATAATCTCTTATCTGGCCTCCCTCTGTCCCACCTCTCCCCCCTACAATCCATCCTGAACGCCTCCGCCAGGCTAATTCACCTCACCCGCCGCTCTGTCTCTGCCGCTCCCCTCTGCGAGTCCCTTCACTGGCTCCCCATCCACTGCAGAATTAAGTTCAAAATCCTTATCCTTACCTACAAAAGCCTCACTAACTCAGCTCCCCACTACCTGTCCTCACTAATCACCAAATACACCCCAGCCCGCTCCCTAAGGTCAAACAGTGACCTGCGCCTAGCTTCTCCCCGCATCACCTCTTCCATGATAGACTGCAGGATTTCTCACGCGCAGCCCCCACTCTCTGGAACGCTCTCCCTCGTACTGTCAGACTTTCCCCTAACTTCTCTTCCTTCAAACGCTCCCTGAAAACATTCCTATTTAGGGAAGCCTACCACCCAACTCACTGACGCAACCATCAATCACTCTCACCTTACAGTCCTCTCCTCCTGTTTCCAACCCCAACCCTCCCAGATTGTGAGTTCCTACGGGAATAGGGCCCTCATCTCCTCCTGTACTGTTTGTCAAATGTTGTTCAATGTATTGTAACCCTGTCTATACTTTGCTTATTGTACAGCGCTGCGGAATATGCTGGCGCTTTATAAATAAATAATAATAATAAAATAATGTTTTACAAGAAGGATACATTGAGATTTCTCTGGTTTCCCAGGAAGGATACATTGAGATTTCTCTGGTTTTCCAGGAAGGATACATTGAGATTTCTCTGGTTTTACCAGAAGGATACATTGAGATTTCTCTGGTTTTACCAGAAGGATACATTGAGGTTTCTCTGGTTTTCCAGGAAGGATACATTGAGATTTCTCTGGTTTTACCAGAAGGATACATTGAGATTTCTCATGTTTTACAAGAAGGATACATTGAGATTTCTCTGGTTTCCCGGAAAGGATACACCTTTTATGACAAATATCTTGCATATATGCCCTCTTGGAGGGCACTCTAAAAAGCGAGTGATCGGGTCCCATTGACTTAAATTGAGTTTGGATCGTGTTTGAGTTCGAACTCGAACTTTTGAAATTGTTTGAGTTCGAAGTCGAACCGAACACGGGGGCGTTCGGCTCATCCCTAGTCAGAAACCCTGGTAATCTCCCGACTTCACTATTGCAATAATTTCTTATCTGGCCTCCCCCTCTCCCACCCCTCCCCCCTACAATCCATCCTGAACGCCTCCGCCAGGCTCATCCACCTCACCTGCCGCTCTGTCTCTGCCGCTCCCCTCTGCGAGTCCCTTCACTGGCTCCCCATCCACTGCAGAATTAAGTTCAAAATCCTTACCCTGACCTACAAAGCTCTCACTAACTCAGCTCCCCACTACCGGTCCTCACTAATCACCAAATACACCCCAGCCCGCTCCCTAAGGTCAAACAGTGACCTGCGCCTAGCTTCTCCCCGCATCACCTCTTCCCATGATAGACTGCAGGATTTCTCACGCGCAGCCCCCATCCTCTGGAACACTCTCCCTCAAACAGTCAGACTTTCCCCTAATTTCTCTTCCTTCAAACGCTCCCTTAAAACATTCCTATTTAGGGAAGCCTACCACCCAACTCACTGACGCAACCATCAATCACTCTCCCCTGGCAGTCCTCTCCTCCGGTTTCCAACCCCAACCCTTCTAGATTGTGAGTTCCTACGGGAATAGGGCCCTCATCTCCTCCTGTACTGTTTGTCAAATGTTGTTCAATGTATTGTAACCCTGTCTATACTGTGCCTATTGTACAGCGCTGCGGAATATGCCGGTGCCTTATAAATAAAGAATAATAATAGAAAAACCTTTAAAAATGTCGACAGAGCATGTGCAAAGTATCCTCAGAAAGAGCAGATTTCAATAAACGCCCATTATTCTTGATTGTCATCAATCGGATACTGAAGAAATAGACTATAAGGTCTTCTAACACCCCTCACCCCCAGCTCCAGCTTTTATTCTTAACCTTTTATTCTTAACGTTTATGTCAAGGAAATATCACTGTTCCTTTAAAAATATATATATTTTTAAACTTTTTGTCCTTCTTTCCTGTCCCCCAGGGCACTACCCGGACCCCCATACACCTTTTATGGCAAATATCTTGCATATATGCCCTCTTGGAGGGCACTCTAAAAATCGAACGTTCGAGTCCCATTGACTTGTATGGAGTTCGAATCGTGTTCGCATTCGAATCCAAACTTTTTCAAGTTTTCAACAGTTCAACGCGCTCCCACATATTGCATTCCTAACGCTAAACACATATGTAATCCGTTTCCATATCAGTGATTGTGCTAGCTTGTGCGTGCTAACTGTTCTTTGCGCTCCCCATGTTAAGCATAGCATTTTAAATCAGTAATTAGCGTTAGAATAAGTAAGGTATTGCAATGTGCTAGCGCTAATTACCGCAGTGATGCAGTATCTAAATATTTACCCACAGCTAGAAGCTGGTGCTAACTGATTCCGCTTTTGCAAAATTAGTTAGCACCAGCTGAAACACACTCACCCCAATAAATCAGATACTCACCTCTCGAATAGAGGCCCGATCCACCGCATCTGGCCGCTGGGAGCAGAGTGAGACTGGAAACAAATAGTCCCCAGTCTCCCTCCATGATCACTCCATGGACCTACAGGATCAATCGAGAGTCGAGAGCCTGCAGGTCATGTGACCGAGCAGTTTAAGCCTCCATGGAGTCCTATGCACTCTAGGATGGGGTGCCTGCGACGGTGCGTTAGTGCTGCCGCGAGTATCCTGGAGGCTAGTGGCTGTTATGGGGCAAGCTGCTGGAAGCACTACCACGAGTATCAGGAGTTTAGCACTGTTACAGGGCAGGATGCGGAATTAGCGCCTGCCTGATGATATGGTGCTAAAATAATGATGCCAAGGGGAAACCTGCAGGTGCAGATTTTTCCCTTTAGCGTCAAGATTGTATTCTAGCCATTATAGGTGTATTCACTAAAGGGGAAACTGGAGAATTGGCAGAAGAGAACAATCTAGGCCAAATAACCAATATGGAAAGGGAGATAAATGAGAGAATTTTTCTGGTTTGGCCATTTTGTGCTAGATTTTTCAATTCTGCATGCAAAGGTTTTTCCCATTAACATCCCCGTTTTAGTGCCTAGAACAGAATAGGGCCCCTAATGTCTGCTCTTATGAGATTATTTGACTTGCTAGGAGGGGACACCATTCACCACGAGCTCTCTGCAGAATGCAAGGTTTAGGTAGTGTCTGCTGTAAAGAACATGACTATTTGAACCCTTAGGCAGGTGTCTTTAACCTGCAGGATGTGTGAGTGCACTGAATTTTTTTTATGTTGTGAGATATGCATGTCCAGGCTGAGCGCTGATCTTTTGTCATTTGTGTTTTAGTGGGAAGCCCAACCACCTCCTGAATGTGCACCCACTTCTCCCATGATTTCCATGTTCTCCATTGCTTGGACTGCCTAAACTTTGCGTTCTGCTCTGGGTGACTGGACGTTTCCAGTAAATGTTAATCTGTTTTTGTATCGGTCTTTTATTTTATTATTGCAATTAAAACACTGAGGTCATTTTACTATTGTTAGTACTGTTATATTGTTTTCAAGGCAGTGAGGTGATATTACCACAGAAATGCATTTATTCCTCTTAACCAAAATAGGTAGAGTGAATCTCCTGAGATTGAGGTCTTTATCTCTGTGCTCTTTGTCTTGGAGTGGACAGTATATTGTCAGGTCAGGTGGGACAAGAAGAAACACTATCACACACTTACCTTATTGAGATTGAAATTCAGATAATTATTATGACATGTGTGGCATTCCCCCGACGTTACACCATATCTGCACCGCACAATGTCTCCATCAGGATCATGGGCCAAAAGCTGAAAGGTAGTTGGACAATTTCCCGGAACCCTTGGAAGCAGATGCATTTTTTTTTTCAATATTAGAATATGATGATATATCGAATACCATAAAGAATTAACCTTTATTTTACAAATCTAAATTAAATTATTACAATAAATTTTAGACAAACTTCAATAAATCACTGCAGACACCTGGATAGGTTTCTTGGCTAGCAGGATAACTGGCTTGGCTAGCTGAGTTTAACCATTCTGTAACCTTAAAGATCCTCAATAATTAATAGTAAATGTTTTTTATTGGTGTACAGAAGTTTGAACATATGTTTCTAACAAACAAAATAAAGCTATGAATCTGAATTATGCCATTAGGAATAGATTAATGAAAAAAAATCTATTTTGCTGTGAATAATAGACAACAGAAATCTGTTTTATGCTGCTAACATGGACATTATTTCCATTCCGCTAAGCACGCTTCTTCTTCCTGTCTAATTCAAGCTACAACATGCAAAATCACCAGAGCAGATCTATCAGTTACAAAAATATACAATATCTGAAAACTACATGCTTTCTCATCAAGATGGTCTCCATGCCCAATATTTCCACCTATGTGTTTTTGTGACGTGCGTCACTTTGATCTTGGGGTACATGGACCTAGAAATGCATTTGGGAGGTGCAGGTCTGATGTTCTAAATTGATTCCCTGCTCTCTCCTATGTTGAAGTCACCCTGTACCTGTGGGGTGCAGGGTGGTTGTGCAATCAGTGTTATGTATGAATACTATTATTGTTGATATTGAAATTGTCTATGCCTATATAGTTACTAACTGCGGATAGGATTACTGTGTGCTTCACCTTAGCCTTTTCCAACTCACCCTTTCTGGAATGTGTTTGTGTCTGTTAAAGGTTTGAATGGCTATTGTTGTCTTGCTTGCCAAATATTGAGCAATACTAATCCCATTATCTGTCCCTGGTGTAATCAGGGCAGGAATTTCGGATCCCTAGCAACCATGCAACAGGGAGGGAATTAGCTTTGACCTCTAGGCCCCTCATGGGACCGTATATATTTAGCTCAATATAGGCTGAGTGAGAAGCTGTCTGTTCTACACCACCAGATCTGTATGTTGCCTCATTTATAGGGGATGCTATCAAAGCTCTTGGTGCGTACCCATCCTTAAACTTTGGCTTAGGGCTGGAGAAAGGCACGAAAGACTCTTGGTAGGAGAATGGGGGTCTGGCAAGAAAGCAGCATTAACAGATGTGACCCAGTCGGGGTGTGGAGATCTGTTACAGTTTTGTTTTTACATGTGCCTCATTGTGCCAAAATCTAAGCATGCAAAAATAGCACCCTGACAACTTTTTATTTTTAGTACATCCAATAACATCTCCAGTAATGTGAAGAGCACATGAACCTCTCTCTAAAATGTCAATGAACAGTATTCTGACCGAGTACCTGATGTTTGGTAGTATAGTAGTCACTGGAGAGTGGTTTGGTTTCAAAGTGTCTGATCTGGTTCCCAAGTCCACAATGGTCTCCATGTCAATAAAAGAATGATAGAACCAACAACAGTCAAATATACTAGAGACAAAACACAGAATTTTATAATGAGCATTTTAATTAATTATAGAAAATGAATTGAAAACTAGTTTCTGTCAGTATCTCTATCTCTTCATGATCCATTGAAAATAATACATCTAATACAACTACATGAATTGATTTTCCACTGGATTGCCTCTGAAAAACAGAGCAAAAATTTAAAGCTATGACGCGTAACTATGATGTGAGATTGTTTAGTTTAGGATTTCATGAGGCCTTCATTGAGGTCACCAGGAGAAAGTGTCTTCAGTTTGTAAATCCAAAAGCACTCATACCTTTGGAAATTTGATGTCATTGTTACCTTGCGTGCTGTTAGACTAGCTTTTGCCCGCGGCTTCGCCTCCTCGTAGCTTTTAGGATTTGTTAAAATTGTTTTTAAAAGAAACTTGAGGCTTTTTTGGTAGAACCCCCCCTTCTCCCCCCCCACTTGGGATTTTTGGAAAATTGTAAAACACATTTTTTTTTTTATTTTTCAAGAAGAATGTAAGTGCCAAATTTCACACCTGTAACATCTTTGGTTTTTGAAATATAGGTATACTGATAAAAGTATTCACATTCCTTTCCCCCACCCCCCTTAACTGGATTTTCGGAAAATGGTAAAACTTGTTTTTTTTGCACGAAGATTGTAAATATCGAATTTCACACCTGTAACATAATTGGTTTTTGAAATATAGGTATAGTGATAAAGGTATTCATCCCCCTTTTTGCCCCCCCCACTGGATTTTTGGAAAATGGTAAAATACGTGTTGTTTTATTTTCAAGACGAATCTAAATACCAATTTTCACGTCTGTAACATCTTCTGTTTTTGAGATATAGGTATCCTGAATAAAAGTATTCAGCCCCCCCTTTTTTTCACCCCCCAATTGGATTTTTGGAAAATGGTAAAACACCTGATTTTTAAAGAAGATTGTAAATACCAAATTTCACGTCTGTAACATCTTTGGTTTTTGAAATATAGGTATAATGATAAAAATATTCAGACCCCTTTCCCCCGACCCCCCAAATTGGATTTGTGGAAAATGGCAAAAAACATGTTTGTTTTTTTTTCGCGAAGATTGTAAATACCAAATTTCACACCCGTTACATCTTCGGTTTTTGAAATATAGGTATACGTAGAACATGGTAAAATACATGTTGTTTTATTTTTCAAGACGAATCTAAATACCAATTTTCAGGACTGTAACATCGTCTGTTTGAGATACAGGTATCCCGTTTAAAATATTTAAAATATTCAACCCCCTTTTTTTGCCCCCCCATGATTTTTGAAAAACAGTAAAATATGCGTTTTTTTATTTTTCAAGACGAATCTAAATACCGATTTTCACATCTGTAGCATCTTCTGTTTTTGAGCTATAGGTATCCTGTTTAAAATATTCAACCCCCTTTTTCACCCCCTTATGGGTGGATTTTCAAAAAATCCTTCCATAGTGGGTGCCTACATCATAAAAACAGTGCACCTTCAAAATTTCACTTTCCTAGTTTAAACGTTTCAGCTGGGCGTTGAGTTAGTCAGTCAGGACTTTCGCATTTATATATATAGATGTATTTAACACCCCATTTTGCCCCCCCCATGGAATTTTAAGAAAATGGTAAAATACATGTTTTTTTATTTTTCAAGACGAATCTAAATACCGATTTTCACACCTGTAACATCTTCTGTTTTGAGCTATAGGTATCCTGTTTAAAATATTCAACCCCCTTTTTCACCCCCTTAGGGGCGGAGTTTCCAAAAATCCTTCCTTAGTGGGTGCCTACATCATAAAAACAGTGCACCTTCAAAATTTCACGTTCCTAGGTTAAACGGTTTCAGCTGGGCGTTGATGAGTCAGTCAGGACTTTCGCGTTTATGATAAAAGTATCCAACCCCCCTTTTTGCCCCCAGTTGAATTTTTGAAAAACAGTAAAATACGTGTTTTCTTTATTTTTCAAGAAGAATCTAAATACCGATTTTAACAAAAACCAAAAACAAAAACAAAAAACAGTTGAGACCAATAGGTACTAGGTTAAGGATTGAACCTTTGAAATAACAATTAAAGAGAGAACTGAACACTGTGTTCAGAAGGAGATAGTACCATAAAAAACTGTGGGAGGCTGCATAGACCACCTATTCAATTGTACTAAATAATTTTATTAAACATACAGTAGACATACACAGGTTAAAACACATAAATAATGTAAAGCTGAAATTGTTAGGTTCTGACTGTAAATGAGGACAGTCAATTCTAAATAGCGATAGGTATGTTATGCAACATAATTGATCAATCAGGTTATCTAGCATTGGATAATGTCACCACAAATTATAGACCAATATACATTCGATCTTAATTAAATTAGAGTCATTAGGTGTGGCATATGATAATGCCCGATGTGATCAGTTTGAAAATGGCCAAATGGCCTTGTAAATGACCAAATGATTGAGATAGATCAACACTTATTTAGTTGACCGTCTCTTAAAGTGATCTTAAATGATCTAATCTGTAATGTTAAACAGCAATGATTACGCGCTTGTCAGATAATTAATTAGGGATGAAACAATTGCATGGGACAGAAATTTGTGGACAGTTAGATACTGATTAAATGGAGTATCCCTTTTAGTATTTACAGGAAATCCAAAGAATCATAGACCCGCAATCCTAATATGAGATCCAGTAGGGTTAATAGTAAAGAAGCAATTAGACTTCAAATACCGTTCATCCACAATAGAATACACTACAATTTTGTTTTAACAGATTCACCTGGGGGTAACCCCACTATGGTATTCTCTATAGCGATCTGAATTTGACCACTTGACTCTCTCTTTTCTGCAATTATTGATGGATATGCAGCAAATTGCATGGGCATTGTTGGCCTGTTGGTAGGGACCTCTGTGGCGATACACGAGATTTCGGAGAATTAACTATTGTGCCTCTTCATTATTATGCTGATTTGCAGCCAAATGTCTAATACAATAATTTATGAATGTAGGAAAATCTAAGCCTCTCTCTCTATAAAATTATATGGGCATTGCAGGACCCTTATAGGAATCTCTGTGACGATATTTGAGATTTCGGAAGACTAACATCTGCAATTATTTTACAATTTATGAATATATAGAGGAATCTATGCCTCTCGTTTTCCAAATGATTACAATGCCGCCTATGCAAACGCTCGGCTGATTAATGAACTCAGCCATCTATACACAAAAATACTGTATGGAGATTGTGACACAAACTGAGATACTGGAGAGGTATTCAAATCCTTCCTCTTATATTGTATTTTTCTGATGGTCTATCAAATACATAATATAATTATTTGCGGATATACGGAGAAATCAAAGGTTCATCTTTCTTCCCTTTTCTAACAAGTATAAAAATACTCTGCAGGCACAAGTTGATACTTTGATTGTTTAATTGACCTGTCCTGATATTATCAGTGATATGCAAATTTCTATATCTCGCTTTCTTCCAACTAATTGAGATCAAGTGGATCTTTAACTGTCCAGAGAACTGTCTATATTAACGGTCTATCAAATGTAAAAGGCGATCAGCTACGACTGTAAAGCATAATTGAAGGTCTTCAAACAATTATTTAGACACTGTGGTGATACGAGCTGATGCAGTATTGGTTTAATTGACCCGTTTTGGTTTAAATGACCCGTCTTGATACAATCAATGATATATATATTCCTTATCTCTCGGCTCTTTATAACCACTTGAGATTAAGTGGATCTGTATACTGTTTTGGGGAATTGTCTGTTTGGACACTGTGACAATTAGAACCACTCCTTGAACCCACAAATTGAACAATCTATTGTGGATGAACGGTATTTGAAGTCTAATTGCTTCTTTACTATTAACCCTACTGGATCTCATATTAGGATTGCGGGTCTATGATTCTTTGGATTTCCTGTAAATACTAAAAGGGATACTCCATTTAATCAGTATCTAACTGGCCACAAATTTCTGTCCCATGCAATTGTTTCATCCCTAATTAATTATCTGACAAGCGCGTAATCATTGCTGTTTAACATTACAGATTAGATCATTTAAGATCACTTTAAGAGACGGTCAACTAAATAAGTGTCTGATCTATCTCAATCATTTGGTCATTTACAAGGCCATTTGGCCATTTTCAAACTGATCACATCGGGCATTATCATATGCCACACCTAATGACTCTAATTTAATTAAGATCGAATGTATATTGGTCTATAATTTGTGGTGACACTATCCAATGCTAGATAACCTGATTGATCAATTATGTTGCATAACATACCTATCGCTATTTAGAATTGACTGTCCTCATTTACAGTCAGAACCTAACAATTTCAGCTTTACATTATTTATGTGTTTTAACCTGTGTACGTCTACTGTATGTTTAATAAAATTATTTAGTACAATTGAATAGGTGGTCTATGCAGCCTCCCACGGTTTTTTATGGTACTATCTCCTTCTGAACACAGTGTTCAGTTCTCTCTTTAAATACCGATTTTCACCTCTGTAACATTTTCTGTTTTTGTGATATAGGTATCGTGTTTAAAATATTCAACCCCCTTTTTCACCCCCTTAGGGGCGGAGTTTCCAAAAATCCTTGCTTAGTGGGTGCCCACGTCATAAAAACAGTGTACCTTCAAAATTTCACATTCCTAGATTAAACGGTTTCAGCTGGGCGGTGATGAGTCAGTCAGTCAGGACTTTCGTGTTTATGATAAAAGTATTAAACCCCCCTTTTTGGCACCCCAAGGAATTTTCAGAAAATGGTAAAATACGTTTTTTTTTAATTTGTCAAGAAGAATCTAAATACCGATTTTCACATCTGTAGCATCTTCTTACGATTTATTTATTTTGCTCTATGTTAATTTGAGGCAACTACACTATATTGCCAAAAGTATTCGCACACCTGCCTTGACTCGCATATGAACTTAAGTGACATCCCATTCCTAATCCATAGGGTTCAATATGACGTCGGTCCACTCTTTGCAGCTATATCAGCTTCTTCTGGGAAGGCTGTCTACATGGTTTAGGAGTGTGTTATGGGAATTTTTGACCATTCTTCCAGAAGCGCATTTGTGAGGTCACACACTGATGTTGGACGAGAAGGCCTGGCTCTCAGTCTCCGCTCTAATTCATCCCAAAGGTGTTCTATCAGGTTGAGGTCAGGACTCTGTGCAGGCCAGTCAAGTTCATCCACACCAGACTCTGTCACCCATGTCTTTATGGACCTTGCTTTGTGCACTGGTGCACAGTCATGTTGGAAGAGAAAGGGGCCAGCTCCAAACTGTTCCCACAAAGTTGGGAGTATTGAATTGTCCAAAATGTCTTGGTATGCTGAAGCATTCAGAGTTCCTTTCACTGGAACTAAGGGACCAAGCCCAGCTCCTGAAAAACAACCCAACACCATAATTCCCCCCTCCACCAAACTTTACACTTGGCACAATGCAGTCAGACAAGTGCCGTTCTCCTGGCACCCGTCAAACCCAGACTCGTCCATAAGATTGCCGGATGGAGAAGCACAATTTGTCACTCCATAGAACGCGTCTCTACTGCTCTAGAGTCCAGAGGCGGCGTGCTTTACACCACTGCATCCGACGCTTTGCATTGCACTTAGTGATGTATGGCTTGGATGCAGCTGCTCGACCGTGGAAACCCATTCCATGAAGATCTCTGCATACTGTTCTTGAGCTCATCTGAAGGCCACATGAAGTTTGGAGGTCTGTAGCGATTGACTCTGCAGAAAGTTGGGAACCTCTTCGTGCTATGCGCCTCAGCATCCGTTGACCCCGCTCCGTCAGTTTACGTGGCCTACCACTTCGTGGCTGAGTTGCTGTCGTTCCCAAACACTTCCACGTTCTTATGATACAGCTGACAGTTGACTGTGAAATATTTAGGAGCGAGGAAATTTCACGAGTGGATTTGTTGCACAAGTGGCATCCTATCACAGTTCCATGCTGGAATTCACTGAGCTCCTGAGAGCGACCCATTCTTTCACAAATGTTTGTAAAAACAGTCAGCATGCCTATGTGCTTGATTTTATATACCTGTGGCCATGGAAGTGATTGGAACACCTGATTCTGATTATTTGGATGGGTTGTGCGAATACTTTTGGCAATATAGTGAATATATATATATGTTCATTACTGATTTAGTTATCTAATGTTTTT
Organism: Leptobrachium leishanense; assembly: GCA_009667805.1. NCBI lineage: Eukaryota > Metazoa > Chordata > Amphibia > Anura > Megophryidae > Leptobrachium > Leptobrachium leishanense. The sequence continues at coordinate 82,547,583 of CM019072.1, read as the reverse complement.
TTTGATATATCAAGTTATACTTAACTGAGGGTCTTTACTTTGTTACTGCACATGTCTTAGCCACTAGATAGAAATGTATTGCTTTCTATACGCTACTATTACAGTGACCGACATGTGCAAACTTTAACATCAGTCAGCTCATTTAGGGATGGGCTGGCGGTTCGATCCGAACATGAGTTCGATTCGAACATTGCCTGTTCTGCGAACATCGAACATTTCCGCATGTTCGCCCACAATGTACCACAATGCACTTTTCCACTGGCCTGAAGCTTGTAATTGGCTACAGCCTTGCACCTGACCACAGGTCAGGTGCAACACAGGTGCAAGACTATGCCAATCAGGGCTCAGAGTCCTTATTGGGCAAATTTTGCCAAATCATGGGCTCACAGAGCTAAGTCCCGCAGCACACTATATAAGGCTCCCCGCAGCCCCAGCACGTGTTTTTTTTGCAGGAGTGAGAGGAGATTGTTCGTTTATGTGTGTCTCACAGACATCTAGCAGATTTCTGGGAATTGTAATCTGTGTCTTCTCGCTGCCAGCTATTGGGGTCTCACAGACTTCTAGCAGATATCTGGGAATTGTACTCTGTGTCTTCTCACTACCAGCTGCTGCCAGGCTATCAGGCTGTATCACCGACTTATACCAGAGTTGTGTGAATTTGAATCTGTGTGTTGCCACTGCAAAGGCTATCAGGCTGTATCACTGATTTATACAGATTTTCCAGAACAATGCTATATCTTTAATCTATATATCACTCACCATGTCAGAAAGACCAAAAGGGACAGACAGACACTTCCAGACACAGATAAGAGGGCAAGCAGCCTCTGTGTCGGAAGGCTGTGCCCCTGGTCATCGTGGACGTGGTGCATCCTCTGCAGGGGCACGCTTGTCCTGGTTTCTAACTGGTGCTGGCCGTCTTAAGCAGCAGCAACATACAGAGGATTTGCAGGATTGGCTAACCAGGCCATCCTTATCCTCCGAGTCCTCTGCCAGCCAGGCTTGTAGTGGTTTACAGGCCACCTCAGCTGCTAAAACATCTAATTCAGCCTACATGTCCACAGCTACTCCTGCCGTAGCCCCACTATCACACACAGAGGAGTCAGTCAGCTGAATTGTTTGACTACAGTGACAGTGACATGCTGCTTGAGGATGCGCAGCAACTCCAGTGCTCTGATTCAAACTCTGAGGTTGAGGAAGGGAGTATAATCAGCCTAGGGGGAGGGGGTGCCAGTGACACACAAAGAACTGGCACTCATATTCCCCTAGCAGGCTGCAGCACACTGCCAAGTTGGCTACAGTGATGAGGAGATAGGGGGTGATGACAATGATGATAAGGACACTGACTCCACCTGGGTGCCTGAACGAACAGAGGAGTCAAGTGAGGAGGAGGAGGCCCAACAAAAATGAGGCACAACGTCCTCTATGAGCAATCGTAGCCAGTCCAAGGCATCAGATGTCAGAGCTGCTCAGGTGCAGAGCGCTGTTGTCTCACAGCACACGTCCAGGATTTCTGCTGTCTGGGAGTTCTTCACGACATATGCAGCAGATTGCAGCATTGTTATTTGTAAGCTATGTCAGAAGAGGATCAAGCGTGGGGAAAGACAGACACTTGGGTACCACGTGCTTGAGACAAAATATGACCACCTGCCACGCATCCCGTTGGCACAGCACTTTGCATAGGTCCTCCTCCTCATCTGTCTCTACCCCCACTACAACATCTAAATGCCAGCTTGGCAAAATTACTCGCATTACAGCTGCTGCCTTTCCAGCTGGTGGACTCTGCTGCCTTCCGTGAATTTGCCAAATGTGCTGTACCACAGTGGCAGGTTCCAAAATGCCATTTCTTTTCACAGAAGGCCATTCCAGCACTATACCAGCATGTGGAAGACAATGTTATGGAGTCATTGGGAAAGGCAGTCAGCAGCAAGGTGCATGTGACTTTAGACACGTGCTCCAGCAAGCATGGACAGAGCCGTTACATTTCCTTCATGGCACACTGGGTAACTCTGCTTGCAGCTGGGAGGGATCAAGGACGGGGCTCTGTGCTGGAGCTTGCTCATCCACCACGCCTCCAGAAAGCTACTTATATGAGGTCTGTCTGCTCCACCACCTCTTCCTCTTCCTCCTCCTCCTCCTTCAATGTCTCTGGCAAAGTGGCAGTTAATGGCTCAAGCAAAAAGATGCCATACTGTGCTTGAGCTGATTTGTTTAGGGGACAGTAGCCACACCGGGCCAGAAATTCTGTCAGCTCTGCAGGGGCAGGTGCAGAGATGGTTAACACCACACCAGCTTGAGCTGGGAATGGTCGTCTGTGATAATGGCAGCAACCTTCTCTCCGCCCTACGCCTGGGTAAGTTGACGCATGTACCATGCCTAGCACACGTCCTAAATCTGGTGGTACAGCGTTTCCTAACCATGTACCCAGGGCTGGCAGAGCTTCTCAGCCAGACCAAAAACATCTGCAGCCACTTCTCACGGTCATTCCCAGCAAGTGTTCGCCTGGCAGAAATTCAAAGAGAATTCCACCTTAACACAAGCCACCTGATCTGTGACATGCCCACCAGGTGGAACTTGACATTGGCAATGCTGCAGCGCCTGCACAAGCAGCAGAGGGCCATCAATGAGTACCTGTGTGAGTATGGCACAAGGACTGGTTCAGGTCAACTTGTTCCCCCCCCGCAGTGGCTGATGATCAAGGATGCATGCACTGTACTGTCACCATTTGAGGAGGCAACGAGGATGGTGAGCAGGAACAGTGCATGCATCAGTGACACAATTCCTTTAGTGTTCCTGCTGGAGCGCACGCTGCAGGGAATTATAGATGTGGCACTAGAGGCAGCGCAGCGGGAGGAAGAGCAGGCCTTCCCTATCTCTCAAGGCCCCAGTCTTTCCGCAGACAGCATTCCTGCGGGTCCTCAGATCAGACAGGAGGAGGATGAGGAGGAATATTTAAGTTGTGGGGCATTGAAGGTGGGAATTCCTCAAGGGAGGGTTTTGTTTCCCCAGAAACCCAAGGACTAGTACGTGGCTGGGAGGAGGTGGTTCACGATACGGTCATCCTCAGCGACCAGGAACACTCTGAAGCTAATGCCACCTCCAACCTACGCTGCATGGGCTCCCTTATCCTGCAAAGCCTGCTAAAGGACCCCAGGATTCGTGCTATCAAGGGGATGGATCATTACTGGTTGGCAACCCTTCTTGATCCACGATACAAGGGTAAGGTTGCAGAGCTCATCCTGCCCTCACAGAGGGAGGAGCACAGGATGAAACAACTTGAGGACGCTCTAAAGCGACACTTGTGTAACACCTTTCCAGACACTGGTAGGTTACCAACTGATGACACAGGTGCTTCTGAGGCTGCTGTTTATGAGAGGAAGAGCAGTGAAGGGGGCCGCTTGACTAATGCCTTTTCCAATTTTTTTAGTCCACGATGCCCAGGGACGTCAAATGTAGGCATCCATTGCCAGCGTCTTCACCATATGGTGCAGGACTATTTAGGGGCAAGGGCAGACCTGGATACCTTTACAGCAGACAATCCACTGGTTTACTGGGTGTTGAGATTGGATCACTAGCCAGAACTTAGCCAATATGCTATGGAGCTTCTAGGTTGCCCTTCATCCAGTGTGCTTTCTGAAAGGACGTTCAGTGCCGCTGGAGGTTTTGTCACAGACAAAAGAGTGCATCTGTCCACCGACTCTGTAGACCGGCTGACATTTATAAAAATGAATCAGTCCTGGATCAGCAGCTATCACTACCCTGATGCTGATGTAACTCAATAGATCCACCACTGCACTCTTCCACAATACCTCAGAGGGGTTACGGTGTGAAGGCACTAGCTGGCACCAAAGGTCCAATTTTAAAGCACCTATTGTTACTTTCATCCAAAGCCTGCGTAAGTTTCACCATAATTTAGCCAAAAAATCACTAAACTTGTTCTGCGTGTCCTAAATCGTCTCCTCTTGTCATACAGGCTGCCGCCCCAAGCAGAATTTTTCACTTTAATAAATAGATTAAAGGAAAAACATTTACTGTAATTTGAAATGTCATTTTTTTGTTTTTAAATGTTTCTATACATCCGACAAATCCGCCACTTCACGGGCAGGTTATGGGGACATCCTTGGCACAATATTTTAAGGAATTTTTCATTTTTATTCTTAACCTTTATTTCATGGAAAAATCACTGTTCCTTTAAAAACTCTTTTTTAAAACCTTTTGTCCTTGTTTCCTGTCCCCAGGGCCCTACCCGGACCCCCATACACCTTTTATGGCAAATATCTTGCATATATTCCCTCTTGCAGGGCACTCTAAAAATCGAACGTTCGAGTCCCATTGACTTGCACTGAGTTCGAATCGTGTTCGCGTCTGAACTTGAACTTTTGAAATTGTTCGAGTTCGAACAAGGGGGTGTTCGGCTCATCCCTAAACTCATTCTGAATTGTGGATTAAATCCACTATTGCTGGACTACTAATATATTACAGTACTGGTGATAATTGGTTTTAGAAATGGTTTGCGTTGTGTGTTTTATATTTGCACATTTTTGTTTCTAGCACATCTTCTTTAGTTTGTCTGATCTAGCATGGTGTTGCTTTTAATAAAGATTTGTGTTTTGGGTTTGTATCACCCACTTAGGGGGTCTCTTTATTGGGGGCCTTTTTGTTTGTATTTGTTTCAGGGGTTATGCCCCAGTTCTCTGTGCGGCCCAACCTTTAAGGACATTGTGTGTGTGTGTGTTTGTGTATAAATATATATATATATATATATATATATATATATATATTTATACACAGTGGCAAGAAAAAGTATGTGAGCCCTTTGGGATTACGTGGAGTTTTTGCATGAATTGGTCATAAAATGTGCTCTGATCTTCATCTAATTCACAACAATTTGAAAACAGTCTGTTTAAAATAATACAACACAAACATTATATGTTTTCATGATTTTATTGAACATAAAATGTAAACATTCACAGTGCAGGGTATAAAAAGTATGTGAACCCCTAGCCTAATGACTTCTTCAAGAGCTAATTGGAGCCAGGAGTGAGCCAACCTTGAGTTCGATCAGTGTGATATTATTGGAGGTGTTGTTGAAAGCTGTCCTGCCCTTTAAAAAGACACACCAGTTTTGGGTTTACTGGTTTCAAGAAGCACTGCCTGATGTGAACCATGCCTCGCAGAAAAGAGCTCTCAGAAGACCTACGATCAAGATTTGTTGACTTGCATGAAGCTGGAAAGGGTTACGAAAGTATCTCCAAAAGCCTTGATGTTCATGTGTCCACGGTAAGACAGACTGCCTACAAATGGAGAAAGTTCAGCACTGTTGCTACTCTCCCTAGGCGTGGTCATCCTGTATAGATGACTGCAAGAGCACAGCGCAGAATGCTTAATGAGGTAAAGAAGAATCCTAGAGTGTCAGCTAAAGATTTACAGAAATCTCTGGCACATGCTAACATTTTTGTTGACACATCTACAATAAGGAAAACATTAAACAAGAATGGAGTACATGGGAGGACACCACAGAGAAAGCCACTGCTGTCCAAAAAGAATATTGCAGCACGTTTGAAGTTTGCAAAAGAGCACCTGGATGTTCCACAGCACTACTGGCAAAATATTTTGTGGACAGATGAAACCAAAATTTAGTTATTTGGGAAAAACACACAACACTATGTGTGGAGAAAAAAAGGCACAGCACACCAACATCAAAACCTCATCCCCACTGTAAAACATGGCAGAGGGAGCATCATAGTTTGGGGCTGCTTTTCTGCCTCAGGGCCTGGACGGATTGTTGTCATTGATGGAAAAATGAATTCCAGAGTTTATCAAGACATTTTGCAGGAAAACGTAAGACCATCTGTCCACCAACTGAAGCTCCGCAGAGGATGGGTGATGCAACAGGACAATGACCCAAAGCATACAAGTAATTCAACAAAAAAATGGCTTCAACAAAACAAAATACGCCTTCTGGAGTGGCCCAGTCAGAGTCCTGACCTCAACCCGATTGAAATGCTGTGGCATGACCTTGAGAGAGCGATTCACACCAGACATCCCAAGAATATTGCTACACTGAAACAGTTTTGTGAAGAGGAGTGGTCCAGAATTAGTCCAGATCGTTGTGCAGGTCTGATCTGCAACTACAGGAAACGTTTGTTTTAGGTTATTGCTGCCAAAGGAGGGTCAACCAGTTATTAAGTCCAAAGGTTCACATACTTTTTTCACCCTGCACTGTGAATGTGTACATTTTCTGTTCAATAAAAACATATAATGTTTGTGTTGTATTATTTTAAGCAGACTGTGTTTTTCAAATTGTTGTGACTTAGATGAAGATCAGAGCACATTTTAAGACCAATTCATGCAAAACGCCACGTAATACCAAAGGGTTCACATACTTTTTCTTGCCACTGTGATTATATATATATATATATATATATATATATATATATATATATAATGTCAGGTCCAGAAATAATGGGACATCGACACAATTCTAAAATCTTTGGCTCTATACACCACCACAATGGAGTTGGAATGAAACAAACACAATGGCCCCTATTACATGCTTCGCGCAGCGCATTTGCGCGTGTGCAAATGCGCTTTTGTGTGAGGCCAAAACCATTTGTGCGGAACGTCTTATTACGACATTCGCACAACGATGCGCTGTATCGTCTACCGCGATTGACCTAGCAAATGGTGGTTCTTAATTCTGATTTGCTGAATCCCGTGAAAAAACAGTCTGCCCACCAATTCCTGCACGCAACGGTCATTTGCGCCCGACTTTGCGATTCAGATTTGCAGTCGAAAAAAGTTGAAGGCTGAGAAACTGCGCTCGGATCGTAATACCACGTTAATTTGCACGCGCTAACGTTTTTTTCCTGTGCGCAAAAAACAATTGCGCGAGCGCATTTGCGTGAAGCGTGTAATAGTAGCCAATGTTCTTTAACTGCAGACTATCAGCTTTAATTTGGGGGTATGTACATCCAACTCAGGTGAACGGTGTAGGACTTACAGCAGTTTGCAGATGTGTTTCCCACTTGTTAAGGGACCAAAAGTAATGGGACAGAATAATAAACATAAATCAAACTTTCCCTTCTTAATACTTGGTTGCAAATCCTTTGCAGTCAATCACAGCCTGAAGTCTGGAATGCATAGACATCACCAGACGCTGGGTTTCCTCCCTGGTGATGCTCTGCCAGGCCTCTACTGCAACGGTCTTCAGTTCCTGCTTGTTCTTGGGACATTTTCCCTTCAGTTTTGTCTTCAGCAAGTGAAATGCATGCTCAATGGGATTCATGTCAGGTGATTGACTTGGCCATTGCATAACATTCCACTTCTGTCCCTTCAAAAACTCTTTGGTTACTTTTGCAGTATGCTTTGGGTCATTGTCCATCTGCACTGTGAATCGCAGTCCAATGAGTTCTGCAGCATTTGGCTGAATGTGAGCAGATAATATTGCCCAAAACACTTCAGAATTCATCCTGCTGCTTTTGTCAGCGTCACATCATCAATAAATACAAGAGAACCAGTTCCATTGGCAGCCATACATGCCCACGCCATGACACTACCACCACCATGCTTCACTGATGAGGTGGTATGCTTAGGATCATGAGCAGTTCCTTTCCTTCTCCATATTCTTCTCTTCCCATCACTCTGGTACAAGTTGATCTTGGTCTCATCTGTCCATAGGATCTTGTTCCAGAACTGTGAAGGCTTTGTTAGGTGTTGTTTGGCAAACTCTAATCTGGCCTTCCTGTTTTTGAGGCTCACCAATGGTTTACATCTTGTGGTGAACCCTCTGTGTTCACTCTGGTGAAGTCTTCTCTTGATTGTTGACTTTGACACATATACACCTACCTCCTGGAGAGTGTTCTTGATCTGGCCAACTGTTGTGAAGGGTGTTTTCTTCACCAGGGAAAGAATTCTTCGGTCATCCACCACAGTTGTTTTCCATGGTCTCCCGGGTCTTTTGGGGTTGCTGAGCTCGCTGGTGCGTTCCTTCTTTTTGAGAATGTTCCAAACAGCTGTTTTGGCCATGCCTAATGTTCTTGCTATCTCTCTGATGGGTTGTTTGTTTCTTCAGCCTAATGATGGCTTGCTTCACTGATAGTGACAGCTCTTTGGATCTCATCTTGAGAGTTGACAGCAACAGATTCCAAATGCAAATAGCACACTTGAAATGAACTCTGGGCCTTTTATCTGCACATTGTAATTGGGGTAATGAGGGAATATCACACACCTGGCCATGGAACAGCTGAGAAGCCAATTGTCCCATTACCTTTGGTCCCTTAACAAGTGGGAGGCACAGCTGCAAACTGCTGTAAGTCCTACACCGTTCACCTGAGTTGGATGTACATACCCTCAAATTAAAGCTGCAGTTAAAGCACATTGTGTATGTTTCATTCCAACTCCATTGTGGTGGTGTATAGAGCCAAAGATGTTAGAATTGTGTCAATGTCCCAATTTTTCTGGACCTGACTGTATTAGGGCTGGTAACTGGTAAAATTTTTGTGTTCGATTAATCAAAAAAAAATTTAATCGATTAATTTCGATTAATTATAGCGCAAATACAGATCCAACTACTTTTAGCTGATCTGCTTGCATTGCAACTCTGCATTAGTCAGTGGTAAATGTGGTATACACTATATACAATCACCCGACACTAGTTAGTTTCAACAATCCATGACTTTAATTCACAGTTCACACAAATACGTCTTAACTTACATCAGTGCTACAGTTTGAATTTATTATTTTGCCCCCAGCACACATGGATATATTGCTCCAGCTCACATGGATATACTGCCCCAGCACACATGGATATACTGCCCCAGCACACATGGATATACTGTCCCAGCACACATGGATATACTGTCCCAGCACACATGGATATACTGCCCCAGCACACATGGATATACTGCCCCAGCACACATGGATATACTGCCCCAGCTCACATGGATATACTGCCCCAGCTCACATGGATATACTGCCCCAGCTCACATGGATATATTACCCTAGCTCACATGGATATATTGCCCCAGCTCACATGGATATTGCCCCAGCTCACATGGATATGCCCCAGGTCACTGGATATTGCCCCAGCTCTCATGGATATACTGCCCCCAGCTCTCATGGATATACTGCCCCCAGCTCTCATGGATATACTGCCCCCAGCTCTCATGGATATGCCGCCCCAGCTCGCATGGATATACTGCCCCAGCTCACATGGATATGCCACAGATCACATGGATATGCCCCAGTAAGCACTTTAAGACCACGTTGTTTCAGATGTCCTAATTGTGTCACTTGTAGTCACATGACTACTTCCTCTACCTTCCCCCATCCATTATCTGGCAAAATATTAAAAATTTGGCATCATATAACATGTACTACAGAATTCTTAATCTATTTAATCACTTGTTCATGCGGACTTGCTTACGTTGGGAAGACTGATCGCTCATTACGCAATCGTATTCGAGGTCATAGATCTAACATCACCACGGCTTTTCATGATGGTCATACAGACAAACTTGTGGCCAAACATTTTCTGGAAAATAAACATCAATTTACCACTTTAAAAGTTATAGCTATTGACCATGTACCTCCCCTTTGCAGAGGAGGCGACCGCTCACAAAATTTGCTACAAAAGGGAAACCTTTTGGATTCAGACCCTAGATACTATTGCCCCTAAGGGTCTTAATGAATGTGTCGTTCACGTCATTCTTGTCTTCCAGACTATAGACTGCATTATATATTGTCTAATAGCTTATTAAATTGCGCTTTCGCGTTTTGCACTTGATGATTGTTTTTTTACATAGATTAAATATTGTTTTCACTTACAGTTTGATTTTACCAAACACATCACGGTTCCTCCTTTGTTTACTTAATTTTTTTCATAGCTATTGCTTCATGTATTCATCGTCCAATTTTTTTTTTTTTTTTTTATACCAGCATGGACACATTGTAGATGTCCTCATACATCAGCGATTCTTATTTCACTCACTACAGAGTCTATATACACACTATGTTTTACATTCACAAAGTTTATTTTCCAGCATTCCAATCAATTATTGGTGTCTTGATCCACCTTAGAAACATAAATAATTTACACAAATTATAATCTAGATATAGAACAGTGTGTTTGATTACGTCTGGACATTTTGACATGAGTTGATCAACCTACTTCATTCATGTTTTACAATACTGTCTTAATGAACGTTCAGTGTTGTCATCCTCTGCGGTTATGATGTGAAGATTGTTCCAATTTCCACTTTCAAGAATGTAGCTCCCTTTCTCCTTCTCACACCCGGTTCCTTTGTTTGTTTTTAATGGTGGTGTTTCCATAGCAATAGAAGCTGTGGCACGCCCACGGTTCATACCTATGAGGTCACTAAAAGAGACGCCTACTGGAACTGCACGCCCATTACATGTGGATCGGAGGTGCCCGGGATAGCGCCTTATGGTTGGGTGAGTCTTTTATTCTTTATTGTATAAATATGACATGTATGCTGACCCTGTAACCTTGATAAAGGTTCTAAAAGGGCCAAAACGTTGGTCTTGTCTACAGGAACTTTTTAATGGATATTTAATAAAACTTTTTTGTTTTAAATTCGGAAGTCCTCATTTGCATCCCTTCTTCTGATTGTGGATTATATATACATATATCTCCCAATAAATTGCCTCTATCAGTCAGCCTACTAAACAGTCATGCCCAGTGCATAATCCCAAGGAAATATTTAGAAATACAACAAAACAGAATGCATTTAGGGACTTCAATAAAATACAAACAACTTTAATGAGTCATCAGTAAAAAATAGCCTGTGTACTTGCCCGACGTGTCGGCTCCATAAGAGCCATTTTCAAGGATACAGGTAACAAATAGAACATACATTTATATACACACATCAATCAGTAACTCACCCAGACAAGGCGCGCAATCTCAGACCCCCCACCTGGAGTCCGCTTGGAGTTCCGAGAGGCGCTGTTATGTGACGTAATTAAGAAATGGCAAACCTTGCCATGGAGACGCAACAATAAAAACAAACAGGACCGCATGGGTGAACAGCAGGGAGCACTAAGGAAAGCAAACAAACACTTACAGAGTTATTCAGAGAGCGGTGAAAAGCAGGAGAATGACTGGAGAATGGAAAATTCTAGGTCAAAATAGCCAAACCAGAAAAATTCTCCCATTCATCTCACTTTCCAAATCGGCTATTTTGACCTAGAATTTTCCATTCTCCAGTCATTCTCCTTTTTTCACCGCTCTCTGAATAGCCCTGTTAGTAATGAGCATAGATACATCGTAATCAACATTACAACACAGTTTGAACATATCAGATGAGAATACAAACTCCTCCAACGATACAATGTAGCGATGTTAAATAACTATTAGAGAACTTGGAGAAAATCAATAAAAGTGATTAGAGCTCAGAATGAAAAGTGTCCTGAGAATTTAGTGCAACGAATAATCAAATTAAGACTTGTCTGGATGTATAAAAGTGAACTAACAAAAACACAAAAAATTAATAAATACATAAGTGAAACTAAAAAATGAAGTGAACAACCTAAACAGTGAAACAAAAATAAGGTTAACATCTAGAGTATAAAAACGGTGTAAAAGAAACGTATTCATTAAGGCCCCTCGGGGCAACAGTGTCAAGAGTTTTAATCCAAAACGTTTCTCTTTGGAGTAGTTTTTGAGACCGATCGCCACCCCTGTATAAGGGAGGTATATGATCAATAGCAATAAATTTTAATGTAGTGAGCTGATGTTTATATTCCAAAAAGTGCTTAGCCACTGGTTTATTGGTGAAACCATCATGAAAAGCAGTGGTAATATTGGATCGATGGCCATGAATTCTGTCACGTAATGGACGGTCGGTCTTGCCGACATATGCAAGTCCACATGAACAAAAGATTAAATAAACCACATGATCAGTCGTGCATGTGATAAAATGGCGAATTTTAAATCTTTTTCCTGAGTGGGGATGGGGAAAGGTAGTTGAAGCCAACATGTGGCTGCATGTAACGCAATTGGGACAGCGAAAACAACCTGTTTTCAAAGGCGTATTTATTTTAGTGTAAGAAGGCACAGGATCAGTCTTGACCAGAATGTCTAGCAAATTGCGTGATCTACTGTAGCTAATGACTGGAGGTTAGTTGAATTTCTTAGGGAGGGTTTTGTCACTCTTAAATAATTGCCAATTTTTACGAATACTTTTAGTTAAGGAGGAACTCTGTGTATGGTAAGTCATAGGAAGAAAAATACGCGAGTTGAGATCAGACGATCTCACAAGAGTATTATTAAATTTATCTGAAGCTCGTTGTAGAGCTATATTTAAAGATCCAGAGCTATAACCTCTGTGTACAAATCTCTGAAACATCTCATCAAGTTGAATCAATCTTTGTTGGGGATTTGAATTGTTACACATAACCCGCAAAAATTGCAAGATGGGTAAGGATTTTATGACATGGGGAGGATGGAATCTATCAGTCTCCTTACGAAATAACGAAAATGACAGATGTGGGTAAGTGATAGTGATTTGCACATCAAGGAAGCATTCTGTGGATGCATCAGATGTTGGGTTTACTCTAATTGGAGAATGGAGTGAAATGAGTTGTTGTACCATGTTAGACAATGAATCCTGAGAGCAAACAATGACTATATCATCGACAAAACGTGAATAAAAAATGATGTTAGCAGAATAGATAGACAAAATATGTTGTTGTTCATAGAGATACATGTAAGCATTGGCATAGGACGGTACCATGGATGCCCCCATGGACATCCCAGCTATTTGCAAGAAAATATTCTTTTCGAATCGAAAAAAATTACACTCAAGGGTAATAACAATTCCATAAGGAACTCGATGGGCGATCCCTGGTAACAGGTAGGGGTTTCCAAAACTTGTGACATGGCTGCTAAACCATCAAAGTGTGGAATAATAGTATACAAATTTTTCACATCAAGAGTTGCGAGACTGATAGACTCAGAAGGCAAAACAAGATTGCGCAGCATAGACAACAGATGTTGAGAATCCTTTAAAAAGGTAGGCAAAGCCAAAACACCTGTCTTACACATTTGATCAATATACTTGCCCAAAGCCTCCAACAGGCTGCCCCTGGCAGATACAATTGGTCTACCAGGTGGAGACTGCATGTTTTTGTGGAGTTTAGGGAGAGTATATAAAACTGGCATAATGGGATGGCTCACAGTACAAAAATCAAAAATCATTTGGTCTATATCACCTGCATTCAAACCACACGACAGAGTGGAGAGAATACATTGTTGAATCTTATTGGTGGGATCACAAACCAAATTTTTGTATGTATTAGTATCAATTAACGATGTCATAATCTCATTTCTATAATACTGATACTCCAGAATAACAATCCCGCCCCCTTTATCAGTGGGGCGGATAACTATAGAAGGATCTTGAGACAGATCTTTTAGAGCGTCCCATTGCTGAGGTGACAAATTCGAGCGTGTCCTTAATTGGGTCATGGACTCCAAAGTACTGTGTACTTGTTGTGAGAACGTTTGTATCATGTTATTGTGTGTTTTAATATCTACAAAACAACACAATTCACTTATCCCTACTGGGATAGTGATAAATGACAGAGCGCCCCAACCAGTATGGGATTAAACCCTCGTAAATAATATGTAACAAGAGAAGATATAATTGATTAGTGGAGAACCACTATAAAAAATTCAAGGATAGGTTGGGGTTAATTAAAATGGTAAATTTATTCTTGGACAATGCCAAACACAAAACATATTGAAAAGTGTAAAAAAATTTTTTTAAAAAATATAATGATGCATTAGAAGTAAAGAATGAACATTGGTATTATCGCAATGAACTAGATAAAGTTGTGGCTATGAATAGCATGAATCTACAACAAACAATAAAACAGACACTATCGGTAGAACGTATCACGAGGCAATTATAAATAGATTGTGAATCGTTTTATACAGCGATATATACACCTAGAAGCAAAAATTGCACAAAATAATGAAAAAAATTAAACATCATTGAGCACGTTCCAATAATTATGTGAAAGAAAAACAGTTATAGAAAACAAAAACATCAGAATTTAATTAAATCTATTGCAAGTCAGACTTGTTGTTAGAACTCAACTTACTGTATGTGAAAAGGCTTATCACTGGTTAACTGTATGACTTCGTAAATTTCCCTCTGGTTCCATAGAGTCATATTATCTCTCTCATCTACAATGTCACTGCTGGTAGATACGACACTTCCACAATCTCCTTCTGAGCAATACCAGAACAATAGAAATGGATTGTAATGCTTAGCTCTTTCTTTGAAAATGAAGTCAACCTGAAAGAAATAGATTCAAGAAATTGAATTTTTAATCATCTGCAGTGTGTAAAGTTTTTTTCTTTTCTCACATTTTAGCACATGAGCGTTTGCGGTTATATTTTCTATGGGGTGCTCTTGTACAAAAATTAGAAATGGGGACTTGTTACATTTTGTGGGGGGAATTACGTGATTTATAGCAAACGCACCCCATAGAAAAAAATTAGTGCAGCATCATTGTTCACATTATAATTGAAATGTGAACAATATTGCTGCATTAATAAAAATAACACACAAAAAAAATAGTTTTTTTTTCTTTATACCTGGTCATGTTGGGTATCATTCGAAAGGCCATGCTCAGGCCTTTCGATTGACACCCTCCATGACCCCCTAGCTGCCTGGAGATATCGGGGTTCAAATGAACCCCCTATCTCCACCAGGGGATTCCGGGCAGCTAGGGGTTCCCCGGCTATCTGACGTCCTCACGCTATGCATGAGGACGTCAGGCAGTGAGGGGGGACTCAGGGGTGGAGCCGCCATCCAAGATGCCGGCCCCCACTGGAGCTAGGCCGCACTTCGGCGCCGCAAGGCATCTCTATTACACAGCCCCATCAGCATCTCTATACACAACCTCACAGCATCTCTATACACAGCATCTCTATACACAGCATCGCAGCATCTCTATACACAACCCCATCAGCATCTCTATACACAGGCTACACAGCCCCATCAGCATCTCTATACGGAACCTCACAGCATCTCTATACACAACCCCATCAGCATCTCTATACACAAACAGCATCTCTGTACACAACCCCATCAGCATCTCTATACACAGCATCTATATACACAGCCACACAGTGTCTCTATACACAACCCCATCAGCATCTCTATACACAGCATCTCTATACACAACCCTATCAGCATCTCTATACACAGCATCTCTATATGCAACCTCACAGCATCTCTATACACAGCCCCATTAGCATCTCTATACACAGCATCTCTATACACAACCCCATCAGCATCTCTATACACAGCATCTCTATACACAACCCCATCAGCATCTCTATACACAAACAGCATCTCTATACGCAACCCCATCAACATCTCTATACACAGCATCTCTATACACAACCCCATCAGCATCTCTATACACAAACAGCATCTCTATACGCAACCCCATCAGCATCTCTATACACAAACAGCATGTCTATACACAACCCCATCAGCATCTCTATACACAGCATCTCTATACGCAACCTCACAGCATCTCTATATACAGCCCCATCAGCATCTCTATACACAGCATCTCTATACACAACCCCATCAGCATCTCTATACACAAACTGCATCTCTATACACAACCCCGTCAGCATCTCTATACACAGCCTCACAGCATCTCTATACACAGCCTCACAGTATCTCTATACACAGCCTCACAGTATCTCTATACGCAACCCCATCAGCATCTCTATACACAACCTCACAGCATCTCTGTGAACCCTCAAATGAACCCCCTATCTCCACCAGGGGATTCCGGGAAGCTAGGGATTCCCCAGCTATCTGACATCATCACGCTATGCGTGAGGACGTCAGGCAGTGAGGGGGGACCCGGGGTGGAGCCGCCATCCAAGATGGCGGCCCCCACCGGAGCTAGGCCGCACTTCGGCACCGCAAGGTGCCAAAGTGCGACCCGGTGCCTAAGGGGTTAAAGCCAGGCACTGCTTAAAAGGGGAGACTCTCTCCTTTTAAGCGGTGCCTGGCTATTTTTTGTGGGACCTCACGATCTGGAGGGAGAGGGATCCGAACGGATCTCCCCTCCCTTCCAGGCGATCTCCCGGCATTGCCGGGGGGGTCGCCTGGAAATGACGTCATTGCGCATGGCGTGATGACGTCATCAATGTCGGGAGGAGCTTGACTTCAGCGTCTGAGGACGCTGAAGTCAGAACGCCGCGGGACCCTGGACAGAGAGGTGAGTATCTCCGCCCGGGGGTCCCGCAAAGCTGATGACGTGTGGGACACGTCCTCCTCAGCATACAGCGGGAGTAACTGAGCCCACACGTCGTCAGCAGTGAAGGGGTTAAAACGTCTCTTTTTAAGCTTTTTGTCCTTGTTTCCTGTCCCCCAGGGCACTACACGGACCCGGACATTGTTTTTAAATGTTTCTATACATCCTAGAAATCCGCCACTTCACGGGCAGGTTATGGGGACCTCCTAGGCACGATATTTGAAGGAATTTTTATTTTTTATTTTTAACCCTTATTTCATGGAAAACTCTTTAAAAACTTTTTTTTAACTTTTTGTCCTTGTTTCCTGTCCCCCAGGGCACTACCCGGACCCCCATACACCTTTTATCGCAAATATCTAGCATATATGACCTCTTGGAGGGCACTCTAAAAATCGAATTTTGAGTCCCATTGACTTGTATTGAGTTTGAGTTAGAGTTTGAATTCGAACTTCTGAAAAGTTTGAGTTCGAATGCGAACCGAACTCGGGGGTGTCACAACAAAATAGTCACAACAAAATGCATTTTTTTCTGGTATTGTTTATTATACTGTTGGTGTGGAAAAAGTTTTGTGGCAAAACAAAATGTAACATGATTTCGTTGAGAAAATTAACTTGCTAAAAAGTAGGAAACAAACAATGGAAGTAATTTAGGAAAATGCTTTGCTTTACAATAGACTCAAACACAATGAGAACAGTAACTTTATGTTATAAACGTTCCAATGACTAATTCACATTTTATTGAAATGCAAATTATTAATGTTATTATTACCATAGCAACAATACTATTTAATGTAAAACATGGAAGTAATAAAGTATAATAACAACATTTAAGGCTAGGGTCAAACGAACGCATTTATCGCGTTGACCATAAAAAAGTGCGTCCGAATGCATTGACGTAATTTTTTACAGTGGACGCGAAAGCGGTCATACGATGCTCATTTTCGTCTGTGATTTGTTACGGATCCAAACCAGGAGACCTTGGGTGTCTGGATGTTACGTAGGCCGGACATGAGCAGCATCTGACAACTCCTAATCAAGCACACAGCCGCTATGTGGAAGCAGCGCACTCTGTACGTCAGTACTAGCGGTTCCACGTTCTCAAAAAAACCGTTAGTTTTCCTCTTGCGTTGCGCAGCCGAACTTTCGTGCGGCCGTACTTCGTATATTGTCCATCATTGGCCGTCATTTGCTGCTACTACAGCCGTGATTAAATGCGGCTAAAAGCACGTTCAAAATGCGTTAGTCTGACCCCAGCCTAAAATGATAGAAACAATAGATGTAGGGCTCTATTCCAAGGTTGGTGTTAAAAACGCCATAGACTATGGGCTATTATCACGTTCCACGCTTCTAGCCTTGTCCCCCTGACCTCTGTATTCGTTAATACCTGTTTTTCCCTTGTGTTTCTGTTGCTGCTATTCCTGGGTTGCAGCCCAGGGGTTAATGTGTTCTGCGCTCACTTGTTGATCCTTGTCCTGATGTCCTGCCTAATATTAGAGAAATGTGCCTATGGTGCATTGCTGAGTCATTTTGCTTTTCCTGGTTTCCAGTATCTGCTGTGTTCGGAGATCTCCCTGCTGTTTTGTTCTATCCCAGTTTGTATATCGTGTTCATTTTATTTCTCTGGTCCTGTTTCCCTGTCTGTCTATCTGTTGCCTCTGTTATACTGTTCTTGGTTTATTTCTGTTTCTTCTGTGTGTTCAGTTCATAGTGTTTCCCTTTCTGTATTTGGTTCTCTATGTCATATTCTGATTCCCCGGTTACCGATTTTTGGCTTGGCTGTCTTCCCTCCCGGTTCTGTATTTCTATATCTGTATGACGTTCTCGCTCTGGTTCTGACTCTGGCTTTTCTCTTGACTACGCTTATTCTTTATCCTTGTCTGTACCATTTACAGGGAACCCTGAAATCTGTATTGTCATAAGACTCTGCATGGCTTCTAAGGTAACCTTTTCATTTACAATAGATCCGGCCATTCTAAGGTCTGCCCTATCAGAGCAGGGCTGCTGTGGTATTGCCGTGCAGCGGTCTCCAGTTATCCCTGTGTTATATATATATATATATATTTATATCTGTGGTGCCGTGTATCTCTGCATATAGGGGCTTTCACCTGTACCAGGGCCTTGCTACGGTGCGAGCCTGGTACCGCCACTGTGACAGCTATATTCCATGGTTGGTGCTAATGTTAGAGTCCCGATATGTAAGTTTTAGCACCAGGATAAATGAGTTATGTCCCCCATATTACATTCCTGACACTACCCCAGTATGGGCCATATTACATTCTCTGCGCAAGTGGTTTTGCGTGCGCAAATGCGCATTTGCGCGAGGGGAAAAACCATTTGCGCGCAACGTTGTATTCCTATCTATGCGCAATGAACGCACGTTAAATTCTACCGCGGGTGAACCTGCGTGAACGAAAATTTGTGCGCGCATCCTATACTTAACATTGTCAGCGCAAATGCGTTCATGCGCTGGTACGCGGATGGTATTTCAATCAACGCGCAACGAAGGTTTGTGCAAATTTTCGTAACGTCTTTGAAAGCAGGTGGTAACTTTAAATTTGATCGTCCTGGCCGAAACACACCAGCACAAAATGAAAAAATACAGCACAGTACAGTTACACATTCTACACATACCCAAACAATAAAATTTATAAATTGCTTCATTTTATTTTTTCCTGCAGCATATATACTCAGATTGACTTTGACAGGCGCAACAACCTAACATTAGAAAATGGTGGTTCTTAATTCTGATTCGCTGAATCCCGTGAAATAAACAGTCTGAACACAGATTTCTGCCCGCAACGTACTTTGCGCACATCTTTGCGCGTCATTTTTACGCACGAAAATTTTTGACGGATGAAAAAATGCACCCGGATCAGAATGACAAAAATTTTCGCATGATCGTGTCCTCTTTCGTGCGCAAAAAAAATTGCACTGCGCGAGCGCAATTGCGCAGAGAATGTAAATATGGCCCTAAGTTTTTGTGGTAACTTCTGCGAGCTTACTGTACTTTGTATGCTATACTTAACATGGGGAGCACAAACATACTTTAGCATCTGGATAAGTTAGGTATTACAAAGTGCTAGCGTTAATTAAAGCAGGGATGCGCAAGCCAAAATATTAGCACCCTTTAAAAGCTGGCACTATATGATTCTGCATTTGCAAAATTATTTATCAGCCCCTAAAAACACCCCCAATAAATCCGATAGTAGCCTCTCATCCTGCGGCAAAGCCCAATCCGCCACTTCTTGTTCCCGGGGCAGAATGAGACAGAGTTCCCAGTCTCTCTCTGTGATCACTCCGTGGTGCAAGAGTGAGATTGTGCAGGGCTCGCGGCCTAGAAGCGCAACCCTCCATGGAGTCCTATGAACTCCAGGAGGGGATACTCACAGCGGTGCGGAAGCATTCCGGGGCAAGGTGCCGAGGTAGTGCCTGAACCGGAATATCGTGCAAACATGGGAACAGATTTTCCCTGTTAGCATCCCCATTTTAGTGCAAACTATGGAACATGGACCTATAACGGCTCTGGGAAGTTTACAACAGCTCTGGTTTAGTTAGCACCTACTTTGGAATAGGGCCTATAGTCTATGGATTTGTTAAGTTTACTACAGCTATGGTTAAGTTTACAACAACCTTGGAATAGTGTCCGTAGAGGGCTAAATAAGCTAACACTGAACCATCCCACCCCCTAAGATGTTCACCAAGTTACAAATATCATTTGAGTACCCATACGCGATAAAGAGGAAACAAACTAAATCTGTCAAATCATTTTGAAGAGACTTACAGAAGTGATGCTTAAAAAATGGTGATATGACATCCCGTATGATAGACTGCAGGATTTCTCACGCGCAGCCCCCACTCTCTGGAACGCTCTCCCTCGTACTGTCAGACTTTCCCCTAACTTCTCTTCCTTCAAACACTCCCTTAAAACATTCCTATTTAGGGAAGCCTACCACCCAACTCACTGACGCAACCATCAATCACTCTCACCTTACAGTCCTCTCCTCCTGTTTCCAACCCCAACCCTCCTAGATTGTGAGTTCCTACGGGAATAGGGCCCTCATCTCCTCCTGTACTGTTTGTCAAATGTTGTTCAATGTATTGTAACCCTGTCTGTACTGTGCTTATTGTACAGCGCTGCGGAATATGCTGGCGCTTTATAAATAAAGAATAATAATAATAATAATAATAATATGGTGACATGTTCTAAAATTGGTGCAGTCTCTATGGAACCTCATGGAATGGGTCTGCTGCTTTCAGAGGTTCCCATTAAGAACACTGCCCTATTTCTTATTAGCAACACTTTTAGTATTCTCAGCCTTTTCATCCAAATCTCCTTTTCTTCATCACTTCCTAGAAAAGACTATGGGGGTCATTCAAAGAGATCCAAAAAGTCACCGTACGTTCGGTGACTTTTCGTTCCCTGCACTTCGGGGCGATTCGGCAATCCTATTTCGCCGACCCTGCGGTGTATTCAGCAAGCAGGGCCCCCGTAGTGCAGTGAAAACCCGCCGAACACTCACCGAAACCTGCAGAAAACAGCTGGAGTAACCATGCCGGATAAACTCGACTAGCCGCCGATCACAGTGCAGAGCAGCTGCTAGAAAAAGCTGACACCGCAGACGAACGAGGTGAAAAAACCCAAAACGGTACGCTTGATAGTATGAAAAGTGAAACGCTGTTTGCAAAACAACTACTGTACTAAAATGTCTAATTTACACATAAGATCCAATGAATAATAAAAAGGTCTGTTACAGAAAAAAGAAACTATTTTTTTTAAAAAAATGGAAAAAAGTTTGCAAAAAAAATGCCTAAAAGATCCTAAAAAAATCTAAAAATAGACTCTTTACAGCAGTTTAAAATAATAAACGGATTATTAGATATTGGATTAAAACGGGACTATTTTTAACATTGAAGCCTATGGGATTCGCCTGAATAAACCTGTCGAATGAAACCACCAAACGGCAGGGCACTTCACTAACAATCCTCAGCTGTTCGGTGTTCTCTGAATAGACAAAGCATTGCTTCTCTATGGGGGAGTTCACTGCCTTTGAACAGGCATCGTATGTGCAGGCTATTCGCCAACATGTGGCGAACTGCCTGCTCTCAGAATAGCCGAATGGCCACGAAATGTCCCGTTCGCTGAAATTCAGTGTACGGTTACATTTCGGTGACTTTTCACTAGGGATGGGCTGGCGGTTCGACATTGGCCGTTTGACCATTCAAACAGCGAACATTTCCACGTGTTCGGTTCGTGTTCGCCCACAATGGACCACAATACACTTTTCCACTGGCCTGAAGCTTGTAATTGGCTACAGCCTTGCACCTGACCACAGGTCAGGTGCAAGACCATGCCAATCAGGGCTCAGAGTCCTGATTGGGCAAATTTTGCCCAATCATGGGCTACCAGAGCTAAGTCCCGCAGCACACTATATAAGGCTTCCCCACAGCCCCAGCGTGTGTTTGTTGCAGGAGTGAATCAGAGAGGAGAGGAGATTGTTGCATATCAGGGTGC
Organism: Leptobrachium leishanense; assembly: GCA_009667805.1. Taxonomy (NCBI): domain Eukaryota; kingdom Metazoa; phylum Chordata; class Amphibia; order Anura; family Megophryidae; genus Leptobrachium; species Leptobrachium leishanense. Next base: position 82,525,758 of record CM019072.1, on the reverse strand, counting down.
TATCAGGGTGTATCACTGAGTTATATCAGAGTTCTGGGAATTTGAATCTGTGTGTTGGCACTGCCAGGCTATCAGGATGTATCACTGATTTATACCAGAGTTCTGGGAATTTTAATCTGTGTCTTGGCACTGCCAGCTATCAGGGACAGGGTGTATCACTGAGTTATAGCAGAGTTCTGAATATCTTTAATCTAGATAACACAGTTGAATCAGAGTTCTGAATATCTCCAATCTATATACCAGAGTTGAATCAGAGTTCTGCATAACTCCAATCTTTATTCCAGAGTTGAATCAGACTTCTATATATCTGTAACGGTGCGCTAACTGCGCTACCCTGGAGTAGCGTTTATTTGGATTCTTTAGGACAGATTCTTGAACATAGACATCAGGAAAGGCTGTAGTACCTTGATTCCCACACCAGGGAGGTACTACAAGACACCTAATTAACTCCTCAGCACCAAATGGCTTCATGGCCAGGAGGTCGCTGAGTGAAAACACATTAACTAGCAGTGCACTGATACAGACATAACGTGATACATGAACAAACGTGAACAAGATTGCTGGATATCAATGGTTACGAGTTGTGCGGCCTGCAGGGCAGTCACACAATACCTAGAATTATACAGATACTGAAAACACAGACAGCAAGAAGGGCTGTAGTACGTTGATTCCCACACCAGGGAGGTACTACAAGAAACCTAATTACTCAGCTCCAAATGACTTAGTGGCCAGGACGTAACTGGGTGTAAACACATTAACTATCTGTGTCCTGACACATAGACATAACGTGATGCAAATACAACATGAACAAGATTGCTGAATCTCAATGATTGTCAGAACTAAAGCACAGAAAACAGATGCAAGGCTTATTTTTGAGACATACAGACAGAGTGGGAACTGACTAGTTCAATAGCCTTCAGGGAAGGCCTACAATCGAAGATTGGATTCTGTATGTACTCAGCTATACATAGGGGGAACACACAGTTCAATAGCCTGCAGGCAGGCCTACTATCAGCGATAGGCTTCTGTATAGCCACCAAGAAAACCGATACACGACAGGAAACAAGACAGTAGATGAATTCAGCAACCGACTGGACAGGACCTAAATCTAGAAACTAGGAACAGACATGACACTGATCTAGACACAGAACTGGATGCCTTGCGATTAGGCCTTGAAACCAGACAGACAAACAGACATGAAAACATGAACCACAAAACCAGACTAGAAACAGAATATACTCAGAACATGAACTAGAAATAACAGATACTTGAACTGATACTCGAAAACTAGATAGCAGACGATGCAGGAACTAGGACTCCACTCCAAATTACACCAACGACAGTCCAAGGAGCAGATCCTCTCAGCCTCTTTTAACCACTTCGCTGCTGAGGACGCGCTCAGCGCGTCCTCAGCAGTCCCGCTGGTGTGCGGAGGACGCGCTGAGCGCGTCCTCCCATTGGGGTCAGCGTTCGGCCGGGTTCCGGCCGATCGCTGGCCCCTCCGGTGCGGGCTGACATCCTGGATGTCAGCCGCGCATCTGGACCAGCAGCCGCCAGAATTAGGTGTCATCGCGGGGGCGCGATGACACCTAATTCAGGCGCCCCCCCCGCATGTGCGGAGGAGGCGCCTGAAAGGGAGGGGGGGAGGTCCTTCGGACCTCTCTCCCTCCCGATCGGCGGCTCTGCGGGGCTTAACCCAGGCATCATTTGGAAGGGCACAGCCTGCCCTTCCAAATGATGCCTGGCATTAACCCCTGGGGAGCTGGATCGCGAATCGGCGCTGAAAAGCGCCGGTTCGCGATCCTTTCCCGGAGCTGGCCGACATCTTGGATGTCGGCCAAGCCTCCGGGAACTCCCCCAGAGGACTGGCGTCATCGTGCGTAGCACGATGACGCCAGTCCTAGAGTTAACCCCTAACTGCCACCAACTGTGGAGATAGGGAGTTCCAATGAACTCCCTATCTCCCGATCCATGGCAGTTAGGGGTTAAATTTTGGTATGGTTGGATCGGCCAGAGCATGGCCGTTCCAACGATACCAAACATGAAAGTGAAAAATTTTGTAAAAAAAAAAAAATAATTAAAAATAAAAATAAAAAAAAATTAAAAAAAAAAAAATAAACACTTTTTTTTAATTTTTTTTGGTTTGTTAATGCAGCAATATTGTTCCCATTTCAATTATAATGTGAACAATGATGCTGCACTAACGATTTTTGTATGCGGTGCGTTTGTTAAAAATAGTGTCATTTTCCCCAAAAAAAAATGTAACGAGACCCCATCTCTAATTTTTTTAACAAGCGCACCCCATACAAAATATAACCGCAATTGCTCGCATGTTAAAATGTGGAAAAAAACACTTTACACATTGTAAATTATTGAAAATACATATTTTATTGCATTTTTTGTTATAATATACAGACATGACATAACGAATACATATAATAATGACATATTATGAATCTACCGAGTCTGACGGAAAGAACAATATATAATATGTCTGGGTCATATACTAAAATAAGGCTTAAAAACACGTTTAAACATGATGCGCAAAACAGGTAAAAATGACCTCAGCATAGGGGCGGGAAATGCCTCAGCAGCGAAAGGGTTAAAGGCTGATGGCTCCTTGCACTTATGCCTAGCTCCGCCCCCTCAGATGCCATGCTGCCAGCTCTAAGTACTGGCAACTGGCCAGCCAGTGATGCCACCTGACGCCCTGACCCCCCAGGAAGTGCTGCAGGGGCCAAGGATGTAACAATGTCAGAAATACCAAAAAGGACAGGCAGATGCTCCCAAACACAGATAAGAGGGCAAGCAGCCTCTGTGTTGGAAGGCTGTGCCCCTGGTCGTGGATGTGGTGCATCCTCTGCAGGGGCAGGCTTGTCCTTTCTAACTGGTGCTGGCCGTCTTAAGCAGCAGCAACATACAGAGGATTTGGTGGATTGGCTAATAACCAGGCCATCCTCATCCTCCAAGTCCTCTACCAGCCAGGCTTGTAGTGGTTTACAGTCCACCTCAGCTGCCAAAACATCTAACTCAGCCTCCATGTCCACAGCTACTCCTGCCGTAGCCTCGCCATCATACACAGAGGAGTCAGCTGAATTGTTTGACTACAATGACAGTGACATGCTGCTTGAAGATGCGCAGCAACTCCAGTGCTCTGATTCAAACTCTGAGGTTGAGGAAGGGAGTAAAATCAGCCTAGAGGGAGGGGGTGCCAGTGACACACAAAGAACTGGCACTCATGTTCCCCCAGCAGCTGCAGCATACTGCCAAGTTGGCTCCAGTGACGAGGAGATAAGGGGTGATGACTATGATGAGGTCACTGACTCCACCTGGGTGCCTGATCGAACAGAGGAGTCAAGTGAGGAGGAAGAGGAGGTGCAACAAAAACGAGGCACAACATCCTCTATGAGCAACTGTAGCCAGCCCAAGGCATCAGATGTCAGAGCTGCTCAGGTGCAGAGCGCTGTTGTCTCAAAGCACACATCCAGGAACTCTGCTGTCTGGGAGTTCTTCACGACTAGGGATGAGCTGTTCGGTTCGATCAGTTCAGAGTTCGATTCAAACTTTGGCCATTCGCAAGTTCGTGACCTTCAAACTTTTTGTCGTGTTCGGTTCGAGTTCTCAAAAATTTTTTTTTTTTTTAAAAAAAGTATTAAAAATGATTAAAAAATACTAAAAAATCTAGAAATAAAGAGACTCTTTACTGCAGAATATTATAAGCAACAGTTTATTAGATATTGAATTAAAAACTAATGTCTAAGTGCAAAGATTCTCAACTCTAAATGACCTGTGTTTTCAAACGGCGAAAACAACAGGTGTTTTTAGTCTGGTCTAATGAATTTGATACATTGTATGTACAATGAGGGTGTGGTGTCTCCTGATGTGTCAAACAACACCTGTGCTTCTGAGAAGTGTTAATTTCTCTCCTAAATCTTCCACTAATATGCTGCATTTCACTGCTGTGTGCTCAGCTCATTTTTACCGCGTGCGCTCATTATGTTTAAACGTGATTTGAAGCCACATTTTATTAAGTATCCCAGACATATTAGATATCATTCTTTCCGGCAGACTCCGCAGATTCATAATATATCATTTTTATATGTATATGTCATGTTCTGCCTGTATATTATGACAAAAAATGCAATAAAAATAGAATTTTTAATCATCTGCAGTGTGTAAAGTGTTTTTTTTTCACATTTTAGCACATGAACATTTGCGGTTATGTTTTCTATGGGATGCGCTTGTACAAAAATTAGAAATGGGGACTTGTTACATTTCGTGGGGGGAATTACGTTATTTATAGCAACGCACCCCATAGAAAAAAATCATTAGTGCATCATCGTTCACATTATAATTGAAATGTGAACAATATTGCTGCATTAATAAAAATAACACACAAAAAAATACATGTTTTTTTTTTTTAACTTCATACCTGGTCATGTTGGGTATCATTCAAAAGGCCATGCTCAGGCCTTTCGATTGACACCCTCCATGACCCCCTAGCTGCCTGGAGATATCGGAGTTCAAATGAACCCTCTATCTCCACCAGGGGATTGGCCTGGGCAATATATATATACGCATGATGTTGGCTGGCCTGGGCAATATATATATTCGCATGATGTGAGCTGGCATGGGCCTGGGCAATATATATACGCATGATGTGAGCTGGCCTGGGCAATATATATTGATACGCATGATGTGAGCTGGCCTGGGCAATATATATACGCATGATGTGAGCTGGCCTGGGCATGGGCAATATATATACGCATGATGTGAGCTGGCCTGGGCCTGGGCAATATATATACGCATGATGTGAGCCGGCCTGAGCATGGGCAATATATATATACGCATGATGTGAGCTAGCCTGGGCAATATATATACGCATGATGTGAGCTGGCCTGGGCAATATATATATACGCATGATGTGAGCTAACCTGGGCCTGGGCAATATATATACGCATGATTTGGGCTGGCATGGGCAATATATATATATATATACGAATGATGTGAGCTAGCCTGGGCAATATATATATACGCATGATGTGAGATGTGAGCTGGCCTGGGCAATCTATATATACGCATGATGTGGGCTGGCCTGGGCAATATATATATATATATATATATGCATGATGTGGGCTGGCCTGGGCAATATATATATATACGCATGATGTGAGATGTGAGCTGGCCTGGGCAATATATATTCGCATGATGTGAGCTAGCCTGGGCAATATATATATACGCATGATGTGGGCAGGCCTGGGCAATATATATATACACATGATGTGAGCTGGCCTGGGCAATATATATATACGCATGATGAAAATTTGCAAAGGATAAGGCATGCAACGTGAAATTTTGATGTGTCTGAAATTAAAACTTACGTGACAACTCTTTTTTTTCGTTAATTTATATTTGTTCAATAGTTAATTTTAATTTGTTTAATAGAGTTAATTTAAAATGGTTTAATACAGTTTATTTATATTTATTTTACCTTTGCTATTGGTGCTTTTCAAGCTTTAATCTTAAATAAAAAGAAATTTAGCAGTTTCATGTCTTTTCTTTTGGGGGGGTGCAAGTAGCTGGTCTTGCCTAGGGCGCAAAATAGTCTAGCACTGGCCCTGACCGCATGGTCCACCCCTGCACTCTTCCACAATGCCACAGAGGGGTTACTGTATGAATGCACTTGCTGGCCTGACACCAAAAGCACAATATCTGGGTGCACTGACGCCTTTACCAGATTCATATCTTTTTAATATAGGACCGCATGGTCCACCCCTGCACTCTTCCACAATACCACAGAGTGGTTACTGTATGATGGCACTTGCTGGCCTGGCACTAAAGGCACAATATCTGGGTGCACTGCCACTGACGCCTGTACCAGATTCATATCCTAAGAGGGGTTACTTTGTGACAGCACCGTTGCCGACGCTAAAGGCCCAATTTTAAAGCACCTATTGTTACCTTCATCCAAAGCCTGCATAAGTTTCACCATAATTTAGCCAAAAAATCACTAAACTTTTTCTGCGCGTCCTAAAATGTCTTTTCATACAGGCTGCCGCCTCAAGCAGTTGTTTATGAATAGATTAAAGAAAAAGCATTTACCATCATTTGAAACGTCGGTTTTTTGTTTTTAAAGGTTTCTATACATCCCAGAAATCCGCCACTTCACGGGAAGATTATGGGGACCTCCTAGGCACGATATTTGAAGGAATTTTTCATTTTTATTTTTAACCCTTCTTTCATGGAAAACTCACTGTCCATTTTAAAAACATATTTTTTTTACATTTTGTCCTTGTTTCCTGTCCCCCAGTCCACTACCCGGACCCCCATACACCTTTTATGGCAAATATCTAGCATATATGCCCTTTGTCCAATTGACTTGTATTGAGTTCGAGTTCGAATTCAAACATTTGGAAAGTTCGAGTTCGAATGCCAAATTTCATTGCCCCAGCTGCTGCAACGTAAGAAAAAATATAGTCCCAACCATCCCCTTGCATAGCGTCTAAATGCCAGCTTGGCAAAATTACTCGCATTAAAGCTGCTGCCTTTCCAGCTGGTGGACTCTGCCTCCTTCTGTGAATTTGCCGAATGTGCTGTACCACAGTGGCAGGTTACAAAATGCCAGTTCTTTTCACGGAAGGCCATTCCAGCACTATACCAGCACGTGGAAGACAATGTTATGGAGTCATTGGGAAAGGCAGTCAGCAGCAAGGTGCAAATTACTTTAGACATGTGGTCCAGCAAACGTGGACAGGGCCGTTATATTTCCTTCATGGCACACTGGGTAACTCTGCTTGCAGCTGGGAGGGATCCAGGACGGGGCTCTGTGCTGGAGCTTGTTCATCCACCACGCCTCCAGAAAGCTGCTTATATGAGGCCTGTCTGCTCCACCACCTCTTCCTCTTCCTCCTCCTCCTTCTTCTCTGTCTCTGGCAAAGTGGCAGTTAAACCGATGCGTGGCAGGGGCTACGCAATGGCTCAAGCAAAAAGATGCCATACTGTGCTTGAGCTGTTTTGTTTAGGGGACAGGAGCCACACCGGGCCAGAAATTCTGTCAGCTCTGAAGGGGCAGGCGCAGAGATGGTTAACACCAAGCCAGCTTGAGCTGGGAATGGTCGTCTGTGAAAATGGCAGCAACATTCTCTCCGCCCTATGCCTGGGTAAGTTGGCGCATGTACCATGCCTAGCACACGTCCTAAATCTGGTGGTACAGCATTTCCTAACCAGGTACCCAGGGCTGGCAGAGCTTCTCAGCCAGACCAGAAAAGTCTGCAGTCACTTCAGATGGTCATTCCCAGCAAGTGTTCGCCTGGCAGAAATTCAAAGAGAATTCCACATTCCCACAAACCGTCTGATCTGTGACATGCCCACCTGGTGGAACTCGACATTGGCAGTGCTGCAGCGCCTGCACAAGCAGCAGAGGGCCATCAATGAGTACCTGTGTGAGTATGACACAAGGACTGGTTCAGGTCAACTTGTTCCCCCCCGCAGTGGCTGATGATCAAGGATGCATGCACTGTACTGTCACCATTTGAGGAGGCAACGAGGATGATGAGCAGGGACAGTGCATGCATCAGTGACACAATTCCTTTAGTGTTCCTGCTCTGAGCGTGCTCTGTGGGGAATTATAGATCTGGCACTAGAGGCAGAGCAGCAGCAGGAGGAGGACTTTCCTAGCTCTCAAGGCCCCAGTCTTTCCGCAGACAGCCTTCCAGCGTGTCCTCAAATCAGACAGGAGGAAGATGAGGAGGATGAGGAGGAATATTTAAGTTGTGGAGGCATTGAAGGTGGGGATTCCTCAAGGAAGGGTTTTGTGTCCCCAGAAACCCAAGGACCAGTATGTGGCTGGGAGGTGGTAGTGCAAAATACGGTCATCCTTAGCGACCAGAAACACTCGGAAGGTAATGCCACCTCCAACCTACGCTGCATGGGCTCCCTTATACTGCAAAGCCTGCTAAAGGACCCCAGGATTTGTGCTATCAAGGAGAGGGATCATTACTGGTTGGCAACCCTTCTTGATCCACGACACAAGGGTAAGGTTGCAGAGCTTATCCTGCCCTCACAGAGGGAGCACAGGATGAAACAACTTGAGGATGCTCTAAAGCGACACTTGTGTAACACCGTTCCAGGCACTGGTAGGTTACCAAGTGATGACACAGGTGCTTCTGAAGCTGCGGTTGATCAGAGGAAAAGCGGTGAAGGGGGCCGTTTGACTGATGCCTTTTCCAATCTTTTTAGTCCACGATGCCCAAGGACGTCAAATGTAGGCACCCATTACCAGCGTCTTCACCATATGGTGCAGGACTACCTAGGGGCAAGGGCAGACCTGGATACCTTTCCAGCAGATGATCCACTGGCTTACTGGGTGTTGAGATTAGATCACTGGCCAAACTTAGCCAATATGCTATACAGCTACTAGGTTGCCCTTCATCCAGCGTGCTTTCTGAAAGGACATTCAGTGCCGCTGGAGGTGTTGTCACAGACAAAAGAGTGCAACTGTCCACTGACTCTGTAGACCGGCTGACATTTATAAAAATGAATCAGTCCTGGATCAGCAGCTATCACTCCCCTGATGCTGATGTAACTGAATAGATCGGGGATGTCTTCTGCATTCCCAAAACCTCCACTACTGCACTCTTCCACGTTGTGAAGGCACTAGCTGCACCAAAGGCCCAATATTTGGGTGCACTGCCACTGATGCATGTACCAGATTCATATCACTTTAATATTTGACGGCAGGGTCCACCCCTGCACTCTTCCACAATACCTCAGATGGGTTACGGTGTGAAGACACTAGCTGGCGCCAAAGGCCCAATATTTGGGTGTACTGACGCGTGTACCAGATTCATATCATTTTAATATTTGACGGCAGGGTCCACCCCTGCACTCTTCCACAATACCTCAGCGGGTTTATGGTGTGAAGGCACTAGCTGGCACCAAAGGTCCAATTTTAATGCACCTGTTGTTACTTTCATCCAAAGCCTGCATAAGTATCATCATAATTTAGCCAAAAAAATCACTAAACTTGTTCTGCGTGTCCTAAAAGTCTCCTCTTTTCATACAGGCTGCCGCCCCAAGCAGTTGTTTATGAATAGATTAAAGAAAAACCATTTACCTTCATTTGAAATGTCATTTTTTTCTTTTTAAATGTTTCTATAAATCCTACAAATCCGACACTTCACGGGCAGGTCATGGGGACTTCCAAAGCACGATATTTGAAGGAATTTTTCGGTTTTATTCTTAACCTTTATGTCATGGAAAAATCACCTGTCCTTTAAAAACTTTTTTTTTTTTACTTTTTGTCCTTGTTTCCTGTCCCCCAGGGCACTACCCGGACCCCCATACACCTTTTATGGCAAATATCTTGCATATATGCCCTCTTGGAGGGCACTCTAAAATTCAAACCTTCGAGTCCCATTGACTTGCATTGAGTTCGAACCGTGTTCGCTTTTGAATCCAAACTTTTTCAAATGTTCGTGTTCGAATGCGAACCGAACACGGGGTGTTCGGCCCATCACTACTTTTCACCGCTCTCTGAATAACCCCCTATGACAAAAACATCTCATAAAAAATATTTTGTTCTGCATGAGAGTATTTCCTTAAATCTCATTATTATTATCAGGGTTATTCAGAGAGCTTGAAAAGCAGGAGAATGACTGGAGAATGACTGGAGGATGACTGGAGAATGAAAATTCTAGGTCAAAATAGCCAAACCAGAAAAATTCTCCCTTTCATCTCAATTTCCAAATCAGCTATTTTGACCTAGAATTTTTCATTCTCCAGTCATTCTCCAGTCATTCTCCTGCTTTTCACGCTTTCTGAATAACCATTTAAAATTTCTTGTTTCACTTTTCAAAATGTTTTAGATGATAAATCATTGCTATTTATGAATATATTCACTGCTATCAGTTTACTTACTCTAAATGTCCCATCAGGATTTCTCTCCCGGGTTCTGAAAGTCATGCCAACCCCAGTAAAGTCCCAAGCTGTCACTGCTGTAATGATCGAGAAACACAGGATTAACACCTCCTTGCAGGCCATGTTCTCTATAGTCTCTTCAGATCGTATAGAAGCCTCAAAAATATCAAAGGCTTTTATACCTAGCTCCTTCAAGGAAGCACAGCACTTAAATGTTATTTTGGAAAATAAAGATAAGGTTTAAGGTCAAACTGCTGATAGGATCAATATATGACCTTTTCTTATACAGATTGCCTGTCACTTAGGAATTCTACATACTGTAAGGGAGTGAAATATAATATTATTTGCAAAGTGGCGATAGTCTTATCTTTCGTGCATTATAAATTATTTTATTACTATAATTAGTTTTTTTCATCACAGTCATGTAAGCATTAACATTTGCAATTAAATGTTTTCCTTTAACGAATTATACAAGTAATGTTGTTTTGTAAGAAGACATGGCTTGCACGTTCAAGCAAAGTGGAGACAAAGGCAACGAATGAAAGCTAGTGATTGGGGTTTCACTAAAATCTTGCTACAAATGTAGATGTTTAAGAAAATTTGAGCAATGAGGTTTACATCCTCCTGAGTAAATAAAGAAAACAACAAAAACTGCGTGCTGCTCTTATTCTATGACTTTTATGAAACACCGTTGTGCAGTAGTCACAAAAACAAAGAAAAATAATTGGGCCTCGATTCCAACCAAGCTGTTCTACATATCGGTCCAAGCCATTGGCTCTGACAGATTCACGGAAAATATTACTTGTAAATCTGATTTAATTAACTAGGCTTGTGCACCGATTTTTTTTTCGGTTCGATTCGATTTTTCGGATTTTCAAACTTTTCGATTCGGCTCGTTTCGACGGATTTCTGTTTCGATTCGGTTCGGCTCGACTCGTTTCTCGGGTACATTTTTTTTTCTGAATATCGACCATTTCTCGTATCGACTTTTCGTGATTTCGGGACTTTTCGTTTTTCGGACCGTCTGTTCTCCTCGACCATTTTTCGTATTTTCGTGTCACTTTGCTCGTTTTTTGTATCGACTTTTCGTGATTTCGGAAATTTTCGTTTTTTCGGAGCGTCTGTTCTCCTCTTTTCAAAGCTGTCTAACTCTATTCGTTTTGATGTAAACTACTATGGTTTACTTTTTAATGCTTTATATCTTTTTTTATAATAAATTTTTGGTTTGTTTTTCGGATCCGATAATCCATTCTGTCGATACGATAATTCTGGCGATTCTATCGTGTTTTTTTTTAAATTAAATAAAGATCCTTTTTTTCTTATGAATATACATTTCACAACTTTATTTAATCACATTAAAAAATGGCATGAAAGCCAAGGAACAAAAAAAAATGAACAAAATGATTTAAAAAACGCTAAACTGACCCGAATGGTCTGACTTTAAAAATAAAAACCAGAACAAAAAGGTTTTAAAACGGAAAAATAGTTGATCAAAATGATCTGAAACGAAAAAAAAAAAAAAAAGATTTAAAACAGAAAAAAAAAAATTAACCCTTTCGGGAAGCACGTTCCCGCTGTGGCCCGAGCCCGAAAGGCTGGAGCAGGCGGCCGCCGCACATTGCCGGCGGCCACGTGCTTCCTGTTAGAACGGCCCGCTGACAGGAAGTGGAGCTGCTCGCCTGGCTGTTTCATCGATCCCAGGCGAGTGGCTGCACTTCCTGTCAGCGGCCGTTCTAACAGGAAGCAAGTGGCCGCCGGTCGCAGAGAGGTGAGCTGGGGGCACTATCCATGAGAGCTGGGGCATTATCCATGAGAGCTGGGGCATTATCCATGAGACCTGGGGCAATATCCATGAGACCTGGGGGCATTATCCATGAGAGCTGGGGCATATATCCATGAGAGCTGGGGCATATATCCATGAGAGCTGGGGCATATATCCATGAGAGCTGGGGGCATTATCCATGAGACCTGGGGGCAATATCCATGAGACCTGGGGGCATTATCCATGAGAGCTAGGGCATATATCCATGAGAGCTGGGGCATATATCCATGAGACCTGGGGCATTATCCATGAGAGCTGGGGGCATTATCCATGAGAGCTGGGGGCAATATCCATGAGACCTGGGGGCATTATCCATGAGAGCTGGGGCATTATCTATGAGACCTGGGGGCATTATCCATGAGAGCTGGGGCATATATCCATGAGAGCTGGGGGCAATATCCATGAGACCTGGGGGCAATATCCATGAGACCTGGGGGCAATATCCATGAGAGCTGGGGGCATTATCCATGAGAGCTGGGGGCATTATCCATGAGACCTGGGGGCAATATCCATGAGAGCTGGGGGCATTATCCATGAGAGCTGGGGCATATATCCATGAGAGTTGGGGCATATATCCATGAGAGCTGGGGCATATATCCATGAGAGCTGGGGCATTATCCATGAGACCTGGGGGCATTATCCATGAGAGCTAGGGCATATATCCATGAGAGCTGGGGCATATATCCATGAGACCTGGGGCATTATCCATGAGAGCTGGGGGCATTATCCATGAGAGCTGGGGGCAATATCCATGAGACCTGGGGGCATTATCCATGAGAGCTGGGGCATTATCTATGAGACCTGGGGCATTATCCATGAGAGCTGGGGCATATATCCATGAGAGCTGGGGGCATTATCCATGAGACCTGGGGGCAATATCCATGAGACCTGGGGGCAATATCCATGAGAGCTGGGGGCATTATCCATGAGACCTGGGGGCATTATCCATGAGACCTGGGGGCAATATCCATGAGAGCTGGGGGCATTATCCATGAGAGCTGGGGCATATATCCATGAGAGTTGGGGCATATATCCATGAGAGCTGGGGCATATATCCATGAGAGCTGGGGGCATTATCCATGAGACCTGGGGGCAATATCCATGAGACCTGGGGGCATTATCCATGAGACCTGGGGGCAATATCCATGAGACCTGGGGCATTATCCATGAGAGCTGGGGCAATTATATCCATGTGAACTGGGAAAATATATCCATATAACCAGTGCCGTGTATATTATTCTGGGGGTCCAGTGCTGTGTATATAATTCTGGGGGGTCTTTGCCTGGATATATATATAGATTATATATAAACGCGTTAGTCCAGTTGCCAAAATCGCGAGTATACCTGTGCGTAGTGATACCTTTCACTGATCAGTATAGTTTCCAATTTACACTCTTGAAAGCTTGTCTTTTAAATGTAAAGTTAACCCAATAAAAATGGTATCACCGGCTCGTCAGGCTATACTCGTGATTATATATATTTTTTCTTCAGGTAATAGGGGTTGTGGAATTTGTGGGTGAGTTCCCTCACTTTTTTTCCCAGGACTTGACCCCTGGAGGAGGTGTTGCGTGAAGCTGCAAACAGGGACAAATAAACTAGACCTGAGCCGCACTGAGGATCTTTGGGTTGTGTCGGAGAAGACTTCACGCAGTGCTGCCATCAATATTTTTTGATAAATTCTTGGTTATACAATGAATGTGACTGTGGACAAAAATCCGTGTTGTTGTGACATCACCTAAGCTTAACAAAACCATGCCACGGTAATCAAATCTCAAGGCAGTACAACAAGGTTGTGTTAGTGTGTGACATTTTTGGGCCAGGCAGGAAGTGTAGAATGTGCACGGTCACATTCATGGCCACAAATATGTTGACAAATTTATGACAAAGGGTCCATAGAAATGTCAATACATTTATGTACATATAATTTTAACAGTGTGGAAACCAAGCAATACATATTAACTTATTAAGTAAGGAAAAGCAAAGCACACAAACAGGAAAATATAGAAAAAAATAGAAAATTTATTTACAACATAGGGAAGGGAACATGCCAAGGATGGCAAACTGCCCAACAGTTACTGGCATTTGAGGAGATGTTGGAGCTGGTCCGCATCTTGGATTACAAAGATTATGATTGCTGTAAGGGCCCTTACGGCAGGAAGAATAACACCCGCAAGGATCGTATCCTTGACAAGCTACGCACCACCATCCTGGAGCTGTTCGGGAAGGACCGGACGAAGGACCATCTCCGAAAACGCTGGTCCGACCTCAAGGCACGCGAGCAGGAGCAGCTGAGGCACATTCCGGTGACATTGGGGAGGAGGCTGCCACTGGTCTCACTGCCGCTCCAGGATGTCCGCGGCATTGTTTATGTGCTCCCGCAGTTCCTGGAGCAGTTCCTGTATGGCGTCGATGGAGGTAACTGCCAGGCGAAGCTCACCGATCGCCTCCCGATTTATCCTGACACTGGACGTGTCCTGTCTAGCTTCTCCTTCTATATATCCAATAAATGAAAGAAGGAAAATACAGTAAGTAAAGCAGGTTTCTATTTTTGACTGAAAGTCTTGAAAAAATACAACAGTAGTATATACCAGTGCTGGCGGCCTCCTGAGGCTCCTCCTCCGGCTCCTCCTCTTCCTCCTCCTCTTGTGCTATACATAAATAAATTAAATTAAAATACAGTAAACAAAAAATGTTTCTGTTTTTGACCAAAAGTCGTTGCAAAATAAAACAGTATATACCAGCGCTGGTGGTCGCCCGTGGCTCCTCCTCCTCCTCCACTGGGGCACTGGTGCCCGCCGGGGCAGATGCTGCTGCCTTCTTCCTGCCTTCTGCCAAATCCAAAAAATAACACGTAAATAATGTAGACTGGAAAAAATGGTATATCTATACACTATATTGCCGAAAGTATTGCGACACCCCTCCACTACCCCACTACCAGCTTGACCCACCACTACTCCCATCTCATAGTTCTAAAGTCACAAAATATTTATTTATTTCCCCTGCACACAGACATATATTACCGTTCAATTATATATTTTTTTCAGAAGTAAACATTACGTTTATTCAATAAAAACTATTATTTGTGTTGTGTGCGTACAAAACGCATTGTGTGACTGCTTTTAGTTATTTTATAGAAGGCCTCAGCCTCAGTTTCACTTTCAGTTTCTGCGAATAAAACTGTGGATATAGCAGAAAAAACAGAAATCCGCCATTTTGTTTTGAAATTTGCATCTAAAGCGTTCAATAATGACACTGCTGCAGCAAACTGAATTGCTGCACTGCAACAGTTCAGCAGCTGCTGAGGATGTATTGAAGGCGGCTCTGTTTGGATGCACTTTCAAAAGAACTACATGTCCCATCCTAACACTTAGCAGAGAAGCAGAGATTTTTGTTGATGCGCAGGTGGGAGCCAAAATTGGGCAAGCTGCGGGTCATCTCGTATGCATCACTCAATCACAACAACCCCCCCCCCCCCAGCACACTACAGTACACACAGTGCCAAAAGAAATCCAGCATTGTAACTTCATCTACATACATCAAATGTCACAATTTTCACGAATACGTAAAATCACAAAAAAGAAGAGCTATGGCAAAACTGCATGTATGACGAGTTGTGAAAACGCAAAGCTATACACATTGCATGAAAAAAGGACTAGATAAATCAACGTATTTCTGCGCATATTAGCACATGCAAGCACATTATTATTATTATTATACAGGATTTATATAGCGCCAACAGTTTGCGCAGCGCTTTACAATATAACATGACACTTACGTTCGGCTATGACGCGACGGATGTGCCTCAGCTGCTCCTGCTCGCGCGTCTTCAGATCGGACCAGCGTTTGCGGAGCTGGTCCTTCGTCCGGTCTTTCCCAAACAGCTCCAGGATGGTGGTTCGGAGTTTGTCAAGGATACGATTCTTTCATGAAGTTTTCTTTCTGCCGTAAGGTCCCTTACAGCAATCATAATCTTTAAGATCGAAGATGCGTACCAGCTCGAGCATCTCCTCAAACGCCATGTTACTGGCCCGCTTCTTCCTGGGTTTCTCTGGGGTGGAAGCAGATGAGGAGGTATCCGAATGGGACTCTCGGTCTCTTCCTTCAGCCATTTTAAAGAATTTCTATATTTTTTGGCAATTGTCTACAAAAATGGCTCAATAAAGTAACGATATCCGTGCGCGCGCGCATGCGCGACCCGCGGACGAATCGGATCCGACTAGATTACGAATTATCGTATCGACCGAATTATCGGATCGTTGGAAACAAAAAAAACCAAGTGATATAACCGGTAACAGTTAAATATACGATGTCCAGAATTACCGAAATGGAACCGAAATCACGAATGGAACCGAAATCATGAATAGAGCGAAAATAAATTTCGATTTGACACATTTCAAGTCCATTCGAGAATTCCGAAAATATTTCGTTTCGGCTCGGAAAACTTTTCGGATCTGCCATTTTCGGATCTAAAAAATTTTCAGAAATTCGGCCGCATCCGAAAACACGAATCAGGAAATTTCGTGGAAATTCCGAAACCCGAAACGCACATCCCTATAATTAACCAGTGATGTGTTTAGAATCATCCTGTACTGGAGAAAGAGATCTTATTCTATGTGTGAAATTTTGATATACTTAACCTTGGTTTCGAAGGAATTAGGAATTAGAATATGTCATGGAACTGACATGGCACTCCACGCTATTTACAAAGACTCTAGTTTCATTTATTGTGTGTGTGGTGTAAGTTTAAACGTGTTTTTTTACTGTATATGTGGTTTTCATTACTGTGAGCTGTAAAGACTTATTTCAATGTTTGCCCTGTTCTCCCCAACTCCAGAACGCCATTTACCCAAGCCAGCCATGGGCCCCAGGGACAAAGGACCGCATAACACAAAATGGAGCCATTTTTCAGCCGATTCGCGGCTTCCAGTAGCGATCTGGATCAATACGTGAACCTGATCACTTCGCGAATCGGATCACTCTGTGAACCGGATATCCAGGCCATTTGGATTAGTTAGCCATTTCTAATCTGGGGAATTTCAAGCCCCTAATTTTCTTAATCCCCCAGACCACGTTGGGGCCTGCAAGGGGTCTCAGAATGGGCCAATCAGAGCTGTTGGGGTGGGTGGGAAGTTTAAACCTGTGTTACTGTATTCTGTATAAATATACCTGTATAACTAAGTAAATGAGAGACTGTTGCTGTGATACATTCAGCTTGTCTGGTGTGTTATTTTACTGCACTCACCCTCAGAAAGCACCGAGCGGCCTTCTGAAAGACTGAAGCACAATCAGGTCTAGGAGTCGGCAGGATCAAAACAGCGCCTCAAATCGCAACAGCGCCAAATAATGCACTAACCTGCGCCTCCCTAAACGGCTGTACCATTCGCCCCAGCACCGGCAGAGCTCAATACCAACTATCACAGCTCTCCCAACGGGCAGAAACCAGCAGGGCCAAGCTGCTCGAGGTGCTGCGGACCGTGTTCCCAGTAGCCGGGCTGACCACAATGAGGGGGTGTCTGGAGAGCAGGACAGGCTGAAGAGCGCATTTCCGTCACAGTATGCTTAAGCTAATTAGTATTATCACCTAGGGCAGGGATGTCCAAACTCTGGCCCCTTAGATGTCCATGAACTACTACTCCCATGCTTCTCTATCCATCTAATGCAGTCAGTGATTTCTGGAAGTTGTAGTTCAGGAACATCTGGGGGCTGGAGTTTGAACATCCCTGACCTAGGGCATAATCCCTGTGGTGCCATAACAGTTTAACCCTTTTGCTACTGAGCCACTTCACCTCTTTGTGATGAGCTCAATTTGACTGTTTTGTGCTCATCATGTTTAAATATGTTTTTGGAGTTATAATTTTTCTGGGTCTTAAAATAAAACATATGTCCAAATTTTTTTAAAATTCGGAAGATTCACAATATAACATTATTATGTGTATACATCATGTCTAGGGATGAGCTGTTCGGTTCGATCGGTTCGGAGTTCGATTCGAACATCGCCTGTTCGCATGTTCGCGAACTACGAACATTTCCGCGTGTTCGCCGCGTGTTCGCCCACAATGCACCACAATGGACCACAATGCACTTTTCCACTGGCCTGAAGTTGTTAATTGGCTACAGCCTTGCACCTGACCACAGGTCAGGTGCAAGACAGGTTCAAGACTATGCCAATCACGGCTCAGAGTCCTGATTGGGCAATTTTTGCCCAATCATGGGCTCACAGAGCTAAGTCCTGCAGCACACTATATAAGGTTTCACACAGCGCTTCAGCACGTGTTTGAGAGGAGATTTGAGAGGAGATTGTTGTTGTGTTAGTGTGATTTCTCACTGCCAGTCTGCCATCAGCTACTGGGGGGGTCTCATTTCTACCAAATATCTGGGAATTGTGGTAATCTGTGTGTTCTCACTCCCAGCAAGTATTTTGGGGGGTCAGTAATTTCTCCAAAATATTTGTGAATTGAGGTGATCTGTGTCTTGTCACTGCCAGTGCCACGCAGTATTTTGGAGGCTCAGTAATTTCTACAAAACATTTGTGAATTGAGGTGATCTGTGTCTTGTCACTGCCACCCACAATTTTGGGGGTTCAGTAATTTCTACAAAATATTTGGGAATTGAGGAAATCTGAGTCTTGTCACTGCCAACCAGAATTTTGGGGGCTCAGTAATTTCTACAAAATATTTGGGAATTGTTCTAATCCGTGTGTTCTCACTGCCACCCAGTATTTTGGGGGGTCAGTAATTTCTACAAAATATTTGGGAATTGAGGTAATCTGTGTCTTGTCACTGCCACCCATCAGGGGTCTCACTGATTTATAGGAGGTTTCTGCGAATTGTAATCTCTGTCTTGTCACTGTTGCCAGCTATCAAGGGGTCCTATCAGGGGTTTCACTGATTTATAGGAGGTTTCTAGGAATTATAATCTGTGTCTTGTCACTGGCTGCCAGCTATCAGGGTGTCTCACTGAGATATACCAGAGTTTTGGAAATCTTTAATCTTTATAACAGAGTTGAATCAGAGGTCTTTATATATTTAATCTATATATCACTCACATGTCAGAAAGTCCAAAAAGGACAGGCAGATGCTCCCAGACACAGATAAGAGGGCAAGCAGCCTCTGTGTCGGGAGGCTGGGCCTCTGGTCGTGGTGGACGTGGTGCATCCTCTGCAGGGGCACGCTTGTTCTTTCTAACTGGTGCTGGTCATCTTCTTAAGCAGCAGCAACATAGAGAGGATTTGGTGGATTGGCTAACCAGGCCATCCTCATCCTCCGTGTCCTCTGCCAGCCAGGATTGTAGTGCTTTACAGTCCACCTCAGCTGCCAAAACATCGAATGCAGCCTCCATGTCCACAGCTACTCCTGCCTTAGCCTCACTATCACACACGGAGGAGTCAGCTGAATTGTTTGACTACAATGACAGTGACATGCTGATTGAGGATGCGCAGCAAGTACAGTGCTCTGATTCAATCTCTGAGGTTGAGGAAGGGAGTATAATCAAACTAGTGGAAGGTGGTGCCAGTGATGACACACAAATTACTGGCACTGATATTGTCCCAGCAGCTGCAGCATACTGCCAAGTTGGCTCCAGTGACGAGGAGATAGGGGGTGATGGCAATGATGATGAGGTCACTGACTGTACCTGGGTGCCTGATCGAAGAGAGGAGTCAAGTGAGGAGGAGGAGGCACAACATACACAAGGCACAACATCCTCTATGACCAACCGTAGCACTAGCCAGTCCAAGGCATCAGATGTCAGAGCTGCTCAGGTGCAGAGCGCTGTTGTCTCAAAGCACACATCCAGGAACTCTGCTGTCTGGGAGTTATTTAAGAAATGTGCAGCAGACCCCACCGTTGCTATTTGTAATCTATGTCAGATGAGGCTCAAGCGTGGGAAAGACACCAGACGCTTGGGTACCACGTGCTTGAGGCGACATATGACCACCTGCCACACATCCTGTTGGCGCAAAACTTTGCGTAGGTCCTCCTCCTCATCTGTCTCTACCCCCACTGTATGTCCTGCCATGTCATTGCCTACAACCTCCACTGACAGGGAAGATGCTACAGTAATGGATGTACGAGCTCCTTCCTCACAATGTGACAGCACCCCAAGATTTATGCAGTCAGATTACGTTGCCCGAGCTGCTGCAGCGTAAGAAAAAATAAAGTCCCAACCATCCCCAAGCACAGCGTCTAAATGCCAGCTTAGCAAAATTACTCGCATTGCAGCTGCTGCCTTTCCAGCTGGTGGACTGTGCTCCCTTCCGTTAATTTGCTGAATGTGCTGTACCACAGTGGCAGGTTCCAAAACGACATTACTTTTCATGGAAGGCCATTCCAGCACTATACCAGCATGTGGAAGACAATGTTATTGAGTCATTGGGAAAGGCAGTCAGCAGCAAGGTGCATGTGACTTTAGACACGTGGTCCAGCAACCATGAACAGGGTCGTTACATTTCCTTCATGGCACTCTGATTGCAGCTGGGAGGGATCCAAGATGGGGCTCTGTGCTGGAGCTTGTTCATCCACCACGTCTCCAGAAAGCTGCTTGTATGAGGTCTGTCTGCTCCACCACCACCTCTCCCTCTTCCTCCTCCTCCTTCTGTGTCTCTGTCAAAGTGGCAGTTAAACCGACGCCTGACAGGGTCTACGCAATGGCTCAAGCAAAAAGATGCCTTACTGTGCTTGAGCTGGTTTGTTTAGGGGAAAGGAGACACACCAGGCAAGAAATTCTGTCAGCTCTGCAGGGGCAGGTGCAGAGATGGTTAACACCACGCCAGCTTCAGCTGGGAATGGTCGTCTGTGATAATGGCAGCAACCTTCTCTCCGCCCTACGCCAGGGTAAGTTGACGCATGTACCATGTCTAGCACACGTCCTAAATCTGGTGGTACAGTGTTTCCTAACCAGGTACCCAGGGCTTGCAGAGCTTCTCACCCAGGCCAGAAAATTCTGCAACAACTTCAGACGGTCATTCCCAGCAAGTGTTCGCCTGGCAGAAATTCAAAGAGAATTCCACCTTTCCACAAACCGTATGATCTGTGACATGCCCACCAGGTGGAACTCGACATTAGCAATGCTGCAGCATCTGCACAAGCAGCAGAGGGCCATCAACGAGTACCTGTGTGAGTATGGCACAAGGACAGGTTCAGGTCAACTTGTTTTTTTTCCCCCCACAGTGGCTGATTATCAAGGATGCATGTACTGTACTGTCACCATTTGAGGAGGCAACGAGGATGGTGAGCAGGGACAGTGCATGCATCAGTGACACAATTCCTTTAGGCAGAGGCAGAGCAGCAGGAGGAAGAGGAGGCCTTCCCTAGCTCTGAAGGCCCCATTCTTTCCGCAGACAGCATTCCAGCGAGTCCTCCTCAGATCAGACAGGAGGAGGATGAGGAGGAATATTTAAGTAGTGGGGGCATTGAAGGTGGGGATTCCTCACAGGAGGGTTTTGTGTGCCCAGAAACACAAGGACTAGTACGTGGCTGGGAGGAGGAAGTGCATGATATGGTCATCCTCATTGACCAGGAAGACTCGGAAGCTAATGCCACCTCCAACCTACACTGCATGGGCTCTCTTATAAAGCAACGCCTGCTAAAGCACCCCAGGATTCGTGCTATCAAGGAGAGGGATCATTACTGGTTGGCAACCCTTCTTGATCCACGATACAAGGGTAAAATTGCAGAGCTCATCCTGCCCGCACAGAGGGAGCACAGGATGAAAAAACTTGAGGATGCTCTAAAGCGCCACTTGTGTAACACCTTTCCAGGCACTGGTAGGTTACCATGTGATGACACAGGTGCTTCTGAGGCTACGGATGATCAGAGGAATAGTGGTGAAGGCCGGGGCCATTTGACTGATGCCTTTTTAGATTTTTTTAGTCCACGTCGCCCAGGGACGCCAAATGTAGGCACCCGTTGCCAGCGTCTTCACCATATGGTGCAGGACTACCTCGGGGCAAGGGCAGACCTGGATACCTTTCCAGCAGATGATCCACTGGCTTACTGGGTGTTGAGATTGAATCACTGGCCAGAATTTAGTGAATATGCTATGCAGCTACTAGGTTGCCCTTCATCTAGCGTGCTTTCTGAAAGGACGTTCAGTGCCGCTGGAGGTTTTGTCACAGACAAAAGATTGCGTCTGTCCACCGACTCTGTAGACCGGCTGACATTTATAAAAATGAATCAGTCCTGGATCAGCAGCTATCAATCCCCTGATGCTGACGTAACAGAATAGATCGGGGATGTCTTCTGCATTCACAAAACCTCCAGCACTGAACTCTTCCACAATACCACAAAAGGGTTACGGTGTGAAGGCACTTGCTGCCATGAAAAGCACAAGATTTGGCTGCACTGACGCCTATGCCAGATTTATATCATATTAATTTTTTGAACTGCAGGGTCCAACCCTGCACTCTTCCACAATACTACAGAGGGGTTACTGTATGAATGCACTTGCTGGCCTAGCACCAAAAGCACAATATCTGGGTGCACTGACACCTTTACCAGATTCATATTTTTTTAATATAGGATGGCATGGTCCAACCCTGCACTCCTCCACAATACCACAGAGGGGTTACTGTATGATGATGGCACTTGCTGGCTTGGCACCAAAAGCACAATATCTGGGTGCACTGACACCTTTACCAGATTCATATCCTTTTAATATAGGACCGCATGGTCCACCCCTGCACTCTTCCACAATTCTACAGAGGGGTTACTGTATGATGGCACTTGCTGGCCTGGCACCAAAGGCACAATATTTGGGTGCACTGCCACTGACGCCTGTACCAGATTCATATCCTCAGAGGGGTTACTGTGTGACGGCACTGTTGCCGACGCTAAAGGCCCAGTTTTAAAGCACCTATTGTTACTTTCATCCAAAGCCTGCATAAATTTCACCATAATTTAGCCAAAAAATCACTAAACTTTTTCTGCACGTCCTAAAATGTCGTTTCATACAGGCTGCCACCCCAAGCAATTGTTTATGAATAGATTAAAGGAAAAGCTTTTACCGTAATTTCAATCGTCATTTTTTTGTTTTTAAATGTTTCTATACATCCTAGAAATCCGCTACTTCACGGGCAGGTTATGGGGACCTCCTAGGCACGATATTTGAAGGAATTTTTAGTTTTTAGTTTTAACCCTTATTTCATGGAAAACTCACTGTCCCTTTAAAATCGTTTTTTTTTTACTTTTTGTCCTTGTTTCCTGTCCCCCAGGGCACTACCCAGACCCCCATACACCTTTTATGGCAAATATCTAGCATATATGTCTTCTTGGAGGGCACTCTAAAAATCGAATTTTGAGTCCTATTGACTTGTATTGAGTTCGAGTTCGAATTCGAACATTTGAAAAGTTAGAGTTCGAATGCGAACCAAACTCGGGGGTGTTCGGCTCATCCCTAATCATGTCCTGTCTGAATGCTATAGCAAAAATTGTAAAACAACATAGAAAAATGTCGGCAGATAGGAACCCTTCGTCCCATCTAGTCTGCCCAATTACATGGATACTTTACCTGGATTTATCTTTTGTTTAGAATAGCCTTATGCCTATCCCATGCCTGCTTAAATTCAATCACTGGTTTGGCCTCTACCACTTCAACTGGAAGGCTGTTCCATGTATCCACCACCCTCTCAGTAAAATAATGCTTCCTGATGTTACTTTTAATCCTTTGCCCCTCTAATCTAAGACTATGTCCTCTTGTTTTGCTACTTTGTTTCCTGTTAAATATACTCCCTTCCTCTACCTTGTTGATTCCCTTTACGTA
This sequence comes from Leptobrachium leishanense, assembly GCA_009667805.1. Classification (NCBI taxonomy): domain Eukaryota; kingdom Metazoa; phylum Chordata; class Amphibia; order Anura; family Megophryidae; genus Leptobrachium; species Leptobrachium leishanense. The sequence continues at coordinate 82,502,261 of CM019072.1, read as the reverse complement.
TTTAAATATTTCTATCATATCTCCTCTGTCTCGTCTTTTTTCCAAGCTGTACATGTTAAGATCATTAAGCCTTTCCTGGTAACTTTTCTCCTTCAAGCCGTACACCATTTTAGTACCCCTTCTCTGAACTCTCTCTAAGATGTCTATATCCTTCTGGAGATACAGTCTACAGTACTGCACACAGTACTCCAAGTGAGGTCTCACCAGTGCTCTGTACAGTGGCATGAGCACTTCCCTTTTCCTACTGCTAATACCTCTCCCTACACAACCAAGCATTCTGCCAGCATTTCCAAGCATTCTGCTAGCATTTCCTGCTGCTCTATTACATTGACTACTTACCCTTAGATCCTCTGAAATAATAACCCCTAAATCCCTTTCCTCAGATGTTGAGGTTAGGACTGTATCAAATATTCTATTTTCAGCCCTTGGGTTTTTACGCCCCAGGTGCATTATCTTGCACTTATCCACATTGAAACTCAATTGCCACAGCTCCGACCATTTTTTTAGTTTACCTAAATCATTTGTCATTTGGCTGATCCCTCCAGGAACGTCAATCCTGTTGCAAATCTTTGTGTCATCAGCAAAAAGACATACTTTTCCATTAATACCTTCTGCAATATCACTAATAAAAATATTAAAGAGAATGGGTCTAAGTACTGACCCCTGAGGTACCCCATGTCACGTGGCGTGTGCGGGTCAGGTGAGCCCAGCAGGCAGCGACACAGAGGGGAGGCCAGACAGGAATCACGCAGAGCAGATTCTTTAATAAAACATAAATGGTCCTTAACTGCAGGCAAAAGAACAAATGGAATAGCAATAAAGTCCAGGGAGAGTTCTTGGAGAGTCAGTGGATTGTGGGTAATGCAGTCCTAGACTGCAGACAGGGCCCACCAAGGATAAGTCTAGACAGCGGTACCTTGATCAAAAGGTCAGAGAACAACTGTAACCCACAGGTAGACAGATGGGTACTGGATACGTAGGGTAAGCTGGTACAGGACGAGCAGGTTTGCACACAACCAAGTGACCTCAGTCAGGGAGAACAATGCAGACCCACTGCTGGCTGGGTCTCTCTGCCTTTTAAGGAGGCTTAAACACAGATAGGCCTCAGCTGGAAGTCCAGGGCTAGAAAGGAAAGACCCAGGCTGGATCTCCAGGAGCCTGGTCCAGGTGCAGAGCCTGGGTAAAACCTGGAACGGAATCCAAGAAAAGGAGGATACATGGCAAAGTTCTAAGATCCAGGTGTGCAAGACAGGTACACGGGGTGGACCGTGACACCCCACTGGTAACAAGACCTTGCGCCGAATAAACTCCGTTTACCACAACCCTCTGTTGCCTGTCACTCAGCCACTGCCTAATCCATTCAACAATATTGGAATCCAAGCTCAAAGATTGCAATTTATTGATAAGCCTTCTATGCGGAACAGTATCAAAAGCCTTACTGAAATCTAAATAAGCAATGTCTACTGCACCACCTGTGTCTATTATTTTTGTTACCCAATCAAAAAAAATCAATAATATTAGTTTGGCATGATCTCCCTGAGGTAAACCCATGTTGTTTCTGATCTGGTAATCTATGTGTTTTTAGATGTTCAGCAATCCTTTCCTTTAACATGGTTTCCATTAATTTCCCCACTACTGACGTAAGACTAACTGGCCTATAGTTCCCCGATTCCTCCCTACTACCCTTCTTGTAAATGGTCACAACATTTGCTAATTTCCAGTCTTCTGGGACGACTCCCGTTAACAAGGATTGGTTAAATAAATCTGTTAACGGTTTTGCTATTACACCACTGAGCTCTTTTAATAATTTAGGGTGGATCCCATCAGGCCCCATTGACTTATTTGTCTTTACTTTAGACAGCTGCTGTAGAACCTCCTCCTCCGTAAACTCATATGTAAATGTCTCGTTAGTGTTTCCTCCTAACTGAGGTCCCTTTCCTTCCTTTCCTTCTGCAAAGACTGAACAAAAATATTCATTGAGGCAGTCAGCGAGACTTTTATCCTCTTCTACATATCTTCCTTCCTTTGTTTTTAATCTAACTAATCCTTGTTTTACTTTTCTTTTCTCGTTTATGTATCTAAAAAATGTTTTGTCCACCTTTTTTACTGACTGAGCTATTTTCTCTTCTGCGTGTGCTTTGGAAGCTCTTATAAATTGCTTTGCCTCTTTCTGCCTAATCTTATAGGTTTGCCTGAGTTTTTTTATAATTATTGAATGCTATCTTTTTGTTCTTCACTATTTTGGCCACTTCTGCAGAGTACCACAGTGGTTTCTTCCCTTTTTTGTTTTTGCTAACAAGCCGAATGCAATTGCCTGTGGCCTTCAATAATGCCTCCTTTAAATAATCCCATTTCTCATGGACTCCCTTTAAACTCCTCTAGTCTGATAATGACTCAAATGTAACATTTCCATTTAGATTTCAATCATTTATAGTGTGTAGTAGGATTTTTTTTCTACACTTTCTTTTTCACTTGCAGCAAAAGTGAATATTTAAAAAGAAACGGGAATATTTTTACATTGGAACCTATGGGGAAAAAAAGCCTTGTTGCTTTAAAATATGTTAGGAAACCTAAAATTTAACCCAAAAAATCCCCAAAAAATAAAGAGACATTTTGCTGCAAGTGAAAAAATAAACGGTTTAATAAATATTTAATAAAACCAGGGAATATTTTTTACATTAAAACCTATAGAATTATTTTGTACGGCTGGTATTTTCATTTCATTAATTGTTTTTAAGATTCAATAAACTACAAAAGTGCTCCTCGCCATTTGTCTTTTCTCCTTGCAAGATTATGGGCTCGGCGATTTGTCTGGTTTTGACATTTTTTATAGATTTTCTAATCGTTACGTGACATGTTCAATTTCCTAATGACTTTATTGCAAATTATTCAATAAAGGAATAACAAATCTCATGTATGAATTGTAAAGGCAAAGGATAAATGGGATTTTAAACCTTTATGTAAATTACTGATCTATAAAACAAAGGTGGCAAAATACGTGTATTGGGTGCAGTGGAGTAACTAGAAACCTGAGGGCCCCGGTGCAAGAATCCACGAAGGGCCCCCCCCCCAAAAAAATCTATGTAGTTTTACTTATTTTTCACTACAAAATAAAACAAAGATAGTATTGCCTAGGGATGCACCGATACCACTTTTTTAAGACCGAGTACGAGTACCGATACTTTTTAAAAGTACTCACCGATACCGAGTACCGATACTTTTCTTTAATGTCATGTGATGCTTTCCAATAAGAACAGACCATATAAAAATGCCCCCAGCTCACATGTATATCCCCCTGATATATATATATATTCATACTGCCCCAGCTCATGGATTTGCCCCAGCTCACACATGGATATTGCCCCAGCTCACACATGGATTTGCCCCAGCTCATGGATATGCCCCAGCTCACACATGGATATTGCCCCCCAGATTATGGATTTGCCCCCCAGCTCACACATGGTTATGCCCCCCAGCTCACACATGGTTATGCCCCCCAGCTCATGGATATGCCCCCCAGCTCTCACATGGATATGCCCCCCAGCTCTCACATGGATATGCCCCCCAGCTCTCACATTGATATGCCCCCCAGCTCTCACATGGATATGCCCCCCAGCTCATGGATATGCCCCCAGCTCTCACATGGGTATGCCCCCCAGCTCATGGATATGCCCCCCAGCTCTCACATGGGTATGCCCCCCAGCTCATGGATATGCACCCCCAGGTCATGGATATGCCCCCTAGCTCATGGATATGCACCCCCAGCTCATGGATATGCACCCCCAGCTCATGGATATGCACCCCCAGCTCATGGGTATGCCCCCAGCTCATGGATATGCACCCCAGCTCATGGATATGCACCCCCAGCTCTCACATGGGTATGCCCCCCAGCTCATGGATATGCCCCCCAGCTCTCACATAGGTATGCCCCCCAGCTCATGGATATGCCCCCAGCTCATGGGTATGCCCCCCAGCTCATGGGTATGCCCCCCAGCTCATGGGTATAAGGGCCCCCAGCTCTCATGGGTATTTGGGTCCCCCAGCTCTTACCTCTGCTGGCCCCAGGACAGGCTCCGCCGGCGTTGTTCTTCTCCTTGGCGAGCGGCCGCTGGAAACATGCGTCTTGGCCGCTCGCCGGAAACCACCTGATCAGCGCAGAGGTCTCGCGAGAGGATCTCGTGTGCTGGTCAGGTGGTTCCTATCCCACGTGAGCGGCCAAGCTGCTCCCAGATTCCGGCGCTGATTGCCGGAATCTGGCGGGCGGCGCCGGGCCCCCCTCCAGTGGCGGAATGCCAGGGCCCGGTCGCAACTGCGACCGCTGCGACCCTGGTACTTCCGCCACTGATTGGGTGTAACTGATGGACCATAGGCACGCAACGAGGAAAGAATGTCTCTACATCACAGTATACATTAATCTATGTCAGACAGATATTATTTTTCCTAACTTTAAGTGCAAAATTATTTCTAGTGAATAATAAACGTTACTTTGCAAAAGTTTTAGAAAAGCTTTAATGACATACATATCTATTTTTGATATCTTTATTAGGATAAAACAGCAAATACTGATAGTACAGTTGTGTTCAAAATTATTCAACCCCCAATGCTGTAAAGGGTTTTAGGGAATTTAGTGTACATTTGTAATTGTATTCAGAATGAAATCCTACAAGGACTTTTTAAAGAACCATATGCAACTAAAATGACATCAATTGGTTTTGTAATACAGTAGTAAATGTTTCTTTTGTGAATTCTTCATTGACACAATTATTCAACCCCTTAAAGACTACCACTCTGAAGAACAGAGGTTCATTCAAGTGTTTTCAATCAGGTATTGAAAACACCTGTGGATGTCACAGAGCAGCAATAAAGCATAATAAGCACCAATTAGGCAGCTTTAAAATGACTGTGATACTCAGCTCCTTCTAGACATTTACTGGTGTGGTTACAAACATGGTGAAGTCAAGAGAATGGTCCAGGAAGACAAGAGAAGAGGTGATTACTCTTCACAGGAAGGGCAATGGCTATAAGAAGATTGCAAAGATGTTAAACATACCAAGAGAGACCATAGGAAGCATCATTCGCAAATTCAAGGCAAAGGGCACTGTTGAAACGCTACCTGGTCGTGGCAGAAAGAAGATGCTGACTTCGACTGCTGTGCGCTACCTGAAGCGTAGAGTGGAGAAAAGTCCCCGTGTGACTGCTGAGGAACTGAGAAAAGATTTGTCAGATGTGGGTACTGAAGTTTCAGCTCAGACAATACGGCGCACACTGCGTAATGAAGGCCTCCATGCCAGAACTTCCAGGCGCACCCCCTTGCTGTCTCCAAAAAATAAGAAGAGTCGACTGCAGTATGCCAAAAGTCATGTGGACAAACACAGAAGTTTTGGGATAGTGTTCTGTGGACTGATGAAACAAAATTAGAACTGTTTGGGCCCATGGATCAACGCTATGTTTGGAGGAGGAAGAACAAGGCCTATGAAGAAAAGAACACCTTGCCTACTGTGAAGCATGGCGGGGGGTCAATCATGCTTTGGGGCTGTTTTGCTTCTGCAGGTACAGGGAAGCTTCAGCGTGTGCAAGGTACCATGAATTCTCTTCAGTACCAGGAGATATTGGATGACAATGTGATGCAGTCCGTCACAAACCCGAGGCTTGGGAGACGTTGGACCTTTCAACAGGACAATGATCCCAAGCATACCTCCAAGTCCACTAGAGCATGGTTGCAGATTAAAGGCTGGAACATTTTGGAGTGGCCATCGCAGTCACCTGACTTAAATCCGATTGAGAACCTCTGGTGGGACTTAAAGAAAGCAGTTGCAGTGCGCAAGCCTAAGAATGTGACTCTACTGGAGGCTTTTGCCCATGACGAATGGGCGAAGATACCCATAGATCGCTGCAAGACACTTGTGTCAAGCTATGCTTCACATTTAAAAGCTGTTATAACTGTAAAAGGATGTTGTACTAAGTACTAAGATTGAATGTCACTTGGGGGTTGAATAAAACTGATAATGATGTGAGCACAGAAAAGACATTTGTGGTTATTTCATTATAAATGTTATGTTATATTTGTCTGACCTACACGTGCCTCTTTGATTTAATTGTAAGCAAGATGACTGAATGATCAAAATCAATGTCAAACTGGCCAAAACACTCAATTTCAGTGAGGG